>JAMPIV010021924.1:0-46029 GCA_024509875.1 Oreohelix idahoensis
GGCACTAGTCGATCCACGATCTATAGTAGATCTTTAGGCGATTGGGGGGGGAGAAGGAAAAAAAAGAAACGACTTTTTTAACCACGGAAAATTTTGGGACTAGACTCCCCTCCGGGTTTTACACTTATGATGTCCCGGGATCAATGTGCTTTTCCGCATTCTCAATGAACTCTCGAGCTAGCTATAAAATATATCGTGAAACTGATGAGATAGGAAGTGATCTTTTCTTTGTAAGGTTCATCTGTCCCCACCTTAAAAATAACAACACAACATATAAACGGTTTGGGAGATAGGCTCATGGATCTTGGTTTGGAAGGGCCTATCCTAGGAGACGGTTAAACACTCTGGAATTTTTTCATAACACCGCTTCCTTGGTGGGAATATCCCTTTACAGGAACGGCTTCGGGAGTAAAACCCTGAGGATAAATCCGGGAGTCGGAGTATCTAAGCAGTCTAATGTTGATTCAGCATTATTCTGGCAACTCCTGCTCCACTGCTGGTACCAAATTGTATCAAGATACTCAGTTCCTTTTTGGACATATTGGCTGCATTGGGATGGGGGAAAACATGCTGTAATGGACAAAACAGCTTGATTCCATATAAAACTTATGCAACAGCTCGAGGCCTAGAGAGGACACTCTAGCTTACCCTATGGGGTGGCACAACATAGAAAGTGGACAGCTATCAGTTATAAAGCATCTTGCAATAGGGCGTTAGGGTCCATGGCGCAAGGGGGCTACTTCGACAGTGGGAGAGGTTTTGAAATCTCACTTGGCAGCAACGCCTACGTCAAGCTGGGCAGCCCCCAGGAATATATTTATCCCACCACTTTCCTGCTTTCCCAATTGGATGCATGGGGATTAGGGTTCAACCCAATTGTGGACAGGAAAATTTGCAAAACATACAAATAATAAGAAACCCAGAAATAATAGAAAGAAACAAAACTTTCAGGTTGGGATGTTGGAACATCCGGAATATGTTAGACTGGAATATCTATTAACCGGCAAGACATAAAACAATGTCAGGCAGACAGCCATAATTCAATGACGAACTACAAATGGACCTCTAGGTGGATGTAGATGCTCTTCAGGAACCGCGTCTGGCAAGATCTGGAATGGGGAGCAAGGAAGACTACACATTTATTATTGGCACGGGCAAACTTCATTCAAAATTGAGACCACGGAGTAGGTTTTACGGTAAAAAAAAATTGCTAAACCAAAATCGTGAAACCAGGTTGTGAGATGGATCAGGACTAGTGCAAACTAGTGCAGGTCCCATCACCCTTAGTAGTGTGTAAGGCTACAACTCTGTACTCTGCCTTGGAAAGTACAAACACACGTTCTACGAGAATCTAGAGCAGTATCCAAAAGCACACCTAGGCAAAGAACAACTTGTTTCTCCTTGGTGACTTCAACGGCAAGTGGGTGCTGATAATGGATTCATGGCTTTTCATGTGCTGGGGGCAGGTATGATATTGATAAATTCTGTGTACAGATCAAATTTTTTATAATGCTCACGTGTGCCCCTCTTGTAAAAATTTCCATGATTTCCTGTGTCTCAACACGCCTGCTAAACTCTAGAAGCGTGTGGTTTCTTAATATGAATAAAAATACCTGGTAAAGTTAAAGTAAGGGCACATTTCCAAATACAAGTCCCAAGAGGCGATACTACTCAAAAACAACCTGTTGGAGAAAAACCAAAGCAGATTTTCTAGGCCTATTACGGTATTTCATAAAATTGCAATTCTCATACAGCTTTTCAATGTGGACACACTTTAATATTTGAAAGCAGTGGGTTAATATGGATAGGTCCTATTTTTCATTACGTCAAGCATAAGCTACGAAATATTTAAGGGACACAACCAATTATCTGTGATTTAAGAATCACCCCAATACTCAGGAGCTAAATCTGAAAAATGTAATAATGTATACGCAAAATGGCCCTTAATTACCTTACTTTGTCGTCCCCTTCTACTGTGAGGTGTAGAGGTTGGAAGAGAGAGCGCAGACCTATCCTATAGGCTGTCTTCTCCTGGCCTGGTTCATTCTAGTCCTCGGTCCTTCAAAGATTGTCTAATGTTGTCCTCCCAGGAATCTCTGGTCGTCCTGGGGGTCTGGATCCTTCGGCTCTTTGTTTCCCATGCTTGTCGTTTGGTAGCCGTTCTTCTAACACATTTATGAAGACATGGCCAAACCATCCTTTAATAGGGGAAACTGTTCTACTTTGCGTTCTGCATGGGGGTAGCATTTAAGGCTTTCAGACGCATCGATCTGGGTTGCGTACCAGATGCCTCATTCTTGTTACTTCAAACACACACTTCCCTCAGATAACCTCATTTCTGCAGGTTATGGATATGGCATTTTGTGGGTTGCTAGTTCCTTTGCCCAGGACTCGCATCCTCTATGTCAAGACTGGGGACATTAGGTGGAGCGGTAATACAGCCATCTTTTCGTTTCTTACCCAACCTCGTCTCTTGCTTATGTATCACCCCTCGATATTTATGGCCTGAAAAAGTCTCACACAGCTGCTGATCTTTCAGAGTTGGCCACAACTCTTCTTTGATGACTCCCCATTTCGGTACTATAATGAGCTTCCAGAAGGTTTTTAAAAGTGGATACGACAACTGCTCCAGGACCTGTTCTCCACCAGCTTTAATATGAATGTTTTCTTGTCTATCCTCGTGATATCACTCGTGGATTTTGTTTTAGAGCTGTCTATGACCATCCCATCTCTTCTCCAGCTCTTCCTTCCCAGAACTATGCAGGTTGGATTATTGAGATGTGCCTCGTAGGATTTTAGCAAATCAGTGGCAACCATCTACTCACCAAAATGCCAGCTCTGAAATATAGCCCTGTATCATCTTCCAGTACCCACTGAATACTTTCTTGTTCTCTCATTTACATGCCTTGTGATGACATCAGTATCAATAGAGGAGTATGAAAAGTTTAAGGTGATAGATACTCCTTGTCTTACACCAGTGGTGGTCCTGAACTCTTCTGACTTATGGTTTGTGTCCTCACATAATTTCTGCAAGACTTGTAGAAGCTCTGTATAGATGAATCAGAGGTGTGGAAATGTCTCTTGCCTTGCCTAGTTTGGAACGCTTAAGACTGACCCGCAATTCCCCCTCAAACCACCCTTTTCCCAGTCTATGAAACAAAGTGGATCTACTCTTATACCTATAGAACGGCCCTTGATCACTTCAACCTAGTCTTACGGTGTTCAAAGGAAAAACAAGGGAAATCGCTGTGAGTTGCCTTCTCGGTAACTGCATGGATTCCCACAGTCAGGGCAACATTCCAATTGATGGCTCAGCTAGGCATGCGTGACACATGTCTCTGCTTCCTAGGATTCTAGCAGTAGCCTTCCTCTAACTCAGGGATAATGAGAAGGGTAATGCCTCTTGGTTTCCAGCATGGTGTCGAACTGATGCTTGTCACCTGTCCTTTTCTCGCTGGTGTTATGCCTTGGCTAATCTCAAGATCCTTTGGTCATGGTCTTGTTGCACCTGCTGCCTTGATTGGACCTTAAGAGTGATAGGTCGCCGGATGCTCCATGTACTTTAACCATGTCTGGTGTTATGACCATCATGTTCCTAATTTCAAAAAAGCAGTTGATATAATGAGGAACGAAACAAGCGGGTCTTCAGAAAGAACAGAAGATGATGAGATATATATTTACCTCAGGACATTATAGAGCACTGTGCTCATGAATGGCAGAGACAGTTTCCTTCCTTAGCTGTCTTTTCCTTCCCTAACTCAAAGTTAAGTTACCATTTATAGCTTGGTAGACCACATCTCTCTGATGCTGGGACCTAGTATGGTGAAGTCTTAACACACTCCATAACAGCTGTAAATGGGTTACTTACTCTGATCAGAGTTAGAGAACGGGCTACGGTGTAGCGAGGAAGGGAACAGGTGTCAGCATCAGTTCAAACCAGCTGTAAAAGGGGGTACCTGCATTTGTTCTGAGTTAGAGAAGCCTGGCCAGCGAGAAAGGGAAACGAGTCAGATCAGTCTAAAAGCTGTGAAAAGGGTACTGGCCTCTGATCTAGTTTAGAGTAGGCAAGGATTGATATATGCAGGATGTACATTGCACTACTCGGCCATTCACACCAACAACATCATAGACGCAAAAACGAGGTATGATCTATGAATAAGTAATGGCGCAGGGTTGCCTGAACATCAATCTGAAGGAAGACAGGGAGTGGTCATGACATTAATGTGGCAATTCTGAGCAATAACGAGTAAGAAACAGGAAGTTAGAACAGCAGAACCATTTTCTTACCTTGGAAGATTAGTAACACTGACGGAACAAGCAAGACATTAACAACAGAATGAATAAAGCGGAAGAACAGCCTTTTGTGTTTCTCAACACATTGGAAGTCTTCCCAGTACAGCACAACACTAAATTAAAGACTGTATGGAGAGTGTGTTACTTTCTGTGCTTCTTAATGGGGTGCCGGAAAGTTGGAGAGTAACAGAGAAGGACATGTCGCGAAAACTGGTCGCTACCTTGAAAAATTCTGGGCATGCGTCAGAGGTGTGGAAATATCTGTCCTTGCCTAAGAGTCCGGAATCTTTGCTCCAGGGGACCAGTCAAACACCTTATCGAGAGCAATGAAAGAAATACTGGAACTCGGATCTGTGATACTGGATTGGGAGGCCTTTTCAGCGACGCATATAGTGTGGGAGACGCGTGGAAGATTGGGTCTTGAGTACCCCGATATGTCCTCGCAATCGACACTGGACATCATACAAGAAGCTGTGGCTCATGCAAGGCGTCGGAGTCTCTGCATCTAGGATTCTAGTTAGATTTTTACCGAGGAACACAACTGTGGAAGGGATATGCTGTGGAAGCTGAGATGCAAAGAATGAACCACAGTTGGTCGATGGTCACTTTTTTGAAAGGACTGGCCTGGCGTTACCGATCGGCAAATCTCCCAATCATTTTGGTATGGTCTGGCCTGCAACTCACGCCTGCAGGGTAGGACCTTGACCGAGTGATAGGTCGCCTGACGGCTCCCATGTATCAAAACCTTTTCTGGTGTTATACTCTTATACCATCATGCCCTGCTGCTTTGCCCATCTTTATTTTCTCTAGTGCTGCCCTCAGTTCTTCCATCTTTTATGTCATCTTCACCATCATTGGTTTTCTCTTCTGTGCTAGTGGTTATCATTTCTGATGCTTCACCATGCTCACCATCCAGGAGTTCTGAGAAATATTCTTTCCATCTTTCCATTACTTCCTTCGGGGCAGTAAGCAATTTGCCTTGCTTGTCCTTTATAAATTTGAGAGGGCATTGTTTTTCTTTCCTCATGTTCTTTAGGGTCTTATAGAACAATTTCTGGTTTTCTTGTGCATCTTTTTCTAGCTTTTCTCAAAATTCTTCCCAGGACTTCTGTTTTGCTGCTAGCACTTTGTTCTTTGCTTCTGTTCTGAGTGTCACATATTCTCTATATTTTTCCATTTGTCCTGTTGTGTTTTTAGCTCCTAAGTATTGTTTCCATGCCATTTTCTTCTCTCTTATGTTCTCTTTGACTTCCTCTGTCCACCAAGGTGTCCTCTTTCTCTGGTTCCCAAGTCGGACTTCACCGCATGCTTCTGCAGCAGCTGTCTTTATGATATCCTTGAATTTAAGCCAGAGGGTTTCCAAGTCATCAGGTCGTTCTTCTGTGTTGCTCACCGCTGCAGCAATAAGCCCCTGATATCTGGTCTTAATTTCTGGCTCTCTCAGCTTGTAGGTCCTAATGCTCATTTCTCCTGCTCGTTTACTTGGTTTCTTGCGTGATGTTGGGCAGTTCCTAGGCTGAGCAACTCTTTCAGTTGTTCTTTTGATTGTTAGCAGGTAGTGATCACTTCCAATCTCTGGCCCCCTCCAGACTCTTGCATCTCGGACATATCTGAATGAGCTTCCCGAACAATGGCATAGTCGATCACTGACTTCTCATTCTTGGTTGGTTCACATCTAGTGTATGCATGTATGCGCTTATGGGGGAACTTTGTGTTTGTAATGATCAGATTCTGCTCACTGCAGAATCTAAGGAGTCGCTTTCCATTGTCATTGAGAGTATCTTCTCCATATCTTCCGATAACTCCACCCCATCTAGCATGGTCATTTCCAACTCTGGCATTGAAATCTCCGAGCATGATAACTTTCATCTAGGCAGTCATCCACTGTCCTTTGAAGCAGCTCGAAGAATTCCTCCTTGACCCTGCTCTCTCATCCTCATTTGGCCCATACACTATGACCAGGTTGACTATGGTTTCTCCTTCTTTTAGTTTTACAACCATAATGCGCTCCGAGACAAAGTTCCATCCCTTGATACTATCTTTTTGGATTTTTTGCCACAACAATGCACTAAAAAACCCACGCCCCCTTTAGCTCTTTCAGATGTGGGTACACCACCACTGCGTTAGAGCAAAAAACGTGTTGCCATCGAGATCCATGACTCCTTGTCCTTTTTTCTTAGTTTCCGTTATAGCCCAGGATTTATAAGTCATAGTCCGTTCCAGTTTCTTGCCTTTCTTAATTAGAATCATTTCTCAACTTAACCGTGTTTATTTCTTGTTTCTCTTAAATGTTCAGCTTCTTTTCCCCCCTCTTTTTAATTCATCGATTTTAAACGCCCAATAGGAGAATGTGGGCTCACTGAGTTGTAGAGCCTTCTGGCAATCATCTATATCCTATGAGCTCCTCAAAGGCTCCTTCACAATCCTTACACATTTATACTTGGTTGACTTCTATGTGTTTCCAAGTTCCATAGAGAACGTCGCACTCCTGGGTAGTGTCATCAGAGTCGTTCCCAGTTGGGTATCGTCGTTCGTTCGAATTTGCTGTGCGTCCAGTTCGTCGATTTCCAGGAATGCTTTCTTTGGACCGTCGTCCCTGCAGAATCATGATTAGCACAGTCTCAGGTTTGGGGGTTGGTTTCCCTCAGGGTGTAGTTTGGTTATCACTTAATCTAAGGAGGCAAAACTGAAAAAACAGGATGAATTTTTGGTGGGACCTGGCCCGTTCCGTTGGCCTTTTGCGTGGTAGGGGACGGTGGAATGCGGATCGCCTGTTAATACCTCCAAGCTTGGGATAAAGTACATCCTTTAAATAAATTCAACGGCCTCTCATGCATTTTTGGACCGTTGCCTCCCTCTCATCCGTTTTTTGAATCAGCCAACTGAACAACTTTTGCACAAAGTAATTTTAATCCGGGAACATACACTAGATCGGTTACGGTCATTCACCCGGGTGGAATGTCATTGTCATTCCGGGATTCATCCAGGTTATCCATCCGCCCTGCTTCTTGTTTGAACCGGCTTGGCGGACATAATATAAAGTTAAAGCCTGACTTAATAAGTTTTGCGTACCAATCAAAGGTGCCAGATTTAATCAACACCGTATTTTTTTTGATAGATTTTTTTACATATCATTGGGTGATTGAGACTGACATAGTGCTTAATCCTCTTTAGAATGAGCGCTTCTGGCATTTATGTTCCTTCACGTTAGTGATTGTGACCATGTACTGGCTCTCAGATCTGATATATGGAATGTTTAGTCTGGGGGGGCGGGGGGTGGGTTAGCACGAAGTTGTTTTCCTTTCCATTGTTGACCTGGGATAAAAGAATGGCTGAATCAGATCAATTGAGCCATTCCCTGGCATTATGGGGGGAAAAAAATCATCAGAGCTCGACAGTGGGAGTACTGGGTTTAGAGAAAGGGTGAGATCTTTGATGAACACTGCAGGCGTTACAAAGAGTGGGAATTCCACTACTCTAATGTGAACAGATTTGAGCTGGGCTCAACATGTTCCTAATATATCCCGAACAAATGGGGTAATTGTGGGGGACGTGAAAAAATACCTAACTGGATTGCACATTGGGTTAAACTCGAAGCCAGGTCCTTGTACCTCTTGGGAACAGAAAACTGTTGGTTTTGCCCATCCAATAAATCCAGTCAAGTCTGGGTTAAATACTCTTATAAGGGGTAGTCCTAATGTCAAAGTCAAAACTGGTAGTCGAAGAAAAAAACAGCCTCTTGTAAGTGAATCTAAAATACACGCATCTTCTTATAAATTAGGCCAATGTACATCATTTAAAATGTAGGAGTGGGTTATGGGCACTGCAATGGTATAATTTCATTAGTTATTTTACGTTAGGCGGCTAGTATAACTGGTGTGGCAAACAGTGTAGATTTGATTACATAAGAATATCCAGTGTTACCCACAGGAGAATTGTAACCTTTGAAACATGATATCTACGTAACCTCACTATAAATGCTGTACACTGTGCCTGTCAACCAGAACCTCCCCCCCCCCATAACCACTATGAATTGACTTGTACTTCTGATACACGCAACCCTTAATGCTACTCTCAATCACCATGGCTGATTAACCCCCCCCCCCAGTTACCCCCATGAATGTAACTAACAATTTTTGGCTTGTGTATGTCTCCCCTTCACATCCAGCCAATGTAGATAATCAGCTCTTCCCCTCCCAAATTTATCTGCCATCCCATATGCTTGTTGTGTCATGGGCACCAGCTGTCTATGGCACTGTGAAACCAAAAACCCAGATCACTTTGGAACTAACTTCGTTAGGTGAGCTAGTTTTGGATTTGGTATGCACTAGTAATCTCACCAAGACCAACAGAAAAATTTCCTCTTACTGATTAACTTCATACGGACAGTCATGCCTAGTTTTCTGAAATGCGAATAAAGCAAGGTATAATTAACACTGAATTCTATACCATGACTTTATTGGAAGTATTACTGCTACACGGTGAGAATTCCAACCTAAAACAAGACCACTTGATTCCGAATTGCACCCCCCCCCCCCCCCCCCCCCCTTATAAAAAAACACAACCAACACCACCACACAATTTATAGCCCCCCCCCTCCCCCCACACAAAACTTTACTTTTTCCATCTTACCCATTCCCCATCCAAAACAAAACAACCCCCACCCCCCCCCCCCCCTAATAATTAAATCCCCCCCCCCCCTAAACCTATAAACAAATCGTGATCTATTATGGCGTAGAAATAATTTTCTTTCTAGTTCTATAGTCTTATGACAATGATATTATAAGTCTATTGACGATTACCTTCTATTGTTACTTGATTCAAACATAATTGTGAACTTATAGCGATTACCCCCACTTTATGAGGGCGTATTTTTCTTGTTACTTGCTTAGTGTACTTTCACTAATTTTTTTCACTTTTTTATTTTAAAAGTACTTTTTTTTTAGTTTATTTACTTTTCCTTGTTTTTCTTATATTTTTTTTTATTTTTTCATGTCTATTTTTTTCATTTTTTGTTGATACTATATATTATCAAATTTTTTTAGGGCTATTTTTTTTTAACTTTTAGCAAGAAATATGGGTATATTTTTTTTTTTTAATGCATGCATGTCTATGATGAATATAAGAATCTCTAGATGATTATTGTAGATAAAATTTTGTGTTCTCCTAATGTTAATATATAGTACTTTATTGATGCACTCTGTTATAATCTTCGCTTCTGAGCACATATTTGATATATCTTGCTAGTCCATGGATCACAGAAGCTCTTGTTGGATCAGCGGGTATTTTTGCTCGACCTGCATCGATCGAATTTGAGGACTGATATGAACTAGCCCCATCAAAACTATGGTGCCTTGATTTAAGAGATCACAAGGTTAACATAGAATGAATTAGTACCCATTACACGAAATAGAGGGTAGTTATCGCAAACCCACATCTTGTATTCAGAGCATATTTACTGAACATTTGGTACTCTAATGGAATCTTCTACTAGCCGTTGCGGCGAGGTGGAGGATTCCCCCCCTCGTTTCGCAAAGTCCCCGCCCCCCCCCTACCACAAACCACCACAAATGCCTATTCTGTCACCTAGTAGGTAAATTTGTCGAATGTCAAACTCCCATTTTCACACAATTGCTTCTTCCTATTTGTAATGTTTTATATTTACATGACGAATTATTATTTTTAAACTAGGAACATTTCAATCTGTATGTTGTATGATCATAGCTAAAATTTCCCAGAATGTTTAAAATTGTTTTCAAAATAGTGGTTACATAACATACATCCAAACTAAAAATACTTGGTACCTAACAACCACAAACGGTTATACAGGGACTGAGAAACTGAGGAAAAGTTGGTGAACCCCTGATTGTAGAATGGTGACCAAGCTCTACTGTCGAGTGGCCTCCCACAGGCTCCCTTATGCGTTGCGAAAAAGGAAAAGAGGAGTGAAGGATGTTAGGATGAGATATTATATATGTTATTTCTATATAACTAAAATTGGTTGAGGCATATAGTTTGTAGCCCTACAGAGAGAGATGAGAAGAAGTAACCTTATCTCCTCTGACACAGCATAGAAAGGGCAGATGGCCACATTGAGAGAGATTATAATTGGTTTCTCTAGAACACAATACATGGTGATCGATGTGGTTGTAGCCCTAACAAGAGAAAGAGAAAGTAACCTAGATCTCTCTGGGAAAAAGATAGAAAGGTGTGCACAAAGAGAGAGATCTAAAAATGTTTTATAATAGAACAAAAATTGGTTCGAGCTGTGGTTGGTAGCACTAACAAGAGAAAGAGACTAGTACTATTCTCTCTCGACTCACTGATAGAAAGGCAATGCACAAAGCTGAGAGAGATTATAATGTTTCTATTAGAAACAAAAAATGGTCTGAGGCTGTGGCTAGTGAGCCACATAATAAGAGACATGAAGAAAGTGAAAATTAACCTATCTCTCTCTGACAACAGAATCGTTATAGGCCTGCACATAAAGAGAGGAGATTAATCAATGTTTTCCAATGAGAACATAAATGGTGAGCTGTGGGTTGTAAGCCCTACAAGAGCATGTATTGTAGCTCTCTCACACAGATAGAAAGGCATTCAACGAAGAGAGAATTCTATCTTTAACTCTTCAGTATATCGAAAGGCATGCCACTTAAAGAGAGCCGATTATCGAGGAAATCCCCTTCAATACACAACAAAAATGTATAGAGTGATGCGTGTTAACCTTGTAGCACGCTGCAATAAAAATTCAGAAGAGACTTGCCCAAGCACCACTGCTATCTCCTTTCTCACACAACAGCCCCAGTTCAAAACAACAACAACATAATTAATACACATTAAATTATATACCACAACACATGTCAGCCAATTTTGATATCCGCACGGACCCCACACCCTATGTCCTCTCATATTGGCTATAAATTTGTTTGCCCAAATAGTGCCAAGACAAATGAGACAAACTGGACCGACACTTATTCGTTACACCCAGGTCATCAGTGAGCGCTAGCAACACACTCCCTAAGCCAGCTAGTGAAGTCCCGCCGTAATCCCCCCAAATTCATATAAGATATTAACTAGTCCCTAAATAATTATACATAACTTGAAGTGCCATTTTTAACTTGTTCGTTTCCCCCATCTCGGCCCAATCAAACATATTCTGAGAACACGATTTCTGGCGCTTATGAATGACAAAAAATCCTAATCCCCAATCCGGGGCATGGCGTCAGAATACAATAAACATTAAAAGCATTTCATGGACCTCGTGTTGATGCCGATTCCATTTCGATTGTTGACAAAATTATTACAAAATAATATCTAAATGGCGGAAAACCCCCATCGCTTTTTTAATAAGATCGGAAAACGGAAGCTAGCTCTCTTAGCAAATAAGCATTAGAACTTAACATCCGGGCTCATATCACCTTGACACAAGACACAAGTCCTCATGCTTGGAAACACTGACTCCTTAAGGCGCAACTTTCATTGCGCCCTCCAGAATGAAGACCATAGGTTTACGTCGGTTCGGGGGGCGCAATGTGGCGCCCGGGGGAGCGTTGTCTAAAGTTTAGAACCACTGAACACGGGATTTAGGTTTACATGGCATGAATATAGGGGATTCATTTCCCCGCGATTTTAATCTCTAACACTTCTATTGTTTATCTTTATAAATTAGAATTATTTAGTGCAGATCGTCATGGGTTGCGGGCCTTGTGTCTAAAAGTGCCGCGTCGTAAAACTAAGGAGCTAAGCAGCCAAAAAATATATCTATATAGTTAGTAACAAGATTTTATGAAGTCCCAAAGAGTTAGATTTTGTGTAAAGAAGTCTGTGTCACATGCAAAATGACAGTTTGCTATCCTCTGCTTGCATGTCACAAAAAACCATGTGTTTCAAGATTATTTAGACGTCTGGTTGTTTACGGTGACACACAAATATGAATAATATCTAACAAGTTTGGTTTAGTGTTTCAATGAAAATTGGTAGTGTCTGAATTAGTCCCAGATCACCATTTTTGGATGTGAAACAGTGTTTAGAGCACAGGTTTGTTAATGAATTTCATGACAAGCTGAAGGCCATCATTCCAGGTTTATCCATGAAGTGAGGGCGGATGGTACAAGTAAGATTTACCGGGAGCCCCTTTTTATTCTTGCATTTCCCCCCGTCCATCGTCGTCTCGCCGCGCCCAATTTCCTGTTTGCTGCCTAGCAGACTCAATAATGTGCAGCCCTTTTAGTTGCATAGCCCCAGTTTTTATATGACAGTCCACATGGACAGTAGAAAGCTGGTAAAAGGTGGACATAGCTATTTGCTTTCGCTCTGTAATTTTGGTTTCAGACACCAGGTGAGCTGGTTGCAGAGCGATAGAGACTTCAGCTGAAATAATACAAAATAATGCGGTGTGATGTGGGCACAGTTATGCTGTTTCCTATAAGAGATGTAGTGCCGAATAGCGAGATGCTGCCCGACATGGAGCTGATGGAACCCGTTCGAGAAGTGTCTCATCGCCAGGATCCTACAGGTTTATGAGGTTGAAAAACAACAGCAGATGAACCCAGTTACCTTCCCTGAAAGGGTAGTTTTGCCCAGGGCCTAACTTAATAGCAAACGCAAGATATAGGCATTTACTGATGGGAATACTGGAGCATGACCCTACCCGACCTAATCCAATCTTGCGGTTTGACACCCGGCGACTTACTACTACGCCACAAGGCGTGATGGCCTATACAGGCGACTGCATTTGCGTGTCGTGTCTGTGCCCTAACGGACGCTGAAGATCTTAAGAAGATAAAAAGGGGAAGAGGGGGATTTTATTCACAAGAGCACAGCTTCTCATAAAAAGAAGATGCTGCAAACTTGACCAGATGCTCAGAGTTCTCGCAAAGAACATAGGAACAACGGATATGAGCAGCTGGCTGGTGTTTGTTTAGGTGTTCGATGTGTTGTGTTGTCTTGATTTGCTCTTGAAATTGCTTTGTGGGTCACTTGGGAAAGGGGCAAATATTAAATAAAGTAGACAACCCACTACCGGTTTAGAATCAAGAGTTTTCTTGTTGTATACCGGTTCCTGGGTGTTGTAGTGGTGAAATTGGCACGAATAAAGTGATGCACATAACACGGATGACAAATCATGGTCGCGGCGCACCCTAAGGTCAGTCACACCATATATGATACACTATTAATGATCAGGGCCGCCCTTAGGCCGGAGTCAGCCGATTAGACCCAAATGGCCTGCAGCTCACGAAGGAGCCCCCATACTCTGGTTCTCACCTCTTTGAAGCAATAAAGATAGTTCTGTCCAAAATCATATCCTCTAAGACCTTAAGTGTACCTTTCGGCCTCCATGATACAAAAGCAACTTCAGCTTAAGTTTAACTGTACTAAACTGAACTAATTGGCACACACTTTAAAATTCCCATTACCTGCACAAAAACTTTTCTGTAGCAAAATTCCGTTCTCTCCTTTGGACTGAATTCACACACCCGGTTTGCAGCATGATCTCCATTTTTCTACAGGGTGGCAGATCAAAGAACCAGGTAGAGACACCTTTACCAAAGTGGAGGGCAGGGATGCTGCCCGTTCATGACAGTCAATAAGTGTACTGCCACCAAGAGACAATAAGTTTTAGTATGCTGTCAGAAAAGCATCCATCCATTTCCATTTTCAATTGTAGACTCTATTGTTTCCAGCAGCTGGACAATAGCACAAACTTGCATGCCTCTGTCAAAAATTACACAAATAAATGGACTGGATCAAATAAGCTGTTCTGTGAACTCTTGACTTAAATAGACATCAGCTGTTATAGCTTCCTTGGTATTAATTTATGGATTAATGGCAAAAATGCTTCTGTTTATATTAACAAAGTGACATCCATGTAATTTACATGATAAACAATTACGCCAGACCACAAGGTCTTTTTATTTTTGGACATGTGACCCTAATACACAAAACCACACAAAATTTATGCCTACGGTTGATTGGCGGCCCATTCTTACCTGGATTAACAAGGACAAAGCTCCTATTTAAAATATGTACTTTAATCAATGATCGAATTATATGCAGCTTCATTCTGCTTTGTTTACAGATACATCAAATCTCTAACTGTAGCCAGTGCATGCTTTTGCTTTCACCAACTTCCTAATGCCTTTGTTTCTGCTGTCTCTTAATGGTGACATTTGCAGCTTTTCTCAGACATCTCATCTTGTATGTTGTGATCTTCTCACAATAACCATGTTTGACACTGACCGCAAAGAGTTGGTTTGAATGTGCTATTTATCAGCCCTCGAGACATGTGGGTGACTACTTAGCGATGCGATCATTGATAAGCCATTGTGTTAGCCTTTTAACATCTTATTTCTATTTATCCGCCTATTCCACCATCCAATGTGAACATACTTCCTATGTATTTGAGCTTCCTACTTGTTTGACCTGTTTAACACAGATGCTGAGTGGGCTTAGATTTTTCATGACCTATCCACATCATTGTCTTTTCCTCATTTTTTTTGTAAAATTGTATGTTGGCGTAGAACAAATATTCATAACTCAGAGGTAGACTACAATGAAGCAATTCTGCACAAAAAAGCAGAAACAATTGCAGACAAAGGCTCAGACTCTGGTGATGAGCAGCACATTCCCACTATAGCAGAAAAAAATATGACTCCCCAAAAAAATGACTAATGACATACTACAAGTGATGAAAATGGATAGGAATCTGATGCAGAAAGAAACATAAAAAATATGTACCCAGCTGCACTGTGGATTCATATGCATACATATTTTGTTCTGTTCTGTCACAGGCAGATATGTCCATCTTTTAATGCTGTATTTTTACAGTAGTCTAACACTGGTTTTTTTAATGTTATAATGTTTTAATGTTAATGTTTTTAATGTAAACATAATATATTTATGTTTAATGTTATGTAATCATTAAAACATTAATGATTTAATGTTAATCAGACCTGTTGACTGATTGGATGCTCGTCTCCTTATTTCTGTTACCATCAGCTTGGAAACATGGCTGCAAAACTGAAGAATGTCTCCCCATTTCTCTGTCATCTCATGTGCTTGGGTATTTTCAAAGACCTGTTGATTAAACATATCCTAGGTATAACGAAAGACTAAAATTTCCAGCATACACTAATCTCAACCGTTAATAAAGAACAATGTAATCATAAAGGAAAATAATCTTACAAGCATAAAAATGAGATATTACTTAACTTAACTCAAGCGTTCCCAGGACGATAAAGGGAAACAAAGAATATGTAACCTACCAGGCATAGCATAGAAGGCAACTAAGAAGGGCTGGGCTACCCCATCCTACAGAAATAAAATACTTCCACAACATGAACATTAGGAATTGGAGACATACCCGAAAGGATGAAGAAAACATGGAAAGAACTTCAGTGGATGGCACTGGATAGAATGGCTCGGTGAGTATGTAAGCTCCAGAGAGAGCTGATGCGCTCTGATGACATTTTCCAAAAATTTAATTCGTTCATTACATTTTGGCTCCCCATACTGAGTGTAGACCTTCACAAATATTCCCCAACTATTCCTACAGTCAAGGTCTTACCATTCTAATTAACTTAATATCTATTTATAATTAACTTAATTCCGTGTGGTTTTTGGTCTCTTGCCCTGGGGATTCCAGAACAAAGACTGCCTTGTGATTCTATTAACTGGTTTTCTTACTGTCTTTCTTAATTCAGCACCAGAATCTTCTCTTCACATCTTGCTCCATTTTTTTCTGTCTAGTTTACACTGGTACCATTTCAATCCTTCAATTCCACACAAGCACACATTTATGAAGCTCTGTAGCATTCTGGTTGTCATTTTTGTTGTTCTCCATGTTTAAGAAATATAAAATAGGACTGCTCTGACATCGGATTTAAAGATGTTTTGTATGTTGCACTAGACTTCTTTTGATTTCAATACATTTCTCATTGCTATGAATGCTTCTCTTATTCTTATTCTGATAGCATAATCATGTTAAGAGTCCACTGAATTCAATTGTTCTTGGTTGTTTTCATATTCCAGTCATCAGCTGGTAAGAACAGAAATGGTGATAAGAGGCAACCCTGCTGCACTCCAGTTCTTATCTCAAAGGGCTCAGTAAATTTTCCATGGAGAAATTTCATTTCATGTTTTCTTGTTTTTTTAATTAGATTAGTGAACTTAAGGGGGACCCCATAATGCCTCTTCACTTTCCAGAGCGATTCTCTGTTTAAGCCATCAAAGGCTTTTTCATAGTCCACAAAACCAATGTAAAATGGTGAGTTCAATTCCAAGCTTTGTTCAACTATTATGTGCAATGTGGCTATCTGGTCTGTACAGGATCTGTTTTATCACAAGCCTGCCTGCTCTTCTCTCAACATTCTGTCTATGGCCTCTTTTACTCTCTCCAGAAAGACCCTGTTTAATAGTTTTCCCAATCACTGATAATAACATTATTCCTCTGTAAGCAGGGAACTCTTGTAAATCAGCTTGACTAGATATCCTTCTTTCCATTCTGTTGGTGTTTCTTCTCTCTCCCAGACTTGACCAAGTTATCTGCACAATAATAATAAATTCTTTAAGCGCCATAACACGGCGCATAAGGCAGAAACCAGTGCTCTCCAGGTTGTTCGTTGTGACGCCACTCCTCTTAGCTCTTGCACATTATTTAGGCCCAACGTTCTTCCTTCTCTTATTATTGTTCTTCTGAGTGTTTCTTTTGGTCTTCCTTTTTTCCGCTTACCCTCAGGAACCCAAGTGAGCGCCTGTAGTGGTATTCTGTTGTTTTGCATTCGTAGGACATGACCGATATATGACCATCGTCTTTTCCTTATATAGTCGGAGACATATTTCTGCCTAGAGTCTTCTCTTATTTGTCGATTAGTCTTGAATTCTTTCCAACTGATGTTCATGAGTTTTCTAAGACATTTGTTCTCGAATGTATTCAGCTTGTTCTCCAATGATTTTGTTATTTTTCCAACTCTCACAGCCGTATGTTAACACTGAGATAACATTTGAATTAAACAGACGAAGCTTGGTATGTATATTCAAATGATCGTAATTTCCAAATGTTATTTTTAAAGATAATGAAACTAGCTGCCAAAGCAATTCTAGTATGGAATTTCTCTTGTTGTGTCACATCCCTTTAAAAAATTTTTAACTGGCCCCCTAAATAATTGAAAACGGGGAAAGCTTTTGGTATTTTTTTCCCCGGTTCAACAAAATATTTTCCCCCCCCCGTTAAAAAAGTTTTTTCATATGTTTTTTTTATTTTAGAGGCATTTATTTAAGCTTATTTTCCCAAAAAAGCCCGATTTTTTTTTGTTTATGGGTTTTTTCTTCTTTTTGTTGGTTGGGGTTTCCCAAAATGAATGCTACCTTGGAGGTTCAAAAATTTGTTTTACTGCCTAAATTTTCCATTAAAACTTTGGGGGGGATAAATTTAAGAAAAAAATGGGTTTTACCTTTCAAACAAACCCAAAATGGTTTTGTAGTTAAAAGTTTTTTCCAAAAGTATGGTTCCATAACTTTAGGGTTTTACGTGGAAACCTAAAATTAGGTTTTTAGTTTTTAGAAGGGAGGCAAATTTTAAAACAGAAAGGGGACCCCAAATTTTTTAAAAAAAAACCGAGAGCGGATGACACAAAATTAATTATTTTTAAATGCATCTTTTGTTTCCCTTGGTGGAACTTAAAGGTCATCTTTCGCAAATTCCAGGTCTCCACCCCAATGAATTTTTATATTGTTCCCATCTTCTATTCCTCTGAATGTTTCAATTCTTACTTCACAAAATTTACCAACAAACTTAAAAACCCAATCCAATTAATTCCAAAAAGAAGTGGTGACAATAATCATGTACCTTGTGCTGGAATTCTGGTTTTGCGTGGTTATACACTGCTTTATTCTTTCTTAAAAACCATTTCCTGTGTTATGCCCTTTGTGGTGGTGTAGTTCTCTAAATATTAACACAGAACATTTTTACTTTTTTTAAAAAATCTGTTGACAAGTGAAGCGCACTATTATCAACTATATTTTTATAATACAAAATAGACAATTGAAAACGGTTTTCATATTCAAACATTAACCTTTTATTTTTTTTACCACAGTGTGTGTTTTAGTATATCTTTTGAGTTCCATCCTTTAGTTTGGGCTGAAACAATATGGTGATAAGCCTGTTTCCTACATCTGCTCCTCTACATACTTTTACTACACTTGTTCTTTTTGAATCTGAAATTCTAAATTAGATTCATAAACCGCCAACCGTACCAATATCGTATTCAGCGACTTAATCCTTTGCCGCAGGTGTTTATGTTTCTTTCTATGTGGTCATTATTCGTCCTCATGCAAAATATGATCTTTCCACAGAAGCATCGATGCATCGTGAATAATTTCTCCATTACTTTAAAAGCAGATCAGGTACATCCCAACTGTTATGGGTTTTCCCACGTCTGATAGATCACTGCACAGTCTTCATTTGCCTTCTTTGCATCCACATAACTTTATCAAAAATTGTAATTTTGGATCTTTCCATTGTTCATCCATTGTTGTTTTGTAGCCTCCATCATAAAATTTCTGGTACATTATAAGTTGGTCATAACAGTACAGTTTTTATTTTCTCTTCAGAAGCAAGTTTCTGAATGTTGTCCAAATTCAGAAATGGTCATTTCACTGACACTTTAAATGAGGCATTTTCCCAACCCCAGCTTTCCGCACTAGAGCCACACCTTCAGTCAAATGGTCACGTACCCCTCCGGTGCAGCTTCGAAACAAGAAAGTTTCTTATGTGGTCACCCTTCTCTCTTTCCTAAAACGGCTTTGTTTTGAAAACATCTCAATTTCCCAAGTTTTCGTAGAATCTGCTCATTTTCCGCAAGACTAGTTATTGTTGGCAAGGTTTGGAGGTGACATTGTGGGACAGTTCCTCAGAATCTTGCCATTTTCCTAGAAAAACAAACCTGTTGGTGGATGGTCTGTTTTATTGGGCCCCAGATGCACCTCCATGAGAACACAAGAACTCAGCACATCTGCTTCTGCAGTACCCACCATTCTTTGTTTTGTCCTTGCTTTTTTACTTCTAAAACAATGGGCACCTTTAGCAGGAATGTTTCCAATGCAGTTCAGGCCAGAATTTTGATATGTGTAGATAATTTGTCTTCTGTACAGCAACAATACCCCAGTCTCTCTTTCCCTAATTAGGGAACACACAAAATTAAATGCAGAATTGCATTTCAAAAAGTTTAATCACATCATTTTTTGATGTCCTATATGATGTTCCTGATGCCCCCCAACTAGCAACTTGCTCATGAAAACAATTTCAGTGGAATCCAAGCACACATCAACATGCTTGCGGTAAAATGTGCAAAAACAATGTGCATATGGTCCTCAATGCCTTCACATGAACACTAAAGAAGTATGGACCCATGTACCATAAACTATAAAGTCGTAGGAATCATGGGACTTATTTACTTCAGAATGTATTTAGAACACCATGTGATACACAATGTATCTTGTTTCTTAATGTTAAATAATGGGTATTGTTGCAAATTTCTAGAAAAGACATACATTTTGGTAAAAGTTTTAACTATATAATACAACTGTATCTATCAAAGCCATGAGAGACAATAGGGATCATTTAGGTAGTCAGAAAAGGAAACTGTCCCCAAATTGTTCCTCTTTCCACACAACTTGCCTAAGGAAACTTCTTTGAATTTTTTTGGCACCAAACGCCCATCACAAACCAAGAACTGCCTAACACGAAGCACCACCAAGAGGACATTCCCACCATCATAGCGGGTAGACGTTGGAACATTGGGTTGAGCCACATCTCTCCAGATGAGACACTGGATCATCACACAAATCAACAAAATTTGCCATGCTATGTGACTCCAAGATGGGCAATAAAAGCCAAGGGCGCCAAAAATGTCAATTGGTGGAGAACATGTGGAAGGGCAGAGATTGCTAAGCTATGAACCAGGAAATTGGGCACCGATGTGAAGGGATATGGCTGCCGTTCAATAGCAAAGTGGAGTCAGTTTAGTTACTTGCCCTTCAAGATTCAACCTACGGCGTGAAGAACTCTGATTGGCTTTGTACAGTTCAGCAAATCCAACGGACCAAAGAAGATAGGACAATCAGCGAGCATAATATTGATGTTTATTGTCATTAATTTTTTGTCACATGAAAATTAAATTTGGAGTTTATGTCAATGCAGCAAAACACATTTTTTTAAAATTAATTTCACATTTTTATAGCAGTTTCTGGTTTTTGACAATGTTTACTGACTTGTTATTTTTTCATAACTCGTTTCAAACACTTGGTAAACAACGTCATTATCATTTTAGCATTTACTCTGCGTTCATATAACTTAGCTGTCTTGCCTGTAATTACATTCTTTAACATTATAAAAACAATTGATAACTTACTTTATTCTAAATTATTTATCATATGTACTTATTAAACCCTAAAAGAAATGTTCTATGGGACAAACTGGCAAGATGGTCAAAAGTACCGATTGGCGCAAAACTGCAAGCTGAGGTGTTCAAAGATGTGTGGAAGAGAGGACATGAAAGGCTCTGGACATAAATACTAGCAACATGGGAGGATGGAGATGTCCAATCACACCAAAGCGGTGATTCTCCCTAAAAAAGCCGCCACACTCAAGATTGGGCAAAAAAGAAGCTCTCACCAGCCAGCAGAAGCGAAAGAAGAGATACCATGCCAAAATAAACACCATGTAAAAAAATAGCAGTTGAGCGGTTATCACCCTAGTGGGCTGCTCATTCCCAGAGTCAAGTCCCATTGACTGACAGGGGATACAATCACTATCATAAGTAAATAAATTAATTTTCCTATTGCATCAGTTATAAAGAAGAATATGTGGGACTAAGTTCCTCAGGTGGTCATCCCAATATGGTGCATCTAAATAGAGTCACGCATGTCCTAAGGGTTAGGGATTAGGGTCTGGTTCTAGGGATACCCTAAACGTAACCGTAACACCTGATCCCTTATTTAACCACGCACGATCCATTTACTCTTTTGTAAGAATAATACATGTACAGTGGGGCACCACTGTTTATTTCATGACAAAACCCTCTACAATTCACATGTTATGGTGAATAAATCTGAAAATTAAATTATTTTACAGGATGCCATAGTATTTCATAACTCCTGTCCCTTCACTTCGGTTTATGGCCAATACTTTATTTACTTTATCCCTTAATAAACAAGGGAAGCATACTATACAACTTTTCTTCCTGATTCTTTTTGTGTAGGGACTTGGACTGTAGGGCTTATCTGAATTCCGTGAAAAGCTTGCGCAGATGCATGAGGGCCCAAGCTGTTATCTTGTGGATTTCCAGCTTGTGAGGAATCGCCAATCCCTCGCTGGCCCAGCATCTTCTTTACAAAGCTCATGATGGTAGTACTTTTAGTTTCCCGAGCTTCTAACCTGCTGAAATGTACATAATCGATAAACCACAAGCAGTGACACTATTTTTCCGTAACTTTCAACAGAATGTTATATGACCATTTTCAGCAAAGACTCGCTTTTTCTTATATTTTCTTTTCTAAAAATTTGCTGACGGAATAATAAAATCATTAAATATGATCTACTCGAAAAAATATATTAATAATGATCAGAAACCCAAGTAGGCCCTATAAGCAGCCATCCGGTTTCCGTTCGAATTTTGAATCAGCTGTCATTATAACAAAAAGACGTCAAAAGATTCAAAGTATTTACCTAACTGACAAGTTTACTGTCGACACATTTCACTATAAATCCACTGCATGAATGTTGTAGAAACCGATAGCCTAGAGACATTCAAGAAAGAAAAGAAACGAATGTTTTTAGTCTTGCCATTGTTTGGAATCGCATCAATAAAACTCAATCGCCCATGAAAAAGCACTTCCGTAAAAATCCACTAAAAAGAACAGTTCCCGTTTACAATATTAAATGCCAAAAAAATGTTATATGAGCTAATTTCTAGCATTGATTGGAATAGTTTTTTTAATTTTAATATGCCAAGTTAATTATATCAATGTTTTTTAACAATTATATTATTATTTTTTTTACACAATTGCAAGTGAGTGCATTTTCATATGTATGCATTTCTCGCTTTTCTCATTAAGCTGCCTTTTCCATTTTCTTTCAAACCTAGCTTCATTTCCTCACCAAAAAAGTCGTGATATATTGGAGTTTATTTCACTTTAAAAAAAACTAATGACATGATAAAACCATGATCATGTATTTCGTCTATTGAAAAAAACACTAACTTGAGACACTATATATCCTAATTATAAACCCATCCAAAAGGTTGAACGGAATATTTTCTTCATTTCAAAAAAAAAATACTCCTTGATTATTTTATTGTAATGGTCCATGCACACATGTAAAGAAATGTTAATGCTGTATGTTTCCACTTTAAAAAAACTCGTGTGTTAAACGATATTTTAATGTTTTCATTTGGTATATAGATAATAAAATATTTTATGTCTGTTTCTTGGAATTTGGAGCCTGCTCTGTTATTGTCCTTTAGATTTTGAAAAAATTAACTGGCGACCAGCGTTTTTTTTTGTCCTCATTTTTTACCCTTATCCGTCGGGCATTAAGATAAAAGGGGGGTGGGGGGGGGGGGGGGGGGAGATTCATGTTTAATACTATCGTGCACTTGAGTAATGGGGGGACCTCGGGATTGCTGGGTTTTTCCGTCGTTGTGTGCTATCTCACATTGTCAAAATTAACACTACCAATAAATTAAAATGGGGAAGGTCATGCACAGAAAAAAAACTTAAATATGAAAAATCAAGTGTAAACAATAATGTAAATAAAATAAAGGTCATATAACTATCTGCAAATCAAACAGTCGACGAAGAACAAAGCAAAATTCTAATGTAGAAGTTTAAGCTAGATGTTTCTGTAAAACTACCGAAGTGAAATAACAGCTCTTGAATGCCGATTTTCACTCCAATACAAGAGCACGGAGTATTGTGGATCTGGCTTACTGCATATAAATTAAACACAGGGATGGCAGACAATCTTTGAGTGATGAAAAGGGAAACAAAAGAATACAACTACATAAAAATGGTTATATTATTATGTGCAGATAAAATTGCAAAAAGAAAAGTATTAAAATAACAAAACATAAAACAGATCAGGTAGCACAATGTTTGTCTGCAAAAAGGGGGCGGATATATTTTTAATAAGCAGGACATATTATCTTATTGAAGAAAATAAGGGGTGGGAAGGAAGCATGGGGTCTACATGATACAGTATTTAACAAAACGGAGCAGATATTGCAAGCAGAATAATATAGATGGAGATTAATTATCGAAGTATCTTTAAAAGAGAGAGTATGCATGAGTATTTTTTCCCCACGTTTTCAAAATAGAAATTAGTTTGTATTTTTAAAACTAGCTTTCCGTCAACCAGTTCTTAGGTAGATTATTGGTACTACGTTCATTTCAACACACGTACTTATGGTAAAAAGAAACAGTCGTCGTGAACCTGCAGGAAGCATATCTAATCTTTATCTTTACTGTAATGAAAGTAGGGACACCCCCGTTACATTTGCATTGAATGGAAATAACTGTTACTAAATTTGCTAAAACTGTCCATTACCACTAAGTACAATCATACAACAACTGCACTATATCTGCTACTAATTTAACCCTAAATATACATAAGAGAAGGGCACCCGCATATTTTCGCTTAATCTGTGGTTCTCACTTCAGCCTGCAGTAAGGATCAGCTTCTGTTCATCCTGAAGTAAAGTCGTATCACACATGACACATTTGAAACAATACGTTTAAATGCTTAACTGGCACATTCAATTCACTCTGAAGGGGGCGCCCTTACGTGAGTAAATGCATTCAAAGTTGAGGAAATATGTTAAATCCTACTAATTTTCTTGGAATAAATTGTCCTTCACGTAGCTGGAACTTTATCATTAAATAAAGTTTGACTCATTTGATCAGATTAATTAAATAGATTTCATAATCATTATAAATTTAGAGCTTTATTATAATTAAATACTTAATATTACAACCAATCAGAACCTCAAGACGGGGCTGAAAAATGACCAACCAGAAATTGTTTTACGAAATATTCACCTAGTTAGAGACCGAAAATTCTAAGGGCTGTGATGGCCGAGTGGTTAAGGCGTTGGACTTGAAATCCAATGGGTTATACCCGCGCAGGTTCGAATCCTGCTCGCAGCGAACAAAATTTTTTTCTTTCATCGTAAACTTTTTTGTACATTGAACTGTAACTTTAGTTTCAGCAACAGCTGTATTTTTCAAGTAATAAATATTAAACTCATCGCAGGTTACAATAAACGGAATGCACAAATTACTGGAAACCATTGCCAGACCCAACGACATAAAGGCCATTTGGCCTGAGCCTCACCTCGCGAAGAGAGATTCAGGGAGCTGACACCAGCCAATGATATATGATCCTCCAATTTGCAACCCTGTTCCAAAACAATAAGGGGGCCTCACAGTGTGAAATGGCCCAGGTTTCATTTGAGCTTTCGTAGAGTTTTGCTACTGTCTTGGGCTGATGAAAAAATTCTCATCATCATCAGCTGCCATCTCCACATCGAAGGTCGGCTGTAATGGATCTACAACGTCTTCTGTCTCTTGTCTTGATAGTGAACTCTGAAAGACTCTTTCCTGTCCATCTCTTGATATTATCTTCCCATTTATAGCGCTGTCTTCCCCTTGCACGTTTGCCTTCAACTCTCCCTTCTATTATAGTCTTCTGCAAGGTGTCTTTTTCTGTGGCCAAAATATTTTAGCTGCCTAATTTGGATCTCCTTTGTTAGTTCTTTTTTCACACATAGGTTTTCTAGGACCTCCTTATTTGTTTTCTTCTCTTTCCATAAGATGCGCCCCATTCTTCTATATATCCACATCTCGAGAGCCTCGATTCTTTCTTCCTATTGCTTATTCATTCATCATCATCATCAGTTGCCATCTCCACAACGAAGGTTGGCTGTAATGGATCTCCAATGTCTTCTGTCTCTTGTCTTGGTGGTGCACTCTGATAGACTCTTTCCTGTCCATCTTTTGATGTTATCTTCCCACTTATAGCGCTGTCTTCCCCTTGCACGTTTGCCTTCAACTCTCCCTTCTGTTATGGTCTTCTGAAAGGTGTTATGCCTTTTTATGTGGCCAAAGTATTTTAGCTGCCGAACTTTGACCTCCCTCATTAGTTCTCTTTTCATACCTAGATTTTCTAGGACCTCCTTATTTGTTTTCATCTCTTTCCATGAGATACGCCCCATTCTTCTATATATCCACATTTCAAGAGCCTCAGTTCTTTCTTCCAAATGCTTATTCATCGTCCATGTTTCTGCACCATACAGAAATGCAGAATATATATAACACTTTATGATTCTCAGTTTTAATTTGTGAGATAACTGTTTGGATGTCAGTATATGGCTTATTCATTGTCCATGTTCAAATTCTACCATTGAGCAATTGAGAAATCTACCGAATAACTTTTGAGGTAGGCTGAGAAAAAAATGCAAATTGTTGCAAAGGTAAGAAGTCAACCAAAATCATGAGACATGTTCTAAGGAGACGACAACTGGACCACGAGATATCGCAACGGGGACACTGATGGGAGAAGAGAGAGAGAGAGAGAGAGAGAGGTGAAGAGAGAGAAAGAAATTTAAAATATATTTCTTTCTTTTTAATGTCATGGATTAAGAGTATGGTATGGGATGACTAATGTGGAACTGATGACAAAACCCAAACAAGTGCCAGTGGAACAAGAGATGCAAAGAAGACGATGGTGATGGATCGAACATAAAAGGCAAGACAAGCAGAAATACCTCGATCGCGGTTTATCATACAAGTACCATGTTGATCTAATCATACAAAAGTGCAACAGAGGTCTGGCAGCCCTAAAAACAATATTGCCACAGCGCACCTGGAACAGAGAATTCTGCTTCTCCTGTATCATCAGCTAGTCATGTTAGTCATTGAGTATGGCCAGGGAATAATCACGCTGTCAATATCGCAATGTGAACGATTGGAACGCATTTAAATTGAAGGAATGCGTGTAGTCTTGGGTTGTACGCTAGATACCCCCATCGTGAAGATGCGGTACATGCTTGGATTACTGTCGATTTGATCCAGATATGCGATGATCCAGTCAAAATCTATGTGCGAGTAACAAAAGGCTCCCCCTGCATGGAAACATAGCTAACATTAAGGTAGCGAGAATAAAGAGCGGATGTCATGGGTGGAACAGGCAGAGACAACGATCAAGCAGGTGACCACAGTTGAAAATATATTCATAGGGGAAGAGTGGAGTTAGTCATATGAGAACTAGACCAACTACCAGCAAATGATCGTCAGCCTGGGTAGAGAGTGCAGAACGTGGGCCGATGGGAAAGCAGATCAGGAAATTGATCAGCTGATAAATGATCATGCTGGGGACGATGATGCCAATATGTACACTGATGGGTCTGTAATCCGTGGTCAGAAGTCAGGATGGGGCTTCTCTGCTAGAGTATAAGGCAGAATCGTCGCTAAACAAAGAGGGGTTTACATGATAACAACCTCCAGCATGAGAATGGAGGTAGAGGCAACTACTGCAGCCTTAAGGTGGCTGTCTGAGACTTCATTAACAAGGGCAGTTATTGTATCTGACTCACAATCCATGCTTTAGAAGGTCCAAAGTGAATGGCTCCGACGTGAATGGGAAACCTCCAAAGAAGCCTCGAATCTTCAGGAACTCGTGTGAATCTACTATCCTGGTCATGCAGAGGTACGTGGCAATGAAAGAGCTGACAGACTAGCTTCAGAAGTGTTACAGGTTGCCTCCCCTTGCTCTGCAATAATGGTCAAACAGTGGCCAAAACCTAGAGTAATTACTATTGGCAGAGTTGTAGGTATTAGGATAATGATGCTTCTACCTCGAGGGAGTATCCACAAGATATTTCAGAAGTCAAAGAACAATGCTGAATGAGTCTTAGCACTTTAACTTTGTATCTGACCCGCCGTCTTTTGTGAAGATGGGTATAAATACTCATTCAAGCCACCAGCTGATTTAATTCAGCGAAATTCCTCTTATTAGCTCGATATATATATATATATATATATATATATATATATATATATATATATATATATATATATATATATATATATATATATATATATATATATATATATTAATATATATATATATATATATATATATATATATATATATTTATATATATATATATATATTAAATATATATATATATATATATATATATATATATATATATATATATATATATATTATATGTATATTTATATGAATATATACTAGAGGTTCTGGATCATACATATGCCTTTCTCTCTGTGCTGATTAATTCAATATAAATTTGTCAAAATCAACATATACAAATGTAATGCTCAATTACTTTGAAACAAATGTAAATAAATATGACTGGTGATTATGAAAAATAATTAGGTTTCTTCACCGAAAAAGTTTTTAGGCTTGATGAATTTTGAAAAAATAATGTTCGGTTGTTTTGCTGGCCTGTTAAAGTTGTGATTTGCCACAATGCTGAAGTGCCAATGCTGCTTTTCCGTAGATTCGTCTCTGTGGTGAGGGCACGTTTCCAGATCAGTTCAGGAAGTAACCGTTCCGGGTCAAGCCAAGAATCTTCAGGTGTCGATTTCAAGCTTCGAACCACAGTCAAGTAGTCCAGTGAATGGTCTCTTCTGGTCGACCACAATTAGTCGGGTCGCCTCGTACTGGTACCACGAATTTTAGAGGGAATAAAAGAAAAAATTCTGCGGCTAAAAATATGTTTGCCTGATATTAATCAGGCGCTTTTTCCTGCTGTCCGTCAGCCATTTGTTTTCTCCGATTTTTTTTTACTCTCCCTGAGCGTACATCATATCACTCATGGCATGTGATGAAAATTCACCAGTATGTCAGTTAATTTAAGGAAAAATCTGTGACTGGACAGCGGCAGTGGCCTGTGCCTGAAGGTACATATACAATTTACATACATTCACCAAATGATAATATACAACTATTCACAAGTTGATGTAATCATCACTCACTCCCTGCTCCATTTGGAGTTACCTCTGCTTTTTGTTCTTCCGTGAGAACTAGCATGAAGCAATCACCAGCGCTTGCTGTCGGGTTCATGAATATACCCTTTTCACATGCTGAGGTTGCCAGCCTAGTATGAATCTTTAACACCACTGTCAAGTGTGGAGATGTCAAATTCATCGCATAAAAAATATGTTACACTCTCCTCAATAATTGAGAAATCTTAGACTTCTTGCTCAGTAGAAAAGTCTTGGCAACTTAACACAGATGCCTCGAACACACGTCTGGGGTATTATTTATATTTCAGAATCCCTCTGTGACTTGTGAGTGGTCCTGTAGAATTCCTGGTTCCGTATTAATGTTGGCGAGTTTTCTACCGATGTACAGAGATGCTCTTAATACTTTTTGTCCGGTCCTATAAATTCATAATCCAACTCTATTCTTTTTCTGTGGCAAGGTGCAAGCTGTCTACGTTGACATTTTATGAATGCAGTGCTGTATGTCAAACTTTTTCTACGCTATATCGTAGGTTCCCGGCCCATGCTTCCACTTTGCGTTTTCTGCAAAACTCTCAATCAGCGCGGTTGTTTATTGGCGCCTCAAATGTCAGCCAATACATTCAAAGTTCATATTATGAAAAATTTTCCTCATATAGTATTCTGAATGACTCATGCGTTTGAAATTTCAAACAGTCATCCTCCGTATATGGAGTTGGTACATCCGGCAATTCTTAGTAATGTTTACGTTACAACTTCTTACATTTTTCCTGGCCATAACCAGGTTGTCCAGAATGTCCTTACATCATTCGTCCTGCTCGCTCTTCCAGATGTCTTCCAAGATTGCGTTTATCAATAATCATCTAACCCTGCTGTCGAGTCGGAAGTAATTATGCAATCTTATGCAAACACTTCGTGCTCGCATTTACCTGGAGTCAATGTGGTATTATCTTGTTTTAGGGATTCCATTAATCTCTCAGGGATGGGCGATACGCTTGTCTGGCCCTGTCATGCATCGAAGCGTGAAACGTGAACAATGACAGTAGGGAAAAAGAGTGTGCTAACAATAGAATAATGCACATAATTCAGTACGCACAACAAATGTAGTTCAATACTGCCGGAGAGGAGAAGAGAGCGCAAAAATTATGTCACAAAAACACCAATTGAAGGTACATTGGATATGGATGAGATACTGAGGGCTATTAATGATCGCCTATTAGAGAATGACACTGCAATCGATAAATCATCAAGGCTAAGATTGCGGAAATTTGTCATCAAATGTAAGACCTGCAGAGAAGTACGTATGAGAGGATACTACCAATGCGCACAACAGGAACAATTAGCATTCACACCCTTCGACATTTGCCGAGGGAGACTGAGCACCTATGGGTTTGCCCGGAGTGCAGTGGCGTCGATTCTGATCAACAATACAAACCTTTCTGGTGCTTTCTAGTAACTGAACCCATTGTCCTGCTTGTAGCGAGGTCGAATGATATACAGGTGTATCTAGATTATACCAGATGATAGTGCCAGATGAGAATTCTGGACTAAAAGAAAAACCCCAGTCTCAGAAATGAGCATTGGTGTATGGATGACACAGGTTATAGTCAGACTATAAAGATCTCTTGACCAGGTGGTAAGAATTAAGTACAAGAGTCTAAATTGTCTACTCGCTTAAGATAATCCTATGCTTTAATCTAGGGAAAATCAAAATTAACATTTAACTTTAACAATGATAAAGTTAAAAAAGTCCTTGGGTACAATTATTAATCAATTTAATTATGTATAGTGACTGTGTCTTCTTTCTTTAGAATGGATAATGTTTGAAAATTAGGTTATATATATTCACAGAAGTAATTCAAGATATTCACACTATGTTTACAATATGCACTTGGCATCACTTTGATAAACAATAAAGTCACTGTTGATATATCATCTCTGAGTTCTGACTTATGATTGAATTTTTTTTTTTTTTTTTTTTTTTTTTCGTACGCCCGCTATTACTCGTCTCGAAATCTTAGGTTAGTATGTCTAACCTGAGGCTGATTTTTACGTGAGTATCCATTTTTTCCTTGTGGTGTCCCTCGCCATTCAGGCAGATACTCGCCGATTTCGGAGGTACCCATTAGAGCTGGGTCGGCTCAGGAGCCGCCAGTCCCTGGTCGACGAGACTTCTTCAAATGTCCTCGCCAGGGCTCGAGTTAATCCAGTCCAAATCCCGGTCGACGAGAATCTTCAAATGTCCTCACCCGGGTTTGATCCTGGGTCACCCGGTCGACAGCGCAGTTTGGTAACCCTTATACCAGCGCGGCTCCATGTAATTAAATTAATTGTCATCATATGACGACTCTCTCTCCATAATGTTTGTGAAATCAGTCTTTTATGATACAACTTATCTTAAATGTCTGAACTGCTGGCTTTCTATCTCAGCCAAACAGTTGTTGATGGTAATAGGTGACACACGTCTGTCAATACTTGCAGTCAGTACTGGCCTTCCCATGCATTAGGGATACTAATAACTCTGTGTAGATCAGTTATTGTGCTCCTAGTCAAATTTTGCAGGATTACACGTATGGATCTAACATCAGGCTTCTGGCTATCAGATTACATAATCGAACGTGAAACAACATAAGGTCCTGGGATAGACTCCACCTAGGAGTTCGTCTAGACTAAGTGTCTGTGTGTGTCTGCCATCAGAATGTTGTATGCGGGTGATATGCACACAATGTACTTGTTATATTATCAGTTTTACAGACGTCTAGTGCAGTCACATTATCAAAGTAACTACAACCTATACACATTTATTATATAGTTTTATATTACAAATTAGCTTGCTTAATCCATTCCACTTCTTCTTCTTCTTATTGTCGTGAAGTGGTCTGTTTCACAACACGTTCATTCTGAGTAACTCTGACGAAACCGCGCGCCATACTTTATGAGAACTGCCAATCACGGACCAATCAGAACGTACTTTCATGCCGTGTTTACTAAAGCATTAGACAGTCAAAATGGCCAGTCCTAATATGTGCAAACGAGTGGAGGATGACATTTAATTAAAAACCTATGAAAGAAGTACCACCTGGAAGAGGTCACCAATACGATATTGGAGATGTTGCTCTACACGTCTGTGCAGAGACTTTTACAACCAGTAGTATATTAGGAGAGAAATCTCTGGTTGAATGCATCGAGGCCTCAGGTTAGTCCATAATTTTGCTGTTTAGAGTACGCATAGAATAAAATGCACTTAGGAAAGTAAAAGACTATTAGCTAGGAAGTTGTAGAATAATACAGGGCGTGCTTTAAGCTTTAGGTGAAGAAAATCGCTCCAGGAATAACGTAGATAAATAAATTCTTAGTTTTCCTGATTTGCACACCTAGGCAGATTTTACAAACATTTTTGGATGTAAATACTAGCGAGCAGGGAAACCCCCTCTGGCATCCGACCTCGGACTATAAATAACGGTGTTCTAAACGAAAATAGGCCAGTCATATTTTGAAAATTACAGCGAGCGCAAAAAGTGTTAGTGAATAGTGCCTTGCCTTCTGCATCTGAGAGCAGACCATTATAACCATTAACAGCTCGACTGTATGTGCCTGAGGGTATGAAAGAACCGATATATATATATATATATATATATATATATATATATATATATATATATATATATATATATATATATATATATATATGTATATATATATATATATATATATATATATATATATATATATATATATATATATATATATATATATATATATATATATATATATATATATATATATATGTGTGTGTGTGTGTGTGTGTTTTTAGTGATTAATTCATTTGTGCATTAGAAAGTGTGTAGAATGTGTTAGAAAACTACGGTGTATTACAGGCGGACTTACAGACCTGTGTATAATTCTGGAGGCAAAAGCCAGCCTTGAGAAATATTCAAAATAATTGAGAATGATGGCAAAAGTGTGTCTGTGGGTTTAGAAAAGCATTTAAAGAATTATTTCTTGATGGAATGACACACGCCAGGAACGTAATGAAGGATGAAAGCGATTGTTTTACTTGATTGTTTAAGCTATTACTTAGTGTTTTATACTAGACCTAATCATTGTATGGGGGCGGATCATGGACAAATGGCTCTAACTAAGGATTTAGAGGGAAATTTTGGTCACAGTGAACTGGATTTGGTTGTTACTGTTGTACTATGTCCTGTGCATCTGCTGGCACTCTGACTGAAACTGTCTATCATCCCCAACTCTTGTGAGAATGGGATAGTGGTGGTCAATATAGGGGTTACCTCTAATTCGTTTCAGGTTATATCCTGCAAACCCAACTACAAATAATAGTCAACCACTACTGAGGGAACACCTGATGCAGGTGCCTTTTGTGTTCAGAAGGCCAATCAGATAGTACCTACTGCCTGGAGAAAGATCAGTAACTGTACTTCCAGGACCAAAATGGAACCAGATTCATTCTACAGATGGGTGAAAAACAAGACCACGTTAGAGTATCCCAGTCACACCAAGAGTGTTGACAGTATTCATATGATGACCCATATTGGGCATAGTCAATCCAGTGATAACCTCCTTTGACTTCAGAGACCTTGATAAATTTTATTGAACAATTTTCAAGTGCTTATTTATTTAATTTTGTAAATTGAAGGTGATTTTAGTTAAAGATTTTCAAGAAGAAAATAAGAACTGTAAAAATAAATTGTAAATATTTGCCAGCAGACTTACTTAATTATTTAAGTTGAGTTCAAGTTCTTGTTGGTAGATAATTTAGTTAATACCCCTAGCAGAGTCAATAATAATAATAATAATAATAATAATAATAATATAATTCATAGGAGGATTTTGAAAGGGAGCCCATAGGGATCTATGAACATATAATATCATCATACCTAGAAACTTATACAGCTTGATCCTACCTTTGATGTCGATACACCATTATTCTTTTCAGAAAAGGGGGTATTTCTTATAAGACCAGTCTCTTATCTGGCACTATCCTGGTATCACCTGATACAACTTTTTGTACAGGATATCTTATAATTTAAATAATAATCAACCCTCTCGTGACACTGGGGTCTCAGTCCTGGTATTCATTTAACACCCTGTGGTCTTTTCTTTGAGACATTCTTCTTCTTCTTCTTCCGTCCTTAGCCACCGACCGTCAAAGCAGTCAGTGGCCATTACGCCTAGTGGCGTCTTAGGGCAACAGCAGATAGGTTTTCTTTGCCATTGTTTCCCATCACGCCTATTGGCGTCTTTAGGGCAACGGCAAATCAATCCATTTGCTGTTGTTTCCGTAATCGAAGTGACTGGCAAACGGGTGATCAGCCCGTTGGTTTGAGACATTCAGTCTTATAGTATTACTTACATCCTCTGAGTTAGCAGTAGGAGTAAAAGTTAATAATAAAATAAAAGTTAGTAAAAAGTAACATTAAATAAAGCACTTTGTAGTACCATTGAGTACAAACTAAAATTGTGGTGACTGGATACACTGACAGTAGTCTTTTAATTAATTAGTGTTTTGGTCTATTGATAAGAGTGTTTGAGTGTCTGCAAGTTATTAGTGTATGAGTATGGCAGACTTGGCAAAGTTTCGATCTGCTACAGTGCAGTCGGCAAAGGAGTTTGGGTTAAGTGGGGAGGCTCTTATTCAATATGTCACTACTGAATGTGACAAGTTTATAGAAAGAGAAGATAAGAAGTTGTAAACAGAAAGGAAACTTCAACTAGAAGCTGATAGGGAGGCTAAGAAACTAGAAGCTGTTAGGGAGGCTAAGAAACTAGAAGCTGAGGAGAGAAGACAAGCTGCTGAAAGGGAGGCTGAGAAAGAGGAAAAGAGGTTGCAAAGGAAACATAAATTGAGAATGAAAGAGCTTGAACTTCAAGGAAATGTTACAGGTAATGGTAGTAGTCCAACTACCTCTGACACTAGTGCAAGTCAAGGTGCCTCAAATGGAGCCATGAACATTCACTTGGATCCATTTGTGGAGAAAGAGGATGAAATTGAGTCTTATCTAAGTAGGTATGAGAGGTTAGCCACTAACTATGGTCTAGAGAAAGAGAAATGGAGCCTTTAGTTATCAGAAGGGCTGAGAGGAGTTTCTTATGAAGTTTTTGCAAAACTTGGAAAAGAGGACCAGGAAGATTATGAAATCTTGAAACAGGCATTGCCGGTGCGATATGAAAAGAACTCAGATTTTTTATAGGAAAAATTCAGAACTGCTAAGTTACTTTCTTGAGAAACCTACCACCAATTCTCTGCCAGATTAGAAACCTACTTGGAGAAGTAGACCTAAAAGAAATGGTCATGATGCAACAAGTGAGAGAGTCTATGCCTCCAGACATGAGACAATTTCTTATGGAACAAGGTGCAGAGAGATTGGGGGAGATTTTAACAGTTGCTGAGAGATATCAAACCAACGGGCTGATCACCCGTTTGCCAGTCACTTCGATTACGGAAACAACAGCAAATGGATTGATTTGCCGTTGCCCTAAAGACGCCAATAGGCGTGATGGGAAACAATGGCAAAGAAAATATATCTGCTGTTGCCCTAAGACGCCACTAGGCGTAATGGCCACTGACTGCTTTGACGGTCGGTGGCTAAGGACGGAAGAAGAAGAGAGATATCAAGCAGCTCAGAAAGAAATAGCTGGAATTAAGAAGAGGCAAGGAGAAAGTAGTAGACCACCCCCAAACCAGAATGAGTATGATAATATAGACCAACAACAATACAAATACAAACAAGGTTATGACAAACCTAAATATGACCATAGGGACAGGAACCATCAGGTACAAGATAAGAAACCTTACAGACAGGGAGATAAGTGGTGCAAAATTTGCAAAATGAACAACCACAATACACTGGAATGTGGTAAGAAAGTCCCTCCATATCACGCTGCATGCCTTATAACAGTGGACAAGGGAAGGAAGGAACTGACAGACAGTCAGATAAACCTCCATCATCCCCCCACCTGTGAAGAAGTAATATGTAACGGCACTAAAATAAGGTGTCTGTATGACTGAGGATTGGAATTTGATTCAGTCGTGAGGGCATCCTTAGCGCACCCTGATCAATACAATACAGAAAAAGTGGAGATACAAGGAGCATTAAAGGGAACAGCCACCATGACACTTCCCATAGCAAAGATCAATGTAAATACTCGCTTTGTGGAAGGAGGGATTAGTGCAGCAGTGTGTGATGATCCTAGTTACCCGCTGGTGATAGGAAGGAGATGTGTTTTCTTAGGTAACCCAATAAAACCTGTGATCATGGCACCCCTCCAGACCAGGTCAAGCCCTAAGAAGGAGGACGGAATTCCACTAAACATTCATCCGAAAAAGATGAAAAAGGCCCAAGCTAAAAATAGCGCATTAAAACCTTGCTTTGGCAAATTGCCAAACAGCCATTAAACCCCCCCCCAAGAAAGGACAGTTTTATTTGAATGATGGAGTGCTTTACAGGAAAGCTGGAGCAGGACAAAAGGGGCATGGACAGTTAGTACTGACATATTGTTACAGGGACAAGGTTATGGAATTAGCACATGTTGTATCAGACGGTGGACATACGAAAATCGGTACCACCTGTCAAATTACATCCGTGAATCATTATTGGCCAGGCATTGATGAAGACATAGCTCAGTATGTGACTGCCTGTGCCCAATGTGGCAAGGAAAACCCCACACGCTGGGAAAATCAACTGGACATAGAAACGCATTGGGGTGGACATAGGCCTGAAAATAAAAATACAAAGGTAGACATAGTGGATAGGACAACCCTTTCTCACAAAAAGTCTTCCAATAAACCAGTTACCATGGTGACTCTTCGTATTGTACAGAGAGGGGACACAACCCATCCCATACCGACACAATTTTGTTCGGAACACCTGGTACTGGCTTAAAATAGAAATGTGGTTAGTCCGCCACCTTTGATAAAGAAACTGAGGGAATCCCCAGGAAAATAGGTAGTGGACGATAGGTTTGTGCGAACCAATTGACGGATGCACAGCCAACACCAGCTTACGCTATTAAATTAGCACTCGAAAGGGTTCCGGCAACATTGGTAGTTGGCCGGCCCATGCACGGTCCATTGGAAGTATTGACACGGATATGGACTGAGATAATATTATATAGCAATGCTAAAGGGAGAATTGATTTCTTGGTGCAGGAAAATTCATTTCCCCATATGAATTATTATATCGCAGGGGAGGTTTAGTTGAGGAAACCCCCTAGTGAACATTAGACTCTGTATCGATTACAGGACATTTAAGGATGTAACAGAGCCTAAAGCGAATCTAAGTAAAGGGTATTATCAGATTCCCGTCAAGCCTGAGATCAGACCATTGCTGAACTTTAGCACTTCAGAGGGGCACTATAAGTTCCATATGTTGCCTTTTGGGTTGAAGAATGCTCCGAGTGCTTTTCCAGGATGATGAGGAAATTACTGGATCCTTTACAAAACCCAGCTATCACCAAATTTATGGATGACATCCTCATAACAACGGAACTTTGGAGGAACATCTATCATCTCTGGACATGTTATTGGACAGACTCAGAGAGGTGAAAAAGGAATATTAGTTGATAATCAGCAATTAGACAGGCAGCAGCACCTGTGCTGTTTATTAACACAACATGCGGTGGTTATCCCTGGATCTCAGAATGTTGGGGCAGATTTCTTGAGTAGTGACCCACCTGAAGGAAACCAGGAGAGTAGGAAGGCAGAGTGAACCCCATATTGGAAGAATGCCGTGATTGTGAATCCAGACAGGAAGCTCCAACGGAGTGTTTACGCTTTTGAATGGGGAGGCTATTGTCGTGAAGTGGTCTGTTTCACAACACGTTCATTCTGAGTAACTCTGACGAAACCGTGCGCCATACTTTATGAGAACTGCCTGATACACGGACCAATCAGAACGTACCTTCATGCCGTGTTAACTAAAGCATTAGACAGTCAAAATGGCCAGTCCTAATATGTGCAAACGAGTGGAGGATGACATTTAATTAAAAACCTAGGAAAGAAGTACCATCTGGAAGAGGTCACCAATACGATATTGGAGATGTTGCTCCACGCGTCTGTGCAGAGACTTTTACAACCAGTAGTATATTAAGAGAGAAATCTCTGGTTGAATGCATCGAGGCCTCAGGTTAGTCCATAATTTTGCTGTTTAGAGTACACATAGAATAAAATGCACTTAGGAAAGTAAAAGACTATTAGCTAGGAAATTGTAGAATAATACAGGGCGTGCTTTAAGCTTTAGGTGAAGAAAATCGCTCCAGGAATAACGTAGATAAATAAATTCTTAGTTTTCCTTATTTGCACACCTAGGCAGATTTTACAAACATTTTTGGATGCAAATACTAGCGAGCAGGGAAACCCCCTCTGGCGTCCGACCTCGGACTATAAATAACGGTGTTCTAAACGAAAATAGGCCAGTCATAATTTGAAAATTACAGCGAGCGCAAAAAGTGTTAGTGAATAGTGCCTTGCCTTCTGCATCTGAGAGCAGACCATTATAACCATTAACAACTCGACTGTATGTGCATGAGAGTAAGAAAGAGCCTATATATATATATATATATATATATATATATATATATATATATATATATATATATATATATATATTATATATATATATATATATATATATATATATATATATATATATATGCATTTAAATGTATGTATTTTTAGTGATTGTAGCGATCAGTTTGCTGAGTATATATATGTAAAAGTGCTTGGTTAAAAGTTGGGAACTTTATCTATTAATTTCCTGGTCTAAGGGCATTAATCCATGTTTTACTGGGATGGTAGTTGACAGTGGTAGTTATTCCACTTGTCTGTTATGTCTGTGGTTTAATTTGAGAACCAATGTCAGCTTTCCCTGATATGTTTTCAAACCGTCTATTTTTAGCTTAGCTCAAAAAGGTCTTGGGTGTCAGAGCACATGCGCTGTTTCTGGCGGGATTTTGAAGAGGCCATTACTGTGAGAGTGTCGAGCTGTGTTTATGAGGGTCGAGATGTTTTTGACAAGTCCTCTGTGTGTCGACCCAGTTGTCGAATATTATTTCATATATATTATATTCTAAGCGCCTAGGAGGCGAATGAATGTGGTGATATTAATTCTGAAGGGACAGTAAGGTATTTGAACTGTTTCCCTTATTTGCTAGAATCTTTCATGACTTATGTTATAGCCAGCTCATGACTTCTTTTCCCTGGGCGGGAAAACGATCCACCTAAATATCCTTGAGAGGAAGCTCACTATGTATTCTTATATTATGCACTAGGGTGGTGCATGCCCAAAGTACTGATGTATTATTTGTATCCCGCATCACGGCGATATTATGTATACAAGGTGGGAATCCCCTTCTTTTGTTGAAGAATCACCCAGAGGCCATTACTGAACTATAAACCCGCCATTTTTCGCGCGGCCTGCTGTAGACCCATTTACATATCTGACTTACTGATGTCAGAGAGGAGTTCGTTTAAACTCACATATTGGACATATTTTGCTGAGGCTGATGAAGGTGGAATTATATGAGATCAGCGTTACTAGATACATGCATAACTTGCTGATGAACTTTATTCATGCTTATTACCATGTCCTGAACTGTTCTGTGACTATTATATCTTGATGTCGGCGTACCTGTCGTTGTGGCGTATTAAAGTTCTGTCAAACGTCAGAGGTGTTCCCAGAACTCTATGAATTTTCTACACGTATAGCTATAGAGTGTGATGTCATTTGATGCCTGTCTTTCAACGAACTTTCAACACGCATTCGCATAGACTGAATTTTACTCACTCTATACATTACACACTACACCTCAAGTCATCTACACGAATGCCAGCATTGTTGCGGCCAACCAGGGCCTGTATACAATCATGTCAGCCTACACTGGGCTGAATTATACCCAATTCTGACTCTGGACATTCGTCTTCATTCAACACTTCATTTTACAGTGGCCAAACTGTACCTATGCTATTTTGTGTCACGGGCACCTGCCACGCTTCAACGGACACAGTGACATTGCAGACTGTTTACATTATACTGACCAGCGCACAACGATTTTGTCCTGTTACATTGATAGAGGCCAGTCAATTAGACTTCTACATTTATAGCACCCAGTTTACACCTTAACATTTATGGTGGCCCTTTACCTACAATAATACCATTTAACATTTATGGTGTACCTGTTGATGGGGCTTATTGGAAGTGACAAGTTCGTCTACAATGGAATGTACTCAGAGCTGTGTAGTTGTTGACACATCGACTACCCCAGCTCACAGGACGTAACTAGGTCAGAAGGTCAAGTTTCTATACCTGCGTTCAGCTGTATTATTTAAGAAGGTCAAGTGCCGTTTCAAGTTTTGTCACTATTTTGGAAGCAAGTTCAGCTGCAGTATGTAAGAAGGTCAAGTGCCGTTGTTATCATCATCATTTTGGAAGCAAGTTCTGGTGTGTTCAGCGTTGGATCATTTTATCCTCAGAACGCTGACGATAGATCTTCATCGTTGCTGTTGTTGACGATAGGACTTTAAAGATAAGTGGCCTGTTTAGTGTCGTGAACTGTGCCTTGTCTTGTGTATGAACTAAGTCTTCCTCATTTAAACATCCCTATTTATGCTATGTGTGTTTCATGTTTACATGTGTTGACTCCTTTAGAGTATCCCACGTGATAGAGGGTCTATTGAGAGCGTTTTCTGTAGGGACTGTGCAAATTTTCCACAGTGAAATTTGCTAGCGACAATTGTTGCTATTTTTGTTTAGCTGTGACGAAGTGTGCTTTTCATCGTTGTTGTTGTCATATTTTTTCTCTACTTTTGTTTGGATTTGTTTGCATTCGTCTGCCTCCTCTTCCTGTCGTTTAGTTCTATACACCCTTATGTTTATACACTGTGGCGTGATGTGTTTTGTCTATTATTCGCAGTTATCATCACATACTTTGTGATATTTTTCTTTAGTTTTGCTTTATATTTAGTTGACTTCTGCGAGTGTTATTGTATTGTTTTGATACTGGTCCTTTGTTTACATTGTGCTTTGTTGTCATACGCTTTTGTTTACATATATATTTAGTCATGCAGTATTAGTAATACAGTGCATTTAAGATATAAAATTAATTGGTGGTGCTATTATTATAAAGTGACATTATTATACAAGCTCTTTAACAAAGACTTGTTTTCCACAGAGATTGGGATAAAGTGGATTGATTATACAAGTGCTGTATTTAAGACTTATTACCATTTAGGTTGGAATAAGTTAATTTATTATTTCAGGTAACTGATCTCAGATTATCAGACATAATGTCTACACTTGAGTTCTTTATTGAGCAGGGTAAATCCCTTGGTAAGACTGGTGAGAAATTAGAAGAATTCGCGACTACTCAGTATGCCAAGGCACTGAAGTCGGAAGAAAAGCGACAGAAAATGGAGAATGAACAGAAGAAGATAGAAGCTGAGCAAAAGAAGATAGAAGCTGAGCAAAAGAAGATAGAATCTGAGAATTTAAGATTGCAGATGCAGGCAGATGAAAGGAAATTCCAGATGGAAATGGAAGAGAAGAAAAGAGAAGCTGAAGGGAAAAAAATCCAGCTACAAATGGAGGCTGAAAATAAAAGATTAGACAGAGAAGCTGAAGATAGAAGAATTCAGCAACAGCTAGAATCCGAGGAGAGAAAAGCAAAAATGCAACATGATGAGAAACTCTTAGCTTTGGAGTTAGAGAAATTAAAGTTGATGAATATGGGTAATGCTATTAGTCAGTCAACTTCTAATAAGACAGATGCTACTACTTATAGGGTCAAGCTACCTGCTTTCAATTCTTCCAGTGACGATATAACGTTCTAACTGGATAGATTTGAACGGTCATGTGAAACTCATAAAGTGGATAAGTCACAATATGTTAATCAGTTGTCAGAGATACTTAAAGGTGAAGCTCTGACTATGTTAAGCATGATAGATGAACCTGACAAGAATAATTATGAGGTCGTCAGGGCAGCCTTATTAAAGAAATATCAACTTAATGAAGACGGTTATCGTCTTCGTTTCAAGAATATGCTACCTGAAACTGGTGTAAAATTCTCAGAATTCATCTCAAAGATACGTCTTACATTTACACAATGGGTTGAGTTGTCTAAAACAGAACATACTTTTGAAGCCCTTATGGACTTATTACTTCGAGACAAAGTTATGTCATCTGTTAATGATTCTTTTCTTGCTTTCCTACATGAGCGTAAACCTAAAAACATAAAAGAGATGGAAGAATATTGTTGCCAGTACGTCACTGCGCATCCTCATGTTACTGTTAGCCATTCTAAAGTTAAAGAAGGTTTGCCGGTTGCCTCTGCAGCACCATATGGCCCTAACTTTATGCGTAAATTCCAAGGTGCTCAACACAACTTTAATAACAAGAGCAGTCGTAATTATGATCAGAATCAGGGTAACCCATCATATAATGGGTCTTCTTCAAAGAACCGGAGGAGATCTGACAGTCCTCGTTATTTCGGGTCCAATAATTATGGAAACTTTCGAAGAGGTAGTCACAATAGACACTATCCAGGCTATTCTTCGCGGGGACATCGAAACCAAACAGGTAGACACTATAATCAATGGGGAAATGACAATAGTGATTATGGAAATTGGGATTCGAACCAGAACTATAGTCAGGGTAGAGTAAACAATGACAATTTCAGAGGGAATAATAATCGTAGTGGATCTAAACATAACAAAAATAGATCTTATCATCAGGCAAACGCTGTACAAGAAGAATCACAGGGAGCCTGTAGTCAAGTGAATGATAATAAAAACCCTAATGCTGTCACTTGTTCTGCTTTTGACTTTGGGAGAGCAGATAAATGCCCCCAATGTTCAACATTGTTCGAACCGACTACGGTAACTACTTCAAGTTGTGGTCACCCTCTTCCCGCTCTTCCTGCTTCAGTTGCGCATGACAGGAGAGGATCTCTTATCTTACATAAAGGTCTTGTAAATAGTAATCCAGTCTCAATACTCTTTGATTCTGGATGTACTACTATTGGAGTTAGGCAATCTCTTAAAAATCCTTCCTGTGCCACGGGAAAAGTGGTCAAATGTGTGACATTTCGTGGCAATTTGGAGAAATATCCGACTGCTATTATTCACATTGCTACCCCCTTCTACACGGGAGATGTGCACGCGTGTCTTTTGCTGAATCCTATTGCGGATCTTATCGTCGGGCTTATACACGGGGTTAAGGATTGTACCCCGCAGCTAATTAATACTTGGGAAGAACAAAATTTGGAAATTGCTAATGCAGTTGTCACAAGAGCACAGGCTCTTAGAATACCTCAAACTTCATCTACTGAAAGTAATGAAGTATATAGCCAAGATGATCACTTGGTGATTTCACGTGACTCTTTCATAAAATTGCAAGAAGACGATCCTTCATTAAAAAAATTCTTCATCCTTGCGAAAAAGGGTGATCCAAATCAGAACACATATCGGAAATCTTGGATTACAATGAAGAAAGGCGTACTTGTACGTTTGGTACAAGACTCGTCTACATCTATGCATTCACAAATTCTCGTGCCCAAGAGTATGAGAGTCCAAATTCTGCAACATGCACACGACTCGCAATGTGCTGGACATATGGGTTTTTCCCGTACCAAGTCGAGAGTTCTTGCGGCTTTCTTTTGGCCATTTGTAAACAAAGACATATGTATTTTTTGCCGATCTTGCAAAATATGTCAAGAGGTCAAATCGAGAGGTCCTCGACATGCAGCGCCTATCCAGGCTGCTGACATTCCTATTAGGCCGTTTCAGAAAATGGCAATAGATATTATTGGTCCTTTTAAGATCAAGTCAGCCAGGGGACATCAATTTATCCTAACATGTGTTGACATGTACACTCGTTGGCCGGAGGCTATACCTCTTAAGAGCATCTCCACTGTTGATATCGCAGACGCGTTATGGCTGATATTTTCTCGTTTGGGGTTTCCCAGAGAAATATTGTCAGACCATGGCACCCAATTAATATCAGACACTATGTCGCAGGTGATGTCTACTCTGCATATTAAAAGGTCTCTGAGTAGTATTTATCACCCAATGTCTAATTGGTTAGTCGAACGTCTGAACAGAACACTTAAGAACTTACTTGGTAAGATAACTGAGGATCATCCTCAGGACTGGGACCGGGTCCTACCCGCGGCTCTCTTTGCGTATAGAGAGGTCCCAAACGAACATACAGGTTTTTCTCCATTCGAACTTGTCTGATGACACTCAATCTTCTTATGAGTATGTCATTGCTCTCAGACAGAAGATTATAGAGGCATGCAAACTAGCAACTTCATCATCTGAATTTGCTAAAGAAAAGGCAAGGCAGTTTGCAAACAAGAATAGATGCTTACGACAACTTTGTCCTGGAGACAAAACACTTGTTTTGCTACCTTGTAGGGAAAACAGACTCCTTATTGCATGGAAAGGTCCATATACAATAGTCTCAAGAATTTCCGATGTTGACTATGTTGTAGATATTGATGGAAAGCATAAAACGTTCCATATAAATATGCTTACGGAATTCCATGAACGACCAAACTATTTAAAGCCTATTTTCCAGGCTACGGACGATGCTCCAGTCCCACATGGTCATTACTCATCCCTGTCAGTTATACAGGATGAGGAAACTATTTTCTCTGATGTTAATCTTCCTCTTCCAGTGATTCCACTTCATTCTACGGAATCATGGAAAAACGTTACTGTTTCTCCTAATTTATCAACTGAAGAACAGCGACAAGTTTCTTCTATGCTACAAACTTTTCAGGATGTCCTTACCGACATTCCTGGACACACACGGGTCAATGAACATGACATAATACTTACCGACCATAATCCACCTCTCACTGCTTTCTCAACACCTAGAGGTTTATTTCAATGGAATTTCATGCCTTTCGGTCTTATGAACGCTCCAGCTACTTTCGTACGCATGATACATCAAATTCTGTCATATCGTTCAGATGTCATTGCATACTTGGACGATTTTGTCTTTTCAGTGATGCTTGGGAAGATCACTATTCGGGTTTATGTGAATTACTGTCTACTCTACGCGAGAATAATTTGACAGCAAAACACTCTAAAGCCTATGTTGGGTTTAGTGAAATTTCTTTCCTGGGTCACCGTGTTGGTCATGGTCTTTTGAAGACAGAAGACCATAACACTTCTAAGATACTAAACATTTCTATTCCGAAGACAAAAAAGCAAGTACGTAGTCTCTTAGGTTTAATACAATTTTACGGGAGATTTATACATAATCTGTCCTCTATCATGGGACCTCTTTCTACACTGCTGAAGAAAGGGTCTCCTAATATGATACATTGGTCTCAGGAGTTCCAATCATCATTGGATCAGATTAAAACTTTGTTTTCATCTCGTCCTATCTTAAGGTTACCTACTACTGATAAGACTTTTGTACTTCGTAGTGATGCCTCATCCATGGGGATCGGGGCAGCATTAATGCAAGAGTATTCTGAAACTCTGCATCCTGTAATGTATATTTCTAGGAAACTGAATGCGGCAGAAAGGAACTACTCGGTTTTAGACCGTGAATTGTTGGCTATGGTGTGGTCAATTCTTAAGCTACAAAGATTCCTTCTTGGCGCTTTTCGTTGTGGAAACCGACCAAAAAGCTCTTACAGCTACTCAAAGTAAAAACTTGAAGAGCTCAAGATCCACTCGATATGCCATTGCTCTTCAACCTTTTCATTTCACGGTACGAGCTATCTGTGGTTTGGATAATGTCATGGCGGATATACTGTCCAGATGCCCACATGACTCCACTTAACTCTTGTGTCCTAAAATTCCTTATACACGTCTAGACTTATGACAGTTCTTTACTATAACAATATATGTTAACACATATGTATTCACCTGAGTGTTGTAAATTATGTGATTTCTTTCTCTGTTACCACCTTTGGTATAATGAAGGAAGGGTTAGTCATCACAATACAAGGAACAAAAATTCCCACAGCCACAGTTATAATATGATTTGTATGTTTGATTACTGTATATTAGAAAATCTTACGGTTATCATATGGAATTATTTGTATTTTCTCAGCAGAATCATTTCTGGTGCGCGAAGAATCTCTCCGTGTTGTCATCCTTGATGTAGTACAAGGTCTATTCTTACCATGGCACTGGAGTGCGTTCACTTAGGATTTGATCTGTGACATCATTTTTTCTGTTATATGGTTGATGTTAGATAACATTACATTAAATTATATATTACATGTTAGAATAATGTACCTTTTTTGGTTAAAGTGATTGTATCACTGGGTTTTGATGATTTGTCCATTGATAAATTGGGAATAAGATACTTAATGTAATATAATATGATATGTATATATATGTTGACTACATCGCAACTTTTCCAGCCCTATAGTGTACGTTGATGGCACCTCCCTGGATATTGGTTACTTAGAGTAATACTTTCTCTAATGTAGTGAGATATATTCTCACCTGAAGTTTTATGCGTCGAGTTGGCCTCATATTAGGCATTATAGTTATTTGTAATACTTCTCATCTGCGCATTATTTGTGCGTTATGAGCTTGTGGTATCTTGCTCTTGGATGTATTAAAAAAAAAGAAATGTTTTGTTTTCTTTCCCCGGAGGGTGCGGTAAACTGTAGCGGTCAGTTTGCTGAGTCTATGTATGTAAA
>JAMPIV010021925.1:0-164380 GCA_024509875.1 Oreohelix idahoensis
TCGCGTGAGAAACTAGAAAAACAAACCTCATTCGCTCCCTATTATGACTGGCAGGTCGCGAAGTTGGTAAACAACTTCGTTTGTTTATGTACAAGGAAAAGATGCGTGGATTAAAAAGTGAGTAAACACAGGCTGTATATGCATGGTTTTGCTAGCAAATCATAGAACGCTACGAGGTCACAGAGACTGTCAGATGCTGTAGGCTTATATTTCCATTATACGTCACAGTATTCCGTGGAAAGACAGTGACAAATGTCGAGGTATTGTCACGTGCTGGCCTTCAGGGCATGTATACACTGCTTAGACAGCGAAGACTACGCTGCCTTCGCCATGTCCGCCGCATGGAAGATGGTCCCAAAGATATTTTCTACGGAAAACTGGCAGATGGCAAAAGAACAGGCCGTTGTGACCACTTCAACGGCAGGCAGTCTATGCTGTTTGAAAAAGTTTGCTTTTTTAGCTGTAGATGATCAAACAAGACATTCTCCATTTCTTGAAGGGTTTGCTCATTTATATGTGGCCATTGAAGCAGATTAATAATATTTATTCGCTGAAAGGGTTCTGTGACAGAATGGGGAGCCCCTTTCGATCTATGTTTCACTCCGGCAGTAATCGATGCATTTGTGGTACTGATTTTATTGCATGCTTTCAATTGTCGCACTACCTTCCTTTCTTTCTTTCTATACTATGTAGCAGATAGTTTATATTTTCAAGTATTCTTTCACTACTTTCAGTATATTGTGTCTTGTTTGTTATCTGACCCTCCTTGTGGATGATAAACACCTCACATTTGCAGGGAGAGGTAGAGATAATATTACGAGAGGCAGGTTGGTAAAATTCCCTTGTACCCAGCTTTGCCGCCACGGATTAACATGTACATCGCCCAGTGCTATCTGCCTAATCACCGATAAGACGGGCGCGCGCATCACCAAAGCTTGGAATAAGGGGAGACAACTGATGGACAGACACAGATAAGAGATTACTTTCTGATAAAGTAGTGAATTGTTACTTTTGACACACGTTGTCATATGAGGTTAACGGCGTGTTCGCGAGTCTGTACGCAAGGCATCGTATATCTTACTGCCATATATGGCAATATGTGACCTTTTGCTGTACGCACCTTATTTCACGTGGAATATTTTGAAAGTACCTCACCCTCACCCGCCTGTTTGAAAATGATTGGAGCGTTTATTTAACTCCATAAACAACAGATGCGTGGGAGACCGGGAATATAACCTGACACGTTTCGGTGTTATTCAACTGTGAAGATCGCTTGCCAAGATACCAGACATTGCTAGAGTGAAGCATAGAATTCAGAATTCCTTCTTAACATACCGGACACCTTTTATTGGAGAATTTTGGACGGACTTTCATAGCCCAGGAAATCACTTTCATATTAACTAAGGAAACCGGGACTGAGGAAACTGAAGTACCACACGAAGTCAGACAGGGAACTTATTAAATTAACGACACCCCAGATGCGTGTAAGAGGCTGATTCAAGTCTCTTTTATTCATCTGAGCGAAAAGTATGTGAGCCAGGATTGGCGTAAGTTGTCATTTTTACATTCTTTATTTCCTTACTAACATGTGAACTAACATATAGATGTATATTGCCATGTGAATTTTAATATGTGAAAATCGCTCGTGGATGTCCAAGTCAATTGAGGCTGGCAACCTCAGCAAATAGAATGATAATTCATGAACCACCACTGCACGGGCTGGCGACTGCTTTATTGCTAGTTTCTTAAAGAGAACTAAACGCATAAAGAGTCCCAGTGTCCACGTGGAGCAGGGAGGGAAAAATGAAAGAAATGATGTATATTTAAAGTATAAATACTTACAGTTTCAAAGCATTGTAAATGTCCATATAAACATATTCACCTTAAAATTAATGTAAGTTTTCAAGCTTTAAACCAGTGTAAATGTCTATGTGAAAATATTCATTTTAAAGTTAATGGAAGTTTCAAACTTTTCAATCAGTGGAAATGTAAATCTAAAAATATTCTATCAGTATTACTAACCTTATTATGTAATATAAAGCTAAAGCTATTCAATTTAAATGGAAAGAAAGTTTTATCCCGATAGATTAAATTTAATTCTCATCGAGAGTAAATTCTGAGATAAATGGGATGGTGGAATGGGAAGATAGGGACCCATAATCATGGGTTGGAAAACGTAATACTCAGAATAGCGTTTCGTTTCTATTTTTTACCATAGTTATTGGTGGTACCAGCAGAAAGTACTATCTCTGGAACTAAGTGAAGGTAGAAGTGGACTGGCGTTGTGCGATGCGCCATCATAAGATGGTCTTATAGACAGACGCAGGACCAGCTTGGCCGTTACTCCTTGACGTTCTGAGATCGTGCGGTGCCTTTAACCTTGACCAGCGACTAGCGAGAGCAGTGCAAACAGAACCCATCAGAAACTACTATTGGCAACTACGTGAAAAATATACGCTGCCAAAGTGAACTTTTTTTTCCATCATCTCTACTATAAATCAATGATGAAACTTTTCTTCTAAACTATTCAATTTATTTTAAAACTGTTAAAGCCTAAAGTGATTCTTCTTCTTCTTCTTCTTCTTGCGATCGCATCTTTGATGATTACACCGTCAGACGAGTTCTCATAATGAATTCGACTGTTGTTTGAAGTTCCTCTTTAACTCCATATAGCTTTGAGTTTAGTGTTGAGTCATTGGGCCAGTATATCTTTCTTAACTGGTCATACAGAGGACAGTCCTGCAGAACATGCTCAGCAGTTTGTTCGTTTAATCCACATGTGCACAGTGGTGAAGCAGACAATCGTAGCTTGTCTTCTTCTTCTTTGATCCATAACCGCCAACCGTCAAAGCAGTCAGCGGCCATCACGCCTGGTGGCGTCTTGTAGGGCAGCAACAAATTGATTCCACTTTGCTCGGTCGGCGGCCATCCTTCGTACAGTGCCCCAACTGTGGTTCATTCTTTGCATCTCAGCTTCCACAGTTCTCCGCCAAGTTGTTTTTGGTCGGCCTCTCTTTCGCTTTCCCTCGGGGGTCCATAGCATAGCTGTTCTTGCGATGGTATCAGGGTCCCTTCTGAGGACATGGCCAACCCAACTCCAGCGTCTGCCAGCTATGATGGTGTGCATGTCCTCCTGGTTACTCCGAATAAGTAGTTCTTGGTTGCTGATGGTGTTTGGCCAAAAGATTCGGAGAATTTTCCTTAGGCAGATTGTGTGGAAGGAGGACAGTTTCGACATTTCCTTCTCTGTTACTCTCCAACATTCCGCACCATAGAGAAGCACAGAAAGTACGCAGCTCTCATACAGTCTTAATTTGGTGTTTGTGCTGTACTGGGAAGACTTCCAAATGTTGTTGAGAATAGCAAAGGCTGTTCTCGCTTTATTCATTCTGTTGTTAATGTCCTTGCTTGTTCCGCTGTCAGGTGTTACTATGCTTCCTAGGTAAGTAAATGTGTCTGTCTGTTCTAACTTCTGGTTCCTTACTGTTATTGACTCAGGATTGCCCACATTTAGTGTCATGACCTCCGTCTTCTTCAGATTGATGTTCAGGCCAACCTGCTGGCCATACTTATTCAGTCTATCAGTTTTGTCTTGAATGTGTTGGTGTGAATGCGCGAGCAGTGCAATGTCATCTGCATATTCCAAATCTTCCAGTGTAGAAAACATTGTCCATCTAATTCCTCTTGGACTGCCCTCTGTTGTCTGGCGCATCACCCAATCTATGACTGTCAAAAATAATGTTGTTGATAAGGGGCATCCCTGTCGTACTCCTGTTTTCACTTCGAAAGTTACATTACTCGATCCAACACTGCATGTAAAGTTAGAATAGAGGCTTTTTATAATGGAAACAATGCGGCTGGGAATTCCATAAGCCCTCAGAATTTTCCATAGGCTGTCCCTGTGTATGCTGTCGAAAGCCTTTTCAAAATCAACAAAGTTAATGTACAGCTGTCTCTGCCATTCTGAGCACTGCTCTATAATGTTCCTGAGGGCAAATATATGATCTGCACATCTTCTGTTCTTTCTGAAGCCCGCTTGTTCTTTCCTCAGTTTATGGTCAACTGCTTTTGAAATTCTCTGGATGATTATCCTGCCTAGTATTTTGCTGGGAACTGAGAGGAGGGTAATTCCTCTCCAGTTGTTGCAGTCTGCAAGGTCGCCCTTCTTGGGCAATTTGACAATTGTTCCTTTACTCCACTCTGTTGGTGTTGTCTCAGTTTCAATCGTAGCTTGTGCATGTGTTTATTCAGTTTGTTATGCCCTGTCCTGAGTCGAAAAATAGTTATCTGTCCCTGCCGGTCGAGAGTGTGATAGTCGTCTTTGGGTTGGTTCTGTTCTCTTCTGATAGTCTGGATAGCTCTCTTTTTCTCAAAGTATGTGACTTCATTATCTTCTTGTTCACATTCTCCTCCCTTTTTTGCAAGTTTATCTACCTTTTCATTTCCGGGTACACCACAATGAGATGGTACCCACTGAAGTATGGTTCTCTTTTTGGCAGCTACCTTGTTTAGTTCATTTCTCAGATGCGGGAGTTTACCACCCTTGAGAGCTTGCAGGACAAACAGTGCATCTGTGAGGATGACTACCTGGTGGCAGTCAGAGTTGGTGTTATAAATCATATTTGCAGCTTGCTCTAGAGCTTGAACCTCAGCTGTATAGTTGGAACAGAATTTACCAGTGGGAATGTGTCTAGTCTCATAGTGGTTGTCAGGATATGAGATAAAGATACCGGCACCTCCATTCCTAACAGCATTAGTTGCTGATCCATCTGTATAGGCATGTATCCATGATTGATCGGGATAGCTTTCTTGGATCATACTCAATGTAGCAGTTCGTTTTTGCAGATCATTATACTCATATCCACTTGTGAGACCACTGACTGATGTATTAATTTGGAGGGCACTGCTGGCCTGCTCCCATGGTACAGGGTATAGGATGGGCTTCAGTGGTGTTGTCTTCATGGATAGGTCTTCTTGATGCTGTCTTATAAGTCTTTTCCCCCGATGCACAAAGCTGCTACGCTTTAGACGTCCCAATGCCAGATCATCTAGTCTTGCCTTCATTGGGTGCATTGGCATACTGTTGTACTTTTCCATCTGGATCATGGTGTTTGTGTCTCTTCTATGGGACAATGTCTGTAATCCAGCAACCTTCTGCATCTCTGTTATTGGTGTAGTTTTCATGGCTCCTGTAATGAGCCTGAGAGCTTGATTTTGCACCTTGTCCAAAGACTGCAGATGCGAGTTAGCAGCTGATGACCATGCTGCTGAGCTAAACTCTAAGTGTGGTCTTATTACTCCATTATAAATCTTCTTTAGATTTCGTTCATTTGCTCCCCAGTTGGTACCTGCTAATTTTCTGAGTATGCCTAGTCGTCTTCGGGCCTTTCCTTCTGCATTTTCAATATGCTTATTCCATGTAAGCCTTTGGTCAAATGTCACCCCAAGATAGGTGGGGTAGCTTTCTCTCCTTGATCACGGTTGTCCCTAGGTGTATGTTAGCTGATTTGTCCTTGGGGGCGAGGGAGAACAGTGTTGTGGAGGTTTTGTCTGTGTTTATTGTGATAAGCCATTTCTCTGCCCATGACACTAGCATGTCTGCTGCCCGCTGCATTCTATAATTTGCTGTGGTGACATTTTCATCAGCGCACCAGAGTACTAGGTCATCTGCATATAAGGCAGCTTTAACTCCTGCAGGGAGATCTTTCACCAGGTCATTGATGTAAACAAGGAAGAGTGTTGGGGAAATTACTCCTCCTTGAGGTACCCCCTGATGGAGCAACACTTTTCAGCTCTGCAGACCGTCAAGAGTGACTCTAGTTCTCCTGTTATGCAAGTATGACTGGATCCATTTCATCATGTTGCCTTGGATTCCACTTCTCCTAAGTTTTGCAATGAGGCCATCTTTCCACACCTTGTCAAAGGCCTGCTTGAAGTCGACCCAGATCGTTAGGACCTTTTTCTTCTCCTGGAAGGCATCTTCTATTGCTTGAGACAAGTAAGTAACTTGGTCTTCTATACTGTAGCATTCTCTAAATCCAGCTTGTTCCGGCACCAGGATCTGCTCAGACTCTAAATACCATTTCAATCTGTGGTTGACTATTCGCTCCATAGTCTTCCCAACACAGCTTGTGAGACTGATTGGCCGGTAACTTGCAGCCTCGGTCTTACATTTCCCTTTCTTTAGTATGGGTATTGTGATGGCTTCTCTCCATACTTGGGGTACCGTTCCTTTCAACCAGCTGTGGTTGAATATCTCAAGCAGTTTTGTCTTTGCTGCTGAGCTCAGATTTACTAGCATTTCGTTGCTGATTTTGTCTGGGCCGGGTGACTTTTGAAACTTAAGCTTGGAAATAGCCTTCTGTAGTTCTCCTAGTGTGATGGGTTCCCTCATTGGGGCAGGAGTATCTGTCTGTCCCATGGTTGCCAGTATTTCTTTTCTTATCTCTCTCTGATGATCTATGTTAATGGGTAAGTTGCTTTCTGAACTGTATCTTCTAGCAAACAAGTCTGCAGCTTGTTTTCCTCTGAAAAGTTTGCCACCTTCATACAATGTGATAGTCTGCCTAGGTGAGGAACGCTCTTCATTTAGAGACTTGACTAATCTCCAAAGTTTCCTGCCGTCTTTCTCAAGGTTCAGCGATGCCGTTTTAGTTCTCCAGCTTTTCCGTTTTTCTTCTAGCTTTGTTCTCTGAAACTCTGCTGCAGCCTTTTTCCATTTGTTGTGAGTTTCAAGTGAAGGCTGAGACTCTGCGTCCTTTCTAGCCCTGTCCATAGCTTCCTGACGTTCTTGGAGTGTGCTGGACCAGTATGGTATGTAGTTACGCCGGCATCCTTTGGGAATGGTTTCTTTTGCAGCTTGTAGTATGCATCTGTTGAAGTCTTTTACCACTTCATTAATGTCTCAGTTCTGTACCTTGAGGGTAGACAGCAGCATGTTCACCTGATGCCTGAATAAACCCCAGTTGGCTTTTTTGTAGTTCCATCTTGTAATGGCTGGGCCTGTACTGAGAGTTGCACTCTGGACAGTAAGAAAGATTGGGCGATGGTCGCTTCCCCCTAGTTGGTCTCCTACTTCTCTACTAATAGATCCAGCTATATCTGGTGTGGAGAAGGCAAGATCTGGTGTTGAAGTTGTGTGCCATCCTCTGGAGTAGAAGGTAGGAGTATCTGTGGCATTATTGACTAGGATTAGGGAGTGATCATCTTGCCAAGTTTCAACCTCTTCACCTCTGTGATCCAGATGGTTATAGCCCCAGCTCTGGGAGTGGCTATTAAAGTCTCCAACTGCTATAAAGTTGGTGGCTGGTACCTGTATAGAGCTGAGACTCAGGGGTTTGTTGTTCGGACAGTAATAGTTCAGGAGTTCTATTTCCATCTTGTCTACCTTTATCTGCAACAGCTGATATTCTGCTCCATCCATGAAGGTTTTCCTTTCGTGTGCAGGAATGTTATTCCTTACAAGAGTAAGTACTCCTCCTTTTCGTCTATCTTTTCTGTCGGATCTGAAGCATTGATATCCCCTTATTTTAAAGGTTTGATCTGCTTTCAAGTGAGTCTCTTGGATACAGCAAACACTGACTTGCTTCTCATACAAGATGTTTTCCAGCTCTGTCTTTTTGCTGTATCCAGCCTGCTTGCTGTTCACTCCCTCTGCATTCCAGTGCATCATGACAAGTGGCACTCTGGGTTTCTCTTTTTCTGTTTTGTTTTGGTCAGTAGTTCTCCTCCGCCGTCTGCTGACTCCACAAGACGGTCTAGAGGGTCCTCCAGTAGCTGAGGGTGGGCTCTGTCGAGGCTCAGAGCCCGGCACTGCACCTGCCTGGTGGAGCTCCACAGGGCGAGCACCAGTACGAGATTTATTTGACGGTGTACTCTCCATAGAAAAAAAAAAGCGAGTTGCGTGATACTGTGGTTTCCGGTGCGCCTTCTGGCCCAGTATCTATGACTTTAGCACCTGTTCAACGGGAGAGTGGGCTCATCCCTAATCTGTTTATGTTCCCAGTAGTAGACTATTCGCAAGCAGCCTGGGGGACCAAGTGATTATTAAATTTCGTTATTTGTAATGTTACAAATTTAACTTCGATTTAATCATTTTAAAGTTACTGCATGTTTGTCTCAGTCAATTTACTACACAGAGTTATACCAGAATAATAGGATTCCACTGAGTAAATCATTTTGGAGGCTTGAACGAGCTGAAATTAATAAGTGCTTAATTCCTTCACAAAAGTTGTCGGCAGATTATAGAATTAACGTGCTCAGCCAAAGCAGCATTGTTTTCGCTTATCTGAATATCTTGTGAAGACTCCCTTTGTAATAGAAGTGTCATTACCCTTCTATCTACATCTCTGCCAAGAGTAATCGTGTGCGAAGGTAGATACCTTTGAAGCCCATAGTAGATACTCTTGAGTGTTGGCCACTGTTGGACCACTACTGCAAAGCAGGGGAGGCAATACCGTCAAAGGTTCATATTTTGCAAGTTCAACAAGTGGTAAAAAATATGACACAATTTTTGAAATCGTGAACTGTTTAGCAGTGGACAAACATTGTTCCTGGCATAAGCATATTGTCTTTAACGTGCAGATGTTTTAACGAGCGAGGGAAGTCAGCTACTACAACTTTTCAAGCAAGTACAACTTATCGTGAAAACACAAACGAAGACACCCAAGCCAATAACATGATGACAACGACCAAACAGTGACGATATAATTTGTTAATTTGTGTGAAATCTTGGAAGATATTGATATACGAAGGTGCGAATTTTACTTTACATTATTAATCAATAAAGTGAACAGATTTGTTTATAACTGCAGTTATTGAAATATTTAAATTTCCAGTTATAATTTTGTTAAGTGGTCAAAGAAATATGAATAGTTTAAATTTGAAAGGGAATAAATATGAGCTGCACTCACATATTTATAAAACACCCCCGCAGCCTAGGATAGGTCTAGCGAGAAGGTGACTTACCTATCAGTTCTCTTCTACAGCTAGCATCGAGAAATGTGCAATTACCTACCTGGTTGTCTTGTGCCCTCCCTACCTCTGGTTAACCAGTTCTCGTCTCCATTTCTGGGAACTACTTTCTAATTTTCTATCCAACATTCTAATCTCGCCACAATTGTCTATGAGTCTTTCAAATTTCCTCCATTGTATGCTTATGCGATGGTATGCACTGACTGTCCAATCTAGATGTGTGTTACGCCGTGTGGGTTATCTCCAAGACGAAGGCTTATTGGTTAATACCTTAGCGCGTGTAATAATAGTACTTGGAAGATATACTGTACTTCCATCTGTATGGTCCACAAACATTAGACCCTTGCCTCAGGAAAATGTCTGCTGTATGATCTTGAAAAGGCACTGACTAGACTGGAGCTTTTCACGAAATGATCTCCTGGTAACAAGTGTGCTTTGTACAATGATGCTTGCTTGAATGAATGTACGCTGTGCAATCCACGATTAGAGTAGATGAATCCACTTCACGCTCTGACGCATTGAGCTACTGAACTTGGCTCAGGCTATCAGCTTTCAGGTTATTCGAATTGGATACATATATATATATATATATATATATATATATATATATATATATATATATATATATATATATATATATATATATATATATATATATATATATATATATATATATATATATATATATATATATATATATATATATATATATATATATATATATATTGCAAAGGAAATCAATTTCTTCTGAATTGTTGGAGCGTTTCAATGCTGATGGAGAGAATTTTTTGGCTAAGATCGTTACAGGCGACGAAACCTGGGCACATCATTTTGAACCTGAGACAAAAAGACAGTCAATGGAGTGGCATCATCCGCAATCACCAAGAAGAAAGAAATTCAAGACAATTCCTTCAGCTGGAAAGGTCATGATCACTGTCTTTTGGGACATTGAAGGTGTGATTCTTGTGGACGTTATGCCAAGAGGGGAGACAATCAATTCGCAAGCTTACATTAAGACATTGAAAAAACTCAATCAACGTTTTCGCAGAGTTCGGCCGCACAAGAATCCAGCAGACCTGCTTCTCCTTCACGACAATGCGCGCCCTCACCCAAGTCTGGCAACACGGGAAGCAATCACCAAATTGGGTTGGACTGTACTATCCCATCCACCCTATAGTCCCGATTTGGCACCCTCTGTTTTTCATCTATTTGGTCCACTTAAAGATGCACTCCGTGGGACAAGGTTTGAAGATGATGAAGGAGTGATTCATGCAGCGAAGAAATGGCTACATGATCAAGACAAAATCTGGTACGGGCTAGGAATACATGCACTTGTTTCGCGCTGGCATAAAGTTGATGGGGTTTATGTTGAATAATACCGATGTTTACATGACATATCTATGTATAAAAAAGGTAAAGGAACCCGTTACACGCCCATTGAGGCATATTGGGAATATGGTGTTAGGCCCATATTATCTTGACCGTCGGCACACGAGGGGTGATGTGGTCGGCATCACGCCGGCCGCCTTAACCTTCCCAGAGTAGCTCTGGTACCCATTTGGGGCTGGGTCGACCCAGGAGCCGTTTGTGGCCTAAAAAATTTTTCCGCCTCATCTGGGGATCGAACCATAGACCACTGCGCTAGGAAGCCAGTGCACTAACCACTATGCTACCGCGGCTCCATAATGTATATTGTGTATAAATTTCATGCTTTTTGAATAAACAGCTCCTGAGAAAAACGATGTGGTGCATTACTTTCTGAACGCCCCTCATATATATATATATATATATATATATATATATATATATATATATATATATATATATATATATATATATATATATATATATATATATATATATATATATATATATATATATATATATATATGAGTAAACTTATGAGCTTTTGGTCTTTATATGTTCACGAATCAACATATGAATATGTAATCTTGAGATATAGGTTAATCAACTTGTGACTATGTACTCTTGATTCAGGACATACGGTTTTGAGTGAGTTGAACTTGATATCTAGAAGAATTAACTTATGTGTGCTTTAACTTGACTCAAGCGATATATATATATATATATCATCATCAAAATACATAATTCCCGCCGTAAGTCACACTTTGCACACCGTCATTTGCGCACTTTTTTTTTATTTTCGAGAGAGTGCATTAACTTTCAAGCACAGCTAAGGGGGTGCAACTGTGGTTGAAAGTTAAACAATAAATGTATTGTTTCCAATTATATGTACTCTCGCGAAAATAGAAAAAAGTGAGCAAATGAAGGTGTGCATGAACAGTTTGATTATGGAAAGAAGCCAACAACACGATTGATAAACAGTACATGAACTGGAGTTTCGTCAAACTTCAAACGTTGTTCTCAGAGGCAGTAAGTCGACCAAGGCTTCTCAGAGGCGGTAAGTCGACCAGGGCAAGATTTTAAAAGATGAGCGAACAATTACGAGACATGTTGTCATAACAGAAATGTTAGTTATGCAGTCAATTTACGGTCCATTAGATCATTATCACGGCTCTACATGTCATTTAGGTTGGGTTACTCTATGTCTTCATATTTCATAAATGTATATAATTTTCACTATAAATATCTAAAGACGGTCGTCTGCAATGAATGACCACAGTAGTGATAGTACCGTCTGTAATACACGTAACAGAAACAACACACTATAATTAAAAACCTGCCAATTTTGGCGGGCTGTTGCTAGTATATATATATTTACGAATCAATTTGTGAGCACTTGGTAAACAGGTGAATAAATGCTGCGCCCCCGACGTATACAAATGCAGGCGTGGAAATCTACTTTGTACCTTAGAAAGTATACGATGCCCTGTCTTGTTAATTCTGCTATCCGGACGTACGCTTTGCTAGCTTCTTCCCGACTAGATGACAAACATGTAATGTGTAGACTCAGACTTCTGGAGGACTGAAGACACAAAGTATTTCATAAGTTTCACATCTTATATCAATAGTTGACTTTCTTTTTATCTTATTCCTCACTATTGCTTCGTCATAACTAAACACTCTGATTAAATATAGTGAGCATGGAAGTGTGTTTCCATGACAGTCTGCAATGATGATCTAATAATCTAGATGAAGTATATAACTATGAATTACTTCATTATATCATAAGCCTAAAGGAAAAATCTTTCGATTAACCATTAACGAATTTAGCTATGGGGCTAAGTGCAAAAAGAGATCACTAATAATGGAAAAGACAATTTTCAATAATTTTTTTTAAAAATTCATGGACCTTTGTTCCCCTTCGCAAATTTCTTCTAAACACATTTAAAATTAAATTCCACTGGAATGAAATAAAAATCCAATAATGGAACAGGTTGTGTACAGTCTAAGCTGTGAGAAATACTAATTTATTCTCCGAGGGTGTTGTAAACCCGTACTGACTTTTAGAGAACGTGGCGTTATATTTCTGTTTTTGCCAATGTGTGACACTTCTGGTGCTGTGTCCTATGATCCTGCCCATACATCCACTGATTAGTCGTCAATCTTGCTCTGCAACGTCTGCATGCTCGCGTGCAATTTAGTGCCTGTAAATTGCTAAAAGCTGATCAGCTCGTAACCAACTCTTCGCCTGCGTGCTGGATTGCGGTGATGAGGCAACCATGGTTTGGGATTGGCGGCCCGATACAGAAATTATCCGCCCCTTTTCAAAAAGTCCTGTTTTCTCGGCTCGAGTGAAGTCCCCTTGTGTCACCTGCCTGGTGCCATCTTATGTCTCACTGTTGTATGGCGGCTCCCTTTATTGTCTTTTATTGTCCCGCCCTGTAGACAACATCTAAGTTTCTATGCCGCTCTCAAACAGTCTACAATCTGGTAACCATATTCCTGTGCGTGTCACGAGTTTCTTGTTGTCGACCGATAGCGGCTGGCCTGCCATTGTGTCCACATGTGGTGACATTTGGTTTGTTTAAACAGGGGATTAAGCCTTTAAGTGAATTCATTCTATCACCAAAATGGCTGTCCACTGCACCAAACAACAACTTGTCTAACGGGCCAGGTGTGTTCCAAAAGATAACGTTAGTTGGGAAATATCAAATGTGTTTAAAGTTACACTTAAGTAAAAGCCGTGATTATTAACTTTAAAATTGATGAAGGAGCAAAAACGGGACAGAGATAACTTAAGAACGATGATGAAAAAAGGTAAACGACGAAAAAGATATGAACACTTTATCACAAATAGAAGTATACTTCTTCATCCTCATTGTCTCAACGGCAACTGTTCAAAGCTACGGTAGCAGAGAAGCCAGAATTATTTCTTTTTAAGTGTGAGTAGAAATATGACACTGAAACCATGTGAAACCCAGATATGTTTTAACATTTCGAGAAGTTATTAATGCGTGAAAAAATGTGCAGTGAGAACTTGGGAACCGAAACAAACGAAAACAAAAAGCTCTTGCATTCGTCGCAAGGAACAGGGGAATTTTCGCACCTAATCATTCCATTCGTTTGATCACGTTACACGGGAAATACTGGGAGATGAAGCAAAAACTGAGTATTTCTGAACTGATGTCCTCAGTGTGTACAGAAAAACAGGACGATGAATGTTTGCTAATTCAAGCAGACTATAAGCGCTAGGCTGACTCTCAATAGACTTAGACATCAGATTTCAGATAATATTGGGGACAGCATTCCTGAGACCAAACCATAGCAATTCTAACTGACATGCGTACATTCCCATCAAAAGCAAACTACACCAAGCTGCACAATTATTCTAAATGGCTAATGATCTCCACTATGTATTTATCTTGCTATGCAACATAAAACAATTAAAATAGATGTAGCGAATTATGGAAAATTTACCATGTTTATCAACCATTTCGTGTATTACGTCAGAGATACGTAAATGAAAAGGTCACTAGGGGTCAGAGTGGCTAAGAGGTATGGCATCCACCTCTAATTCTAAAGGTACCGGGTTCGGTTCCTAGTACAGGGAATACATTTGATGGAAATGTGTTTTTCACAACCAGTGGTTCTTAATTATGTCATACCCCCCCCCCCCCCTTTCCCCCCGCGATCTCCCTGAGTAGTGAGATCGGATGCCCAGATATCTCGGTTAAGGGCGAAAAAATAGGATGTCTTGTGTGCAAGCAGCGTACGTTAAAAATTCGACGAGTAGGCCATTCGGCCGTTGTCCTGGCAAAATTTACAAAATTAAGAAAACCTACCCGCCACAAAAATATTTATAGAATGTGTAATTCATGTATACACACATTGGGATCCTCCCCGGTGCTACAGAGTTCGTGCACTGTGCTGAGATCCTCCTTGTGTGATCTAAGGGTGGAGATAGGAACACTGATGGAGTTGTCCGTGTGCAATGAACATGGTCCTTAAAACCATGACCAAAACAAGCTCACTAACTGGTGGCTTCAAACTTCAATTTTCTGGAGTATATAATCTTACTTGTTTAAAACAAAAGTCATAATCAAACAAGGTCGCTGTGTCCTAAATACAAATGGTACGTAAAATACAGGTATAACTTTAGTTTGAACACTCAACCACCACGCATTATGGAGTTGACTTCTCAAGGCTAGATGCAAATAATAGAGCGAGGTACTGAGTACAATTTAACAGCGGTGTTGACTTGGGTCGGTGTTCCAAAACAGCAGTCATTTGTGCAACGTGAGGCTTTTACAGCGTTATTTCTCAGGTATGCATCAGATCGTGGTGTGCACGCATAATTCGCATCATTCTCGCAAATGTTTGTTTCTCTTGTTAGACAAAAGCAGGCGCGTACAGTGTCAACAAAAGATGTTTGTTGTGCTCGGCTAGGGACAACGGTTTATCCGCTGTGAATTATAAATGTGGTTTAAATAAACCACGTGACATCCGTACTGCCGGCTGAAGATATGTCTACACATTTTTCTACTATAACATAACTAGCAATAACCCGTCAAAATTGACAGGTTTTTAATTGCTGCCATCTTATCATTTTGATCCATAATAATAAGTCTGCAATACTTTAAATTAAAATTTTGTCTTGAAGAAACAATCAAAAACTTACATTTTAAGGTTATTTTTAAGAAAATGATGAGTTAAATTCGTTTCCCGAATGAAACTGGACAGAAGAGTATCTTAATTGTCTGTTGATTTAATCTGCATTTCCGCACCTTCCTGTGTCTCCAGTTCATGTACTGTTTATCAATATTGTTGTTGGCTTCTTTCCATAATCAAACTGTTCATGCACACCGTCATTTGCGCACTTTTTTATTTTCGGGAGAGTACATATAAGGGAAACAATACAATTATTGTCTAACTTTCAACCACAGTTGCACCCCTTAGCTGTGGTTGAAAGTTAATGTACTTTCTCGAAAATAGAAAAGTGCGCAAATGACAGTGTGCATGATGTGACCGACCGACTTACTTACGGCGGGAATTATGGTATTGGATGGATGGACAACGGCCGCCCGATTTGCTTAGAGCGCTTACCTATCGAGGCACAGTTACCACGCGCCAGTCTACCCAGCTGTAAATGGGTATCCGACTCCACTCTAGAGTTTGGGAAGACAAAGGCAGCGAGGAAAGAAACTAGTTACTTAACCTAACAAAGCTGGACACGGTATGGTGAAGTCTCTTCACTCCTCTACGACAGGATCTGCTATGGGACTACAGTTACCTTTAATGACTGTCAGTTTACCATTTCGGCTTTGTACAAATGAATCGGGTGGGAAGAACACTAACTGATTGTTGTTGTTGAACTAGGGCTGCTGAGCTTCTCGCTCTTTTGCAGCCAATAATAAGTTGAAGACTCCTTGGTATTATCTACACTGTAGATCTAGACTTTTCCTGTGGCTTTTCTGCCATTCTGACACTGGTTGAGTTGAAGTGATGAGCTCCAGTTTCTCCAGCTTAGCATGCGTTTAAAATATCATCACAAGTGGTCCCAATCTAGGAGTAAGAAGCGCGTAGCAGACTGTGCATTCCCCGCCTTCCAAGGGGGCTTTCCAAATATGCAGAGCTAAAATACTGTGCTCTAGTTCTAACACTAACTGATCAATTACAATTACATATAAACGTATGTTTTAGTTTTCACATATCAACATTGAGATCACATACCACAACACCGTCTCCAAACTGACTTAACAGTCAATGAGTTACGTAAGATTTAACCCAAGATGTCAAAGTGAAAGCACAACGAATACTATACGCTCAAAACCTGGTAACCTGAGATCTAATATGTGACGTATTTCAGTGTTAAGTTACACTCTAGGACAAAATGTAGCCCAGGAAAACTGGAGGTAAAACAGTTAAAAAGGATAAATACCGTCAGGGTTTTCCATTTCGACTACGCACTGGAAAACCCGGTGTTATGGAGAAACAGTAGCCGACAGCGGTAAATAACCCTTCCATCGATTAGCTGAACCAATAAGCAGTCCCGTACCGGTGTTACCAACGTTTGTAATTGTTAGCGGGAGCAGAAGTGCGAGAAAATTGTCAAAATAAAACATACAAGTACAGTCTAAAGGACGATAAGATGCGCTGCTCAGGCCTTATGATGCTAATGTTAGACGAAGCCGAGAGGGCGTTAACATTTCAACGTGTATGTATATTTTTTCAGGTGGAGATGCATTATCGAGCGGGTCCTTTTATAAATTCCCTCTGTCATTACAAGGCATGTCTTCTTTGATTTATGTTGAAAGTATTAACTTATCATGCTTTGCGAAATAACGTTCATTCCTTGGCTCCGTTTGTTCAGGATTTTGTTGTGTTTCATGTGAGACTGAGTCATCAGACTCGTCACACCTTCAATATATTTGCATATTTGTCTAACAGATAAAGCAGTCGTTTGAAAAAAATCCACAAAGCTTAAGTAATTATTATCTCGTGCCAAAAAGCAGTACCAGAATACTGTTAGCCATTAAAAAATGAAGGGGCGGAGCGCTCAAGTAAGATTAAATATAAACAACGATGAACACGAAATGGAAGCTGTCTACTTTCTTTAGACACGTCATGAGAACAGGCCGATTAGAACACATGACAACATAAAATGTTGATAGACACTGAAGCAGAGGTGACTAAGAGGGATGACACTGGAAAGTTCAGTATCGTGGCATGGACAAAAGTCAACAGCATAAATGATTCACATCACTAAGGACCGCAAGTTTGGAAGAGACATCATCTGTTACGCCAGCCGTCCGCTTAGCCCCCCGATGACGTGGTGATCTTCACGTAGGCTGTGCAATAGATGTGTCATACTAAGACAGTCCCTACTACTCACGTTCTTACACATCAACATACTATATTACTTTTCCCTCATTCCGGAAAAAGCTGCTCATGGGCATATGGACACACGCTTCCTTCACTTTCTTGTCATCATTAGATTTATGCCACTGTCGTATATCAAAATTACGCATATCTACAGACTCTATATTGTTGACACCCGCAACCAACGACGTTTCATTGACCTTAATTCTACACATAAAGTCATTACACTCGCTTTTTAGGACAAACCTACACAAACAAATTACACAAATTATAGTCTACTGTGCCCGCCAAAAGTAAAAGTAACTTTTTTTTTTTTTTGCACACTGGGAATAAAATACTGTGACAACTACCGGCAGCAACAATACAACTGTTTTTGGTTGTTTTGTTTTTGTTTTGTTTTATATATATATATATATAATAATAATAAATTATTGAAATTGTGTAAATGTTGAGTTGAATTTAGAAATGAATAATGAAATGACTTGTGGTGATGGACATTGAAGTTGTTGCTTCTCTGTGGCTACAAGTTGTCATCTTCTTCTTTAAATAACAGTCATCTTGATTTGCTGGGGTGTTACAAGCTCATGCAACTCATCAGCATATTCGCGCATTATTCTGGCCTCTTCTGAACTAACTTTGGTAAACTTTTCTGCATGGAAAAAAAAACATAAAACGTTATTACAAACTATGGTCCGCGCTAAACCAGGACGTTTAGTGGTGATATCAGTTCTACGATGGTTGTTTTCACTGCTCTGAATAGTGATTTTTGCCCCCGCACTTTTCCAATTTGTATAATTTAACATTGTTCCGATGCCTTTAATTTTTATTTTTTTGTTTGTCAATCCTTCAGTCCCCACATTTTTTTTTTAAACAAATCTATTACAATATTTATTAATATTATCATTATTTTTAAAATCAGTATAGAAGAATTAGCAAAGCACATCTGAACAACAAATCACGTTTAAACAAAATAATAAGAGGCGGATGGACGCCCCCGCAGTAACCCACGTTCAAACTTGGCGTTTGGCAACCTCGTTACAATTTCAAGTCTGACAAGATTTCGGAAGGATTAGTTGACACCACAGAAGAAAAAAAATCTCATAAACCTGAGTTAAGAGAAATTACATCACCAGTGTACATTATACCATTACCACACATACGCTACAAGGTCACCGTTCGGGTAAGCCGATTAATGAGGAAAAAAAGATAACGAAAAACAATCACATATATGTCCTAATTCCTAATAGTTACTCATAGTGTGGTTTCTTTAAGGAGTTTTTTAAGGAGATCAAACAAGGATTGAAACACTGATCATTCAGGCACATCGTAACAGTGACTAATATGAGGCTGTGGGTGGGACTGATTATCCCCTCATGTCAAACTGCTGCAGAAGCCACCACTTTGAGTGCACATGCAGTCATCTGTCTCACGTTTCTTGCACTGATGTCAAACTGAGAGAGTAGGGATCGAAGAGGAAAGGCAAACCCGGTCCCAAAAAATGCCGTGCTGAAGTCGGATGTGTCGGCCGAAAGGCGCAGATATCGCAGCTCCGGTGTAAACAGACATAACGCAACCAACGTCCTTTTCAGGACGAACGAGGAAGAAGAAGAAGAAACTGTCTTCCCATGCTCCTCAAGGAATGTAATAGGAGAATGTTGATGACCTAGTATCACCGATGACGACACATCTCTATTACAAGTGAGAGTAACGGTGAAAGGATGTGAACAAGTTTGAATATTTTTGTGTCTTTCCTCATTTGTTCGAGTGATCTGTGTTTTCCGGCAGCGGATAATACTTGCCTCTATCGACTATTTATTCTGTAATCTCTATCATGCCTTGGCTGTACAGAATTATATACCTTACACTTTCGTTTCAATTGCCACCACTCACTTTTAATTTCCAAAATAACTCTCCTAATATTTATAAAACAGCAGTATTCCCACTTTTTCTGTGCCTGATTCTTTATAACATTTAAATTTATGGCTTGCTTTTCTAACAAAAGTTCCCGGATGTCAATACTCAAACTGTAGAAACAGCCATGGAAGTCGGACAGTCATGATACCAAAGTTCTACTAAGGTTCGACACGCGCGCGCGAGTGGTTTAAAAAGAACATAATCACGGAGTTGGAGAAAATACGTGATTTTCTTCGTCATACAGGGCCTGTAACATCCATCAAGCATGGCCAATGTTACTTATCTGGCTTCGTATCTTTCTAGTATACCACTGGTCATGACGGAGACTATGCCCTAACTGAAGATTTACCATGAAGCAAGGCCAGACAGCATCTCGTGGAGGTTAAGAAGTGAACATCAGTCATCATTTAGAAAGCGACTTTAGACAGGGGCTTGATAAAGGACGCTGATAAACAGGACGGACTGAAAGCTGTGTTTATTCAGTTGATGATGATGAGGGGCGCATGCGCGGGATGGTGGGCACACTCATACACAAATTATAATGAAAGAACTACTTGTGCTGGCGGGTATTATTACTACTTCTAAACAATTTCATGATATAGGTGAGTAGTTTACCACTCACAGGGTCCTGTACGTATACGCACAAAATTCATCCAGATCTTTTTCTCACTTGAAAACAAAAAACAAGTTATATTTATTTCCCCTCTGATCATTTCTGTAAAACATCTTGAGAAACGAATATCTTTCCCTTGAAATGTGAAAAATCATGCGCTTCTAAATTTTTTTCCTATACTATTAAAATCGTTTTTTTTTTTTAAATATAAATAATGAGAATTCGTCTCTCCATTAGCACACTGAACAATAACTGTTGTAGACAAATAAAAAACAGGAAGAAAAGTTTGCACACGAACAAATATAAAAAGAACTAAAGCAAACATACGCTGTTCGTTTAGCACTTTTTCGATATAACGCTGTTTTTATTTTATGCCAATTGACCAAACAGCAGTTCATTACACGTCTGGAGCAAGTAAGATTTTTTCAAAACCTACAATACTTGCTAACCAGTCACCTGATGATGAAGATTGTACTGCCACGACAACAAAAACCACAAGAGACGGAAGTAGCAGCAATTTATGTCCTATGATATTCTATTTTTAGTAAGTACAGTGCATACATAATATTTCGTTTCTGTTCAGTATATCTAATAATTATATGTACTTAATAAATATTGCTACCGATTTAGTTTTTGTTCTTTGTTTGTGTAACTTAAGTATAATATAGCTTTCTGTACCTTGAGAACGAATTAGTTAAGGGGCTCCACTACAATGAAAACTGGATTTTACGTACAAAATATCGATTTTTTACTTTCGAGCTTATTTTTATTAAATAATCATCGAGGAATCGATTGAGCAAGGTTTTATAACATAAAAAATGCATTTGATGTATCAAAAAGCACATTGTCGGCACTACCCCCATGCTATGATTTTCAAACTTGTGCCGAAAATGCACGATTTCTCTCTAAAACTATCTAACAGAGGAGTCTCAAATTTGGCATGCATGTAGTACACATCTATATCTTTAAAGTAACACATCTGCATTTTTGATATTTTGGTAATTTTCTTTTATAAATTTTTTAAAAATATTTTTTCACACAAATATATATATATTTTTTTAAATCATTAAAAATAGAATTTTAAACTTATCAAAATAATCATGAGTAGTACACATCTATATCTTTAAAGTAACACATCTGCATTTTTGATATTTTGGTAATTTTCTTTTATAAATTTTTAAAAAATATTTAAAAAAATATTTTTTCATACAAATATAGTTTTTTTTTTAAAATCATTAAAAATGGAATTTTAAACTTATCAAAATAATCATGAGTAAAATTGTTTTAATTGTCAGTCACAACATGTGGGTGCAATTTGATAAAGTTTGGTCAATGGGAAACAAGATTTTTGCTCTAGAAAATTGGTGAAAAACCCAATATAGCGGTTGTTTTTTTGGTTACCATGGTAGAAGAAAAATTAGGCAAGACAAAGGCGAGAGGAGGAGCTGCAGGAAGCTGAAGGAGGTGCAGCATATAGTGCTGGACAATTTTAAACACATTCAGCCCCCCAGAATGGAGTATATTGGACAAGACAAGTCACTCGGTGACTAAAATGAATTTTTCTCAAAACTAACATTTTATTACCAAAAAGTGTTATTTTTTTTACAAACTAATAGATCAGTCTGAAATTTGGCATGCATGTAGGACACATATATACCTTTGAATTGACAAGGGCTTTTTTGATATTTTGGTAATTTGCTTTGATATATTTTTTTAAATATTTTTTTTCATTGTTTTTCATACAAATATAGTGTATTTAAAAAAAATATCATTAAAAATAGAATTTTAAACTTATCTAAAAAAGCCTAAGGCAAATTGTTTTAATTGTCAGTCACAACATGTGTGTGCAATTTGATGAAGTTTGGTCAATGGGAAACATACGTTTTTAGCTCTCGAAAATTGGTGAAAATCCAAAATGGCGGATGTATTTTTTTGGTTACCATGTAGAAGGAAAGAAGAAAAATTAGGCAAGATAAAGGCAAGAGGAGAAGCCGCAGGAAGCTGAAGGAGGTGCAGCATATAGTGCTGGACATGTCTCTTTTTAAACACATTCCTCAGATACCCCCCAGAATTGCCCATGAGTCCATATGTCAAGATTGGAGCGGTATACAAGACACCTCTTTCTTCATCCTCGGTGGACTAAAATGCATTTTTCCAGGACCTGTTCCCCGATACTTCAAAACTAACATTTTATTAACAAAAAATGTTATTTTTTATAATAATAATAGCCCCTTCAGTCATAACTGACTATGGGAATGCGCCCCTGAGGTGGCAGCCCTCAGCTGCTTATTTTCCTGGTGCTCCTTTCGACGTTTTCTCCTCACCTCTGCTTCTTGTGTGAGCCTCTCTTCGCCCAATCTGAGGTGGTGCCGTAAATAGCATCGCCACTTAGTGCGATCAGCAGCTTTGCCCTCATATCTCTCTTGCACACATCTTTGAACCTCAGCTGTGGTCGCCCAACTGTTCTCTTGCCATCTGCTAATTGTCCGTAGAAGATATTTTTTACAAACTATCTAATAGAACAATCTGAAATTTGGCATGCATGTAGGACACATACATACCTTTAAATTGACAAGGGCTTTTTTGATATTTTGGTAATGTGCTTTGATATATTTTTTTTAATATTTTTTTTTCATTGTTTTTCATACAAATATAGTGTATTTTTTAAAAAAATCATTAAAAATAGAATTTTAAACTTATCAAAAAAAGCCTATGACAAATTGTTTTAATTGTCAGTCACAACATGTGTGTGCAATTTGATAAAGTTTGGTCAATGGGAAACAAAAGTTTTTAGCTCTCGAAAATTTGTGAAAATTCAAAATGGCGGATGTTTTTTTTTTTGGTTACCATGGTAAACACATGTTTTTTAACAAAATAAACTGTAGAATTTGGTTCATGGACATACACTGTGTCTATTGAGCACATAAAAAGTTTGAAAATGTTAATAGAACAACAAAAGTTAGTTTTCACTGTAGTCCAGCCCCTTAAATTCTATTAATTCCTATGAGAAATCAATTTTAGTTTAGCGCTCAATTTGTCAACAACGAATTAACAGCGTAAGCGGGGGATCTTTGTATTCAAAACAAAGAAGTGCATAAGTTAAATACATAATTTATAAGTTGCTGTCGTAAATTTATTTTGAGAGAAAGAGTCTTAGAAATAGTAGTCCGGTTTAGAGTGTAGAATGATGATGAAAGGCTCAGTGATAGGAAAAGGTTAGCGAGTGAATATGATGCTCCACAGAGTGCTGGAGGAGAGTAAAGACAGACTTATTTACGACAAATCGTTTCTCTCAATCTTCTCTTCCACTCTCCTGGTCAAACAATTATTTGCCAGTTTTCCAGACACACATCTGCGCTCACACCGATTTGGTGCTTCAGACACACAGACGACGTGGATACAACTATCTTAAACAAATATGAGGGATTTGGGCCTTGGTAGTCCAACACAGTACTATATATGTTTATGCTGTTTATTAGCATTTAAACTCAATCACAACATCCAACAGGTTACATAAAATTATCATAAGTACAGAAAATACAATTAACAAGGTGAGGATGGGGTAAAGAAGATTGGTATCGACTAAGCCCTTCCCGCTTATTAGACAAAGGTAAACCCAGTCCCAAGATAGATAGTTATCAGGAACATAGGTAATGTAACCTAACAATGAAGTTAATTTCTCTGAAAAGAGGTGTTACAATATTAGTTATGGTGGTAGACAAAAATACTGTTATCCCAATTGTGTCTTCCCTTTACTAAGCAAAGAAAAAAAAAAGGGGGGGGGGGGGGGGAAACAGAGTTAACAAATTATCCCACTTAAAGGAACAATGCCGGGTATACAGAAAAACGTATTACCCGGTAGGCAAGTTAACAAAGGGTTTTGCAAAAATAAATCTCCTGTCATTCATACACTCTGTGAGGATCCACACTCATATACACCACACACTTACCGATTGCAGCATCAGACAATCCATAGCATGATATACACAGTAATTAAACTCTTCACATGTGAAAACTGTCTAGTCCTTCTATGTCCCGCCCCAGATAATGCGAGGTTTCACTGAGAGCAAATATCCCCGCTTATCGCCGGACTTGAAGTTCTAAGAGTTCTTGTGTTTTTATTATAAAGAAACGAGTCTATGGGATGGCACTGACGCAGTTCGACATAGGGGTGAAAAATGAGGTGATGGTATAATCCTTCAGTGCGTGATGATAGCCACTGACCGGTAAAGTTTTTAATCCAGTGAGGAAAAAACTAGGCTCGGTCACAGTCAGGTAAATCGGCATCCTCTCACATTTAGAGCCGTACATAAATTATTGCTACTGGCACTGTTCATCTTCCAGTTTATCTCACAGATTGAAATTTAAATTTGATGATAATATTTTAAATGTTCTTGGGTAGGCTTTCTTTCATGTAGTTATGACAGCTAGGCCGCACCGGACCGCCACAAGATTAAATTTAAAAAAATGTCTCATCAAACTGTCTGGAAGTTTAAGAACCGAGTATGGAAACTCTCTGTATGATTTATTAATGATGCTGGGATCGCAAAGGTGACCATTCTAGAGAAAAAGATATAAAACCCATGACAATCATAATCATACTTCAAAAATCAAATAATATTCTTAACGCGCGATAAATTTACCGTTAAGGCTATATATATATATATATACACTCGCGTATTTAATTATGTATTTAAGAAACCACGTCACGAGTCTAATGGTTAAAATACACATCTTTATATATATGACAACTAAATTTATTAATTATAAATTCCTTCGCGACTTTAAAAGTTACTTTAACATTTAAACATCTATTATTTTTGGAAATGTTATAATAGATATATCATTAAATTTACCACTGGAACTTTTGGGATGAGTTTAAATAAATAGATTAAATAAACACAAAATCCAGTGAAATAAAATGAAAGCACTAGACCACTGATCACTTTAACAAATATATTATACCGTGCACAGAAAAAGAAACACTCCAATTTGTAGCCACCAATTTCAGATGGGAATCTAGCAACTTTCTACTAATAGCTAGTGAATCTTAAAAATCTCTGGCACTGAATGATGCCTGGCTTTCTAGTGGTCTGTATATATTTAAAATGGAATTAAAGATGAGGGGGGCATGAGAAAGTTGACACTTTTTTTATCTCTGGAGACTTTCGGGGATCTGACCAACAGACTAAAGAGAGATGCCGTCCCCTGGTTTCCCGTTTCCCCGTTCGTTGCATCCGACATCTTCCCCCGTTCGCTCCGTCTGCGGTCGGTTTAGCGCTTAACATGGAGGTGCGGAAAATGCCGGCAAGAAACTTCCCCGTTCGTTTCAGGGACCACTACTGCTTTGATCTCTCCCGCTCAACGTTCCTGAAACCACTTCCGTGTCTGTTTGATCCTGTTCCGCTCTCTCTGTTTGAAGTAGGCAACGCCCCCACTGCCCAAGTTAATGAAAATAACTTCATATCATTGCCCAGGCGATGTCCGTGGGCGTGATTTAATCTTTCCTTAAATCAATGCGATGACCAGAATGACTGGTAGATAAACTGTCCACATATTAATCAGCCAACTGTAAAGGGCAATTTTTACTATCTTGCAATATAATACATTTATATTCTTATTATGTTCGCAAATATTTTGTAAGCAAAGTATTTCCTTTTTAAGTGCTTAAGGAGAAGTCATTTTTGGGTTGCTTCCCTTGAAAATAGTTCTGTCATCTTCGATCGGACTCCGCAGACGACTCTAGGCCTACTGCGATTTATTCTGTGGCTGGGTAGGAATAGATTGTTCTTGCTTCAGTATATCTATGGCCTGAATTTATACGTAGTGTTTGTATGAGTAGGACGAGTCTGTCTTATATATGGATATCTTTGCATTTCTAAGTCGAACTAATTTGGTTGTCGCTAGAAAAGGTCAAAGGCTATGCAGCGGAAGTATCGCTAGCAAAGGGTGTGATCCATGGCTGTCATCCTGTGAGGATGCCGAGTTTTGTTGTAGCAGGCTTTTTGCCGAAATAGTGATCTATATATGGATGGGGAAAAGTGATAATCATTTAGACATGTTGTATGTACTTTACCCCAGTGTTTATTCTCTTTTGCCAAGGAATGGCAAAGTTATATTTCGCATAAAAAGGTAAAACCACAATTTATTATGAACTTGGGCTTCGCCATCGTTGTTGATAAGCAGATGCACAGTGGTACTTTTAAAAAGAATATCCATTCAAAGGAAGAAGACATTCCTATGTATCAGCACTGGATTGTATGATATTATTCAATTACCTCTATGAGAGAACCTATGAAGAAATGAGGACATTTAATGAATGACTAATTTTGGTCTATATTCTATAGTGAGTGAAGCTCACGAGAGAGAGAACAGCCATGTTGAAATTCATATACTTTGTATTTATCGAGTGAGAAAAAGGGATGCCTGTACTATCGCTCGATGAACCAAGAGATCACTGCTACATGTGAGAACCCATGTCTGGGATTCCTATATTATGAAATATATATATATTGAACTTTACGTGAAGGAATATTCGCTAGACGAGGTTAGGTCTAGGAGCCTTCCTATGTATTGGTTATGGTCTGACGTGCCCAGTCAGTAAAGCCAGATGATTTACATGATGGAACGCTGAATGCTTATTTACGAATGCTCCATTATGATATTTGCCAAGCATGAATGCTAACTTAAGATGATATTCCTGTGATCAACATTATGCTGTCTATGTCGACATTTGTTCCTGTAACCATACACGTACTGTCCAAGTGTGCGTCCCATTAAATGTTATAAAAAGACCACCGTAGTTCCAGTACTTCTTGAATTCGAACAGTGTGAGTATGAGTGATGTACTACCAACCTGTCAACTCTATCGAATCATTCTACCATTCGCGTACTGACATTCAGATACACACTCATTGTTTACACTCACATTCTTGTCGGAGCCTCATCACGTTCCAGGACAAGATGACCTGTATGACCAAAACTGTGCTGGGTTTGATGAGTTGACAATCGTTACACTTTACTACACCAGTCCCAACATCTACATTTATCCACTGGTGGACATTCACATCATTTAGCAAATAAAGCATGATTCAACAACTAGTAGCCAGTATGAGTTAACAACTACACAAAGAAAGAGAGTTTTAACAACTGGTGTGCCAGCTTCCTGGGTCAACCTGCACAGTGACCATATTGAGAAGTAAACTACTGAGACCAGACGTTCCTTGGGGTCTGTTACGACACACAAATACATCAGCAGTACAACTCTACAGTGATGTCAGCGTGACCTGTCCTGTCGAGAGTATGCAGTAACTAGGTCAGGGTTTGTTGACATTTGGTTCATTGGACATTTGCCATACAACTGACAGTGTTACACAGCGAGCTTGGTTGAAACATAGAACATTACACATCAGGACTGGAGAATATTTGACAGTGTTTGCGAAAGAAAATGTTATTGAACTGAGAAGTCCTACATTGATTGTTATCATTCAAATCAACGATGGAGCTTCTATTTCTGTGTTGAATTTAAAATAATTAGACCAGAAGTATTTGTTTAATAAAGTACCACAGTACTGTACTATTAGGCAGTGTAACTGAGCCTTCATTCCAACACATTCTTTCTGCAACACTCTATTTACATCATATTGCCATACTATTTATGCATTTATGTATTTATGTTTAACTATTTATATGTGATATTTGTTTGTATCCAGCGGGTTGTTGTTTCGGTTGGGCGGTGTCACACAGCAGAGTATCCCACGTAATAGAGGGTCTGATGTGTGCGTTTCTATAGGTGCAATTTTCTTCATTGAAAATTTGCTGCGACAGCTGTTGCTATTAGTGTTAGCTGTGAAGTCTGTACTCATTGTTGTTTTTGTAATATTCCTCTGTTCTTTAGTTTGTTTTGATTTGTTTGTAATTTGTTGGTCTACCCTATTCTATCTTTCAGTTCTATTCTCAATTTATATTTATATACTGTGGCGTTATTTGTATTTGTTATCCTCTTGCGGTTTATCTTTTATTGTTTTTCCAATTTTATTTATTTCATTTCCGCAAATGTTTTCATGTTTTTCTGTATAACTGTTTTGTTTTGTGCCTGATCGACATACACTATTTAAAATATAGTTGATCATATAAATTGATGTACAAGAATCAACTGATAGTTAATTACTATTACTAAAGGTACACAGTTGATGATATAAAAACACTATTTTCTGGTGCACTGCACTTATATTATAGAGTGAACCAGCAACTTATAGCTGTTATTATATAAGGATTTATACAAGACCTTTGTAAGGCTTGTTTCCCACAGTGATTGGGATAGTTAAGTACTATTTTTCACAGGTTACAAAGTTATCATACAAAGTCTTTGATTAAGACTAAGAAAGTAAATTTATTTACTTTTGCAAATTACTGATCTTATTAGACAAGATGTCTACCTTGGATTATTTTATCACACAAGGCAGGGCTCTTGATAAGACTGGTCAGCAGTTAGAAGAATGGGCAGTTGCTCAATATGACAAAGCATTGGCTGCTGAAGAAAGAAAAGCATTGATTGAAGAAAAGAAATTAGAAGCTGAGGAAAGAAAATTACAAAGAGAGGATGAACAAAAGAAATTGCAGATACAGACTGATGAAAAAAAGATTCCAGATGGAAATGGAAAAAAGAGAAAAGAAAAGATGAAGCTGCTGCTGAAGAGAAAAAATTACAGGCTGCTGCAGAAGAGAGAAAATTACAAGCTGAAGCTCAAGAAAAAAAAGCAATAAGAGAACATGAACACCAAAAAGAACTTTTAGCATTTGAGTTAGAAAAGTTAAAGTTAACAAACATAAGTAATGTTAATCAAGCATCTAGTGGTAATGGTAAACCCTTTACTTACAAGGTCAAGGTACCAGCGTTCAACCCTTCCAGTGATGACATAACATTCTGGCTAAACAGATTTGAACGCTCGTGTCGAGCACATAATGTGGACAAATCACAATATGCTAACCAGTTATCAGAAAATCTGAAAGGTGATTCTCTGACTAGTTTAAGTTTGGTTGAAGAGGCTGACAAAGATAACTATGATGTTATTAGGGCAGCCTTATTAAAGAAGTATCAGTTGTCTGAAGAGGGTTATCGGAAGTTGTTTAAGACAATGGTGCCTGAGGCAGGTGTAGAATTCTCAGAATTCATTGCAAGGACACGACTTACATTTGATCGTTGGATTGAGCTATCCAAAACAGAAAAGACTTATGAAGCCCTTATGGACTTGATACTCAGAGACAAGATTATGTCAAGTATAAATAAACCTTTCCTCGAATTCTTACATGAGCGTAAACCTAAGTCTCTAAAAGAAATGGAACAGTATTGTACCCAATACGTCACTGCACATCCGGACGTAGCTATTAGCAATAGTAAGGTTAAAGAAGGTATGCCAGTTGCTTCTGCAACACCATACAACCCTAATCACTCTCACAAATTCCAAGGACCTCAAAATAGGTTTAATAAAAAAGGTAACTATTACAGTTATCAGAACCAAGGTAACCAATCATTTCAGGGTTCTTCTTCGAATACCTGGAGAAGAGCTGACAGCCCTCGATTCAGGGGTGGTCATAATTACAGGAACTTTCGCAAAGGAAGTCATTCTAGAAACTATCCAAGTTTTCCTTCATGGAGACAACAGGATCATAATTACCGAGATACTCATTATAATGAATATGATGATAGTAACCAAAGAAGCTATGATTCAAACCCGAGTAGAGGTTATAATAGTGGAAACAATGATAAGTACAGAGGCAATAATAACAGAGGTAGAGCACAATTCAAAAAACATAAAGCTCATTACCAGGCGAACTCTGCACAGCAAGAGTCCCACGAAGCCTATAAACAAAATAAAGATAATGATGACTCTAATAATATGGCATGTGCCGCTTTTGATTTTGGGAGAGCATCTCAGTGCCCCCAATGCAAAACATTATTTGAGCCAACCACAGTGTCTACTTTAAGCTGTGGCCATCCTCTTCCCGCTCTTCCTGCGTCAATCGCGCATGATGGGAGAGGTTCTCTTGTCTTACACAAAGGTTTAGTAAATGACAATCCAGTCTCAGTACTTTTTGATTCTGGATGCACAACTATTGGGGTTAGGCAGTCACTCATAGATCCTTCTCATTCTACAGGCAAAGTAGTCAAATGCGTAACATTTGGCGGCACCATAGAGAAATACTCTACCGCTATCATTAGGATTGCTACTCCTTTCTTCACAGGAGATGTACACGCATGTCTTTTGCCGGATCCGATCGCTGATCTTATCATCGGTCGCATTCACGGAGTCCAAGAATGCACTCCGGAGCAAATTTCCGTTTGGGAAAATCAAAATATGCAATCTGCTAATGCAGTTGTCACTAGAGCTCAAGCTCTCAATATGCCTGAAACTTCATCTGTTGAAGATAATGAAGTGCATAACCAAGATGATCCCTTGGTAATTTCTCGTGACTCGTTTATAAAACAACAAGAAGAAGATCCGACTCTTAAGAAATTCTTCACTCTTGTAACAAAAGGTGATCCGAATAAAGATTCAAATTGTAAATCTTGGATTACAATGAAGAATGGCGTACTTGTACGTATGGTGCAAGACTCCACTAAGTCAAGTCATTCTCAGATTCTTGTACCCAAGAATTTGAGAGTTAAGATCTTACAACATGCACACGACTCTCAGTGTGCTGGTCACATGGGTTTTTCCCGTACAAAGTCAAGAGTTCTTGCGGCTTTCTTTTGGCCTTTTGTGAACAAGGACATACGGATCTGTTGTCGATCCTGTAAAGTATGTCAAGAAGTCAAATCCAAAGGTCCTCGTCATGCTGCGCCTATTCAGGCTGCAGATATTCCTATTCGTCCATTCCAGAAAATGGCGATAGACATCATTGGTCCATTCAAGATCAAATCTGCTAGAGGACATCAGTTTATCTTAACGTGTGTAGACATGTGCACACGTTGGCCAGAGGCTATCCCTCTAAAGAGCATTACTACCGCTGACATTGCAGATGCTCTTTGGCTTATATTTTCTCGGCTGGGATTCCCCGGAGAAATATTATCAGATCATGGCACCCAACTGATATCGGATACCATGTCTCAAGTAATGTCTACTCTACAGATAGAGAGATCTTTGAGTAGCATCTATCATCCTATGTCCAATGGGATGGTCGAGCGACTAAATAGAACACTTAAGAACTTATTAGGGAAGATAACTGAGGATCATCCTCAGGATTGGGATAGGGTTTTACCCGCGGCCCTCTTCGCGTACAGAGAGGTCCCCAATGAACATACAGGGTTTTCGCCCTTTGAACTTGTCTTTGGCGCGCGACCGCGCGGCCCAATGTCTTTGCTGCATGATCTTATAACAGCTGACAATATTGACGATGACACAAAATCTTCTTACGAGTATGTCATCGCGCTGAGACAAAAGATTATCGAAGCATGCAAATTGGCAACGTCCTCTTCTGAGTTTGCTAAGCAGAAGGCAAGACAATTTGCTAATAAGAAGAGAACTTTACGACAACTTTGTCCTGGTGACAAAGCATTTGTTTTGCTACCTTGTCGTGAAAATAGACTCCTTATTAGTTGGAAAGGTCCGTACGATATAATATCGAAAATTTCAGATGTTGACTACATCGTCGATATTAACGGGAAGCATAAAACCTTCCACATCAATATGCTTACGGAGTTCCATGAACGTCCTGACTATTTACAGCCTATTTTCCAGGCAACGGACGATTCTCATGTCAAACATGGTCATTACTCATCACTGTCTGTAATACAGGATGAGGAAACAAGTTTTTCGGATGTTAATCTCCCGCTTCCAATGATCCCACTTCATTCTAGTGAATCATGGAAAGACGTTACTGTTTCTCCTGATTTGTCTCTAGGAGAACGGCGACAAGTTTCGTCTATGTTACAAACATTTCAGGATGTCCTCACTGACATCCCTGGACAAACTCATGTCATTGAGCATGACATTGTTCTAACTGAACATACTCCAATTAGGGTTAGGCCTTATCCTATCCCTATACATTTCCAAACACAGGTTGAAAAGGAGTTGGATGAAATGATAGATTTACAAATAATCGAACCATCCACTTCTGCATATTCTTCGCCGATGGTTATTGTTCGAAAAAAAAGACAATAACATACGTCTTTGCGTTGACTATCGCAAATTGAATCAAGTTACGAAGTTCGATGCTGAATCTATGCCTTTACTAGAAGAGTTACTTACTCGTCTTTCTAAATCGCATTTTTTCACTAAACTTGATTTGTCTAAAGGATATTGGCAAGTTCCATTATCCGAACGCGCCAAACCTCTTACCGCTTTCTCTACTCCCAGAGGCCTTTTCCAATGGAATTTTATGCCTTTCGGCCTTATGAACGCACCAGCTACATTTGTACGCATGATGCGTCGAATCCTATCGTATCGGTCAGATGTCATTGCTTATCTAGACGACATCTGTCTTTTCAGCGATACTTGGGAAGATCACTATTCAGGGTTAGTTGAATTATTATCAACTCTGCGTGAGTATAACCTGACAGCAAAACCATCTAAAGCTTGTATTGGCTTTAGCGAAATTGCTTTCTTAGGCCATCGAGTAGGTCACGGTTTCTTGAAGACAGAAGACCATAATATCACTAAGATACTTAACATCTCTATCCCTAGGACTAAAAAGCAAGTGCGAAGTCTTTTAGGTCTCATACAATTTTATGGACGTTTCATTCCAAATCTGTCCTCTATCATGGCACCTCTCTCTACACTATTAAAGAAAGGGTCGCCTAACATGGTTCACTGGTCTCATGAATGCCAATCTTCACTAGAGAAGATCAAAACTATGTTTTCATCACCACCTATTTTAGTGTTACCTACAACAGATAAGACATTTGTTCTTCGTAGTGACGCTTCATCCACTGGGATTGGAGCGGCACTAATGCAAGAGTACTCTGGAACTCTGCATCCTGTAATGTACATATCCAGAAAACTTAATGCTGCAGAAAGGAATTACTCGGTTTTAGACCGTGAATTATTGGCAATGGTTTGGTCAATTCTCAAACTCCAAAGATTCCTTCTGGGCGCGCATTTCGTAGTGGAAACTGACCAAAAAGCTCTTACGGCTATCCAAAGTAAAAACTTGAAGAGCTCGAGATCAACTCGATACGCAATCGCTCTTCAACCTTTTCATTTTTCGGTACGAGCTATCCGTGGTTCAGAAAATGTGATGGCGGACATTCTGTCCAGATGCCCACATGATGCCACTTAACTGTTAAATATTGGATCTTTTTATTATGTATAACTTTACAACAGTTATTTTTTGTTTCTTTACTAAGATACACATTTGTAATTTAATAATAGAATGATGGTATCGCTACTTAGCGGTTCATTGATGTTAATTCACCGCTGTTCTTTGATGATTGTTTCTTCATAAATCATAAATTTAAGATTGTAGTGTGAATTTTTGGTATGCATTGTATAATTACCAGAATTGTATTATACGTACATCACACCTTCCTGGAAACATTTATTCGTAGGGAAACAATTTCTCTCAGATTTTGAGATATATATTCTCACCAGTCATATTAGGAATTATAGTTATTCCTGATATTTTCATCTGCGCAGTATTCTTGCGTTGTGAGCCTATTCTACGGTGCTCCTAGATGTATTTTAAAAAAAAAAATTTTTTTTTTTTTTTCCCGGGAGGTGTGGTAAGACTGTAAAGGGCAATTTTTACTATCTTGCAATATAATACATTTATATTCTTATTATGTTCGCAAATATTTTGTAAGCAAAGTATTTCCTTTTTAAGTGCTTAAGGAGAAGTCATTTTTGGGTTGCTTCCCTTGAAAATAGTTCTGTCATCTTCGATCGGACTCCGCAGACGACTCTAGGCCTACTGCGATTTATTCTGTGGCTGGGTAGGAATAGATTGTTCTTGCTTCAGTATATCTATGGCCTGAATTTATACGTAGTGTTTGTATGAGTAGGACGAGTCTGTCTTATATATGGATATCTTTGCATTTCTAAGTCGAACTAATTTGGTTGTCGCTAGAAAAGGTCAAAGGCTATGCAGCGGAAGTATCGCTAGCAAAGGGTGTGATCCATGGCTGTCATCCTGTGAGGATGCCGAGTTTTGTTGTAGCAGGCTTTTTGCCGAAATAGTGATCTATATATGGATGGGGAAAAGTGATAATCATTTAGACATGTTGTATGTACTTTACCCCAGTGTTTATTCTCTTTTGCCAAGGAATGGCAAAGTTATATTTCGCATAAAAAGGTAAAACCACAATTTATTATGAACTTGGGCTTCGCCATCGTTGTTGATAAGCAGATGCACAGTGGTACTTTTAAAAAGAATATCCATTCAAAGGAAGAAGACATTCCTATGTATCAGCACTGGATTGTATGATATTATTCAATTACCTCTATGAGAGAACCTATGAAGAAATGAGGACATTTAATGAATGACTAATTTTGGTCTATATTCTATAGTGAGTGAAGCTCACGAGAGAGAGAACAGCCATGTTGAAATTCATATACTTTGTATTTATCGAGTGAGAAAAAGGGATGCCTGTACTATCGCTCGATGAACCAAGAGATCACTGCTACATGTGAGAACCCATGTCTGGGATTCCTATATTATGAAATATATATATATTGAACTTTACGTGAAGGAATATTCGCTAGACGAGGTTAGGTCTAGGAGCCTTCCTATGTATTGGTTATGGTCTGACGTGCCCAGTCAGTAAAGCCAGATGATTTACATGATGGAACGCTGAATGCTTATTTACGAATGCTCCATTATGATATTTGCCAAGCATGAATGCTAACTTAAGATGATATTCCTGTGATCAACATTATGCTGTCTATGTCGACATTTGTTCCTGTAACCATACACGTACTGTCCAAGTGTGCGTCCCATTAAATGTTATAAAAAGACCACCGTAGTTCCAGTACTTCTTGAATTCGAACAGTGTGAGTATGAGTGATGTACTACCAACCTGTCAACTCTATCGAATCATTCTACCATTCGCGTACTGACATTCAGATACACACTCATTGTTTACACTCACATTCTTGTCGGAGCCTCATCACGTTCCAGGACAAGATGACCTGTATGACCAAAACTGTGCTGGGTTTGATGAGTTGACAATCGTTACACTTTACTACACCAGTCCCAACATCTACATTTATCCACTGGTGGACATTCACATCATTTAGCAAATAAAGCATGATTCAACAACTAGTAGCCAGTATGAGTTAACAACTACACAAAGAAAGAGAGTTTTAACACCAACGTGTTGGCCATCTGCGTGGAACGGTTTCATAGCAATGAGTCCAGGTGAAAATCAATTCCCGTTTGATGAAGAGTTACTAAAATTATTCGGGGGCTCTGGTGCTAGCGAAGGGGTCGCTACAAAGGGTCGTGCTACAACGATTCAGGGCCAGCTGAGTTCGTCTGTGACAGTTGCAAATACATTTTTTTTTAAAATGTGGAATATGTTTAGCACCTTCTCTTCTACTATTGCAGTTTACAAGAAATTAAAATATCCAGCTATGAGCATACAAAAAGGAAGCTAAATCTTTCACTGTATAACTACCAATTAAAAGAACAGACGCGCGCGCACACACACACACCAAGAGTAACTATTAAAAAAATAGATAAATAAATAAAATAACACTGAAAACTCCACCGCTAACCCAATAGTGCGCATAACGGTGTAATTTAAAAACTAGACCAAGAAGATTAGTCTCAGATCTAGTAAAAGTTGAACATCAAAAAATTCCGGATATCCTACAATAATAAAAATTTATAATAATCAGCATATATACCCACCAAAACAATGAAAGGAGAAGAATTACAGCCGACATCTTAAACGTTCAGCATCTAAAGTACATTTAGAAGAATGATAGTGGGAATAAGTAAACAGACTGTAATCTGACGTATCACTTAACAGCTATTTAATCACAACACATTTTTGTAAATATACGGTTATCTTTAAAATTTGTGCCTTGGTTACTTGTGTCCTGACTGTAACTTAAGACTGTCTGGGTATCTTCCTATCGTGAGCCCTACATAAAGTTGGCCACGAGTAAAGACTGTTTCTGGTAGGTATACCTCCATACAAGGTGTTCCACGTATCTGGCCTGGAAGGAAAGAGCACTTACCTAAAATCATCGAGTGCTGAGCACTCAAAGAGGTGGTGGTCAACAGGTTCGCATGGGTAGTTACATAGCTGGCACTCTGGAGAGTGTTGTGGTTGGATTATTTCGGCGTCAATTAAGTTTTAAAGGACCTTTACAATTAATCTTGTGCCGTTAAAGAGACTTTTATCTGCATCCATGTTTTTCAGCAGCATTATGAGTGTTCACATTCTGAGCTTAGGTAGGTGCGGAGACATTCAAAATGGATATTGCGGATTCATAAACTCAACTGGGAAATGGACATATTGAATATTTTCGCAACTGACACGCCATATAAGAGTATTGTCACTGGAAAAATACATTTTAGTGAAGTATTTCGCGAAAAAAGCAACGCCATGTCAGGGAAATACCCTTCAATATAATAAAACATGTCAAGCCTGCAACCAGGTAAGGTTAATGTTTTGTTATGAAAATGTGCCAGAATAGAAAATTGAATTGTTAAACAGGCTTACATCTTGATCTAAATTATAATGCTTTGATACCGCAGTGATAAGATAGCTGAAAACATTACATTTTTAAAAGATGCGGATGAGTCTTACTTATCGCAACATCTGTAACTCCACATTAACTCCGTTATACAGTGTGAAGCTCGTACAGCGACATTCATCTAGCAACGCAGGCATGGTTTAAAACTCCATCCGTCAAGTAATTTAGCTGGGTATGACTAGAATGCTAGATGCTCTTCACAAATTCCGATCACAACATCTGATTGCGGGAGTCGGTAAGTGTGAAATGGAGCTGGTTAGACGACTTGCGCTAATTGGCTTTTAAAATGTTGACGTTAAAAATGTTTAACATACGAAGATAAAAGAGGTTATGCAAACACATAATCATAACTAAATGTCTAAATAAACTTGCCAAGACATAGGAGGTTTTAACAAATCATATGCTCGTCTGTTTGTAGATGGATCAGTTCACTAGTGAAGCATTTATTTGCAGCCATATGTCAATATGTGTGTGCAAATTACGAGAAAAATTATCCATTTTGTTGTTTTTGATACTTAGTAAGAGGTCACAACATAAGGGTCTAAAAGTACACAGGAAACAGCCAGTGATAATGAGAATAAATTCTGGAAACGATAGTAACACTGAACTTGAAGAAATACCCAAACAAGATGAAAAAAATCATGCATATACCTTGGCAATATAGATAGAGTTGGAGAGACAGTCTATGATATAAGGATCCAAAAGGCAAGAGCTTTCTTTGCATTGGGAAATACATAGAAATCAAGTCCAACATAAAAATCTTTAACTCAAACGTCAAATCAGTACTACTGTACGGCTCTGGGAAACAGCAGCAACAACAATAAAATGCTTCCGACCTAAGGGTCTTTCATATTTGGACATGCGCCCTAATATAACCGACTAGGTTGAACGGGACGTGCCTCGCCAAAACGAGGCAAAAGTTTTACATATAATAAAAAATAAGCAACAACAACAACAATAAATAAATAAAAATAACAAACCAACAACAACCAAGACGTTACAGACTTTGATAAATGTTTGCGTAGAACAGAACCATCGATTTAAATTCACGAGAAGGTCAGCGTGAAACTGATGACAAGAATCAGAAGTGTCAGTGGAAAAAGAGATGAGAAGAAAACAATGGTGATGGATAGGACACACCCTGAGAGGTAACCAGCTGGTAACATTATCAGGCAGTTCTTTTACTGGTGTCCCCGGGGTAAGAGAAGTAACAGATAATGAAATGGTGAAGAAAACAAATCTCATACTTGGACAAGCCTGCACACTTAATGTGTGTATATCTGGGGCTGCCACCATTTTTCTCTCCGTTCTTGTTGACTACCAGCTCACGGCTGTATTATCTCCGTTCTTGTTGACTACCAGCTCACGACTGTATTCTCTCCGTTCTTGTTGACTACCAGCTCACGACTGTATTATCTCCGTTCTTGTTGACTACCAGCTCATGACTGTATTATCTCCGTTCTTGTTGACTACCAGCTCACGACTGTATTATCTCCGTTCTTGTTGACTACCAGCTCATGACTGTATTATCTCCGTTCTTGTTGACTACCAGCTCACGACTGTATTATCTCCGTTCTTGTTGACTACCAGCTCATGACTGTATTATCTCCGTTCTTGTTGACTACCAGCTCATGACTGTATTCTCTCCGTTCTTGTTGACTACCAGCTCACGACTGTATTATCTCCGTTCTTGTTGACTACCAGCTCATGACTGTATTATCTCCGTTCTTGTTGACTACCAGCTCACGACTGTATTATCTCCGTTCTTGTTGACTACCAGCTCATGACTGTATTATCTCCGTTCTTGTTGACTACCAGCTCACGACTGTATTCAAGACTAATCTTTACCTATACGATGATGTTTTATTCTGGCTTATGAGTTTTTGTCATCCTCACCACTTCTAATTTAGCACGAGAAGTTATTACAGTTAAAATCTCCTTCAGCAGTTTACTGAATCCTGCTTATGAACTACCTTGGACTAACATTCTTCGGATTGCATTTTCGTAACTACTCGCACACACTAAGTCTATCCTATCCTATTTCTCCAGTGACCATTATTTATACTACACGCAAAACCACACTAGTGAGGGTTTACCAGTACATTTACAGTTATTGCCATGATGCCGTACAATATAATAAGCGTGAGAAAGCATTACCACTAACATATAAACAGCCACACAGACAGACAGATGAAAGCATGGATGACTGAGTAGGTGGTTCGATGTATACTGACAGATAGAAACACACAAAGATATGCACTGATGCACCCAGCACCCACACCGACTTATAATTATCTGTTAAATATCCACACACACACACGTGCATGTAGAAGACATCCATAAATACCATACTGTCCCATACATATATTTGTAAGTCGGACCGCGGACACGTTTCTTAAACGATGTTAAAACGGTTAAATTAACTTTTACAATATTCACTTTTTGTAAAATATCACATTAACCAGACTGTCACAAACATTCAGGGGAAAGCTTTGAGCGGGAAAAACCCTCCGAATGAACGCGGATACACTCGGGGCTGTTTGTGAATCCTTGTAATCATACTCAAAACGGTTTAAAATGGGTCTGTGGCGTTCCAATGTTTGTTTTGAATGAAAACACTGAGACCTGGGATAGTGTCTTTCAACAGTTTGATATTGGACACAGCCACATTTTAGTCCTATATATTCATTCACGAGTACGTCACCTACCAACAGATGGCGGGAAATAATTATGTTGTGCTCTTTCTGCTGCATGCCCTAATGACGTCACTAACTTCTGCTATAGTCATTTCATTTCTGACCGAACAGCAACAAAGGCAGAAACATTTCTAGAAACAAAGCAAAAGATCCTGCGCCATGAAGTATTGCGAACAACATGTGTTCTATCAGTTCTTGTAACTATCATTATTGTGTAATAGTAAGTTGCTCTTTGTTGAAAACCTCTACATGGCTGTTCGGAGGCAACAAATGGTCAATATTTATTACATGATTATCACTCTCCATCAACTGAAGGGACAGACAGTGATATCAAAATAAGAATACAAAAAGCAAGAGGAGCTTTCATTGCATTGGGAAATATATGGAGATCAAGAGAAATCGGATCCAACACGAAAATAAGAATCTTCAACTCAAATGTGAAGTCAGTCCTATTGTATGGCTCAGAGACATGGAGAACAACAAAGACAACTACCAAAAAGCTACAGACTTTCATAAATGGGTGCTTGCGTAGAATAGAGGGATTAAAATGGTATGACAAGGTTACCAACGTGGAACTGATGACAAGAACTAGACAAGTGCCAATGGAACAAGAGATGAGACGAAGACGATGGCGATGGATAGAACACACACTGAGGAAACCTGTTGATAGCATTACAAGGCAGTCCTTGTTCTGGAACCCCCAGGGCAAGAGAAGCAGAGGTAGACCAAGAAGCACATGGAGAAGAGAGCTGGAAACAGAGGTAAAAATGATAAGGAGAACGTGGAAAGAACTTGAGATGATGCCACGTGACAGGAGGACTTGGCACGTGTTTGTTGAAGGCCTATGTTCCTTTGGGAGTGGAGGGTTATGAATGAATCAACTGAAGGACACATCCGACCGAGTTCAATCTGTCTCACAGCTGTCTACATACAGACTTCCCTGACAATTTATATGTGTTTGACTGTAGTAATATAATTCGTAAGTAAATACATTTCCAGGAAGCCCGTGAGTAGACAATTTTGATAAAAATGAATTTTGACATATCTGACACACAGATGGGGGAGATTTGGCATATTTCATCGTGTATTACACTGGACAACAGCCAAAAATGTATCCGAGACAAAAGTAGCTATTTTAAACTAAGTTGGACATGCTGATCACGAATATGAACGGAGGGGGGAGTATGGTGGTGTGGTGTGATCTTGTATCGAATGAGAGAAGGTGGGGTGTGGTTTGATCTAGTGGTAGAACGAGATTTGTTGGTAAACATTAGAGATGGAACTCCGCCTATGCCGGTCCCAAGCCCGGATGAAAAAGGAGGAGGGCGGCCTGCATGGAGGCCGTAAGGAGGCAGCCCCTCCACCATGCAAAGGCACAACAGGCCAATCACCTGTGTGCTTTAAATCATGATTACGCGAACTACAAGAGAGAAAACCGGACTGATTCTAAAGGCGACGAACTGGAACGGACTACGGACTACGACTTATGGAACTTGGAACACAAGAAGTATAAATGGGAAGGAAGAGGAGCTGGTGGAAGAGATGAGGAAAGCAAAACTAGAAATCCTGGCTATAACGGAAACGAAGAAAAAAGGACAAGCAGTCATGGATCTCGATGGCAACACGTTGCTCTACAGTGGTGTACCCATATCTGAAAGAGCTAAAGGGGGCGTGGGTTGCATTGTGACCCAAAATCAAAAAGATAGTATCAAGGGATGGAACTTTGTCTCGGAGCGCATTATGGTTGTAAAACTAAAAGAAGGAGAAACCATAGTCAACCTGGTCATAGTGTATGGGCCAAATGAGGATGAGAGAGCAGAGGTCAAGGAGGAATTCTTCGAGCTGCTTCAAAGGACAGTGGATGACTGCCTAGATGAAGTTATTATGCTCGGAGATTTTAATGCCAGAGTTGGAAATGACCATGCTAGATGGGGTGGAGTTATCGGAAGATATGGAGAAGATACTCTCAATGACAATGGAAAGCGACTCCTTAGATTCTGCAGTGAGCAGAATCTGATCATTACAAACACAAAGTTCCCCCATAAGCGCATACATGCATACACTAGATGTGAACCAACCAAGAATGAGAAGTCAGTGATCGACTATGCCATTGTTCGGAGAAGCTCATTCAGATATGTCCGAGATGCAAGAGTCTGGAGGGGGCCAGAGATTGGAAGTGATCACTACCTGCTAACAATCAAACGAACAACTGAAAGAGTTGCTCAGCCTAGGAACTGCCCAACATCGCGCAAGAAACCAAGTAAACGAGCAGGAGAAATGAGCATTAGGACCTACAAGCTGAGAGAGCCAGAAATTAAGACCAGATATCAGGGGCTTATTGCTACAGCAGTGAGCAACACAGAAGAACGACCTGATGACTTGGAAACCCTCTGGAATAAATTCAAGGATATCATAAAGACAGCTGCTGCAGAAGCATGCGGTGAAGTCCGACTTGGGAACCAGAGAAAGAGGACACCTTGGTGGACAGAGGAAGTCAAAGAGAAAATAAGAGAGAAGAAAATGGCATGGAAACAATACTTAGGAGCTAAAAACACAACAGGACAAATGGAAAATATAGAGAATATGTGACACTCAGAACAGAAGCAAAGAACAAAGTGCTAGCAGCAAAACAGAAGTCCTGGGAAGAATTTGGAGAAAAGCTAGAAAAGGATGCGCAAGAAAACCAGAAATTGTTCTATAAGACCCTAAAGAACATGAGGAAAGAAAAACAATGCCCTCTCAAATTTATAAAGGACAAGCAAGGCAAATTGCTTACTGCCCCGAAGGAAGTAATGGAAAGATGGAAAGAATATTTCTCAGAACTCCTGGATGGTGAGCATGGTGAAGCATCAGAAATGATAACCACTAGCACAGAAGAGAAAACCAATGATGGTGAAGATGACATAAAGATGGAAGAACTGAGGGCAGCACTAGAGAAAATCAAGATGGGCAAAGCAGCAGGGCATGATGGTATAACACCAGAAATGGTTAAGTACATGGGAGCATCAGGCGACCTATTACTCTTAAAGGTCCTACAGGCAGCATGGTGCAACAAGACCATACCAAAGGATTGGGAGATTGCCAGCATAACACCAATTTTCAAAAAGGGTGACAATCGACAATGTGGAAACCATAGAGGCATATCCCTTCTCAGTGTCCCTGGTAAAATCTACTCTAGAATCCTAGAGCAGAGACTCCGATGCCTAGCTGAGCCACAATTGGATGAGGTCCAGTGCGGATTCCGAGCAAACCGAAGTACTCAAGACCTAATCTTCACACTCAGACAGCTGAGTGAAAAGGCCCTTGAGTATAAGAGTGAGATCCATCTTTGTTTCATAGATCTGGAAAAGGCGTTTGACAGGGTCCCCTGGAGCAAACTTTGGGACTGTTTGGCAAGGAAGAATATTCCAGCACCTCTGATTCATGCTATACAGAGCTTCTACAAGTCTTGCAGAAATTATGTGAGGACAGAAAACTATAAGTCAGAAGAGTTCAGGACCACCACTGGTGTAAGACAAGGTGATATCCTATCACCTTACCTCTTCATACTCCTTATGGACGATGTCATCAAGGCATGTAAGGAGAGAACAAGAAAGTATTCAGTGGGGTACTGGAAGATGAGACAGGTCTATATTTCGGAGCTGGCATTTGCTGACGATGTTGCCCTGATTGCTAAATCAGAGGCACATCTCCAATCCAACCTGCAAGTCTGGAAGGAAGAGCTGGAGAAGAGAGGGATGGTCATAAGCAGCTCTAAAACAAAATCCATGGTGATATCACGAGAAGAAAGAAAACATCAGATTAAGTTGGGAGAACAGGTCCTGGAGCAGGTCGACCACTTTAAATATCTCGGAGCTATTATAGACCGAAAGGGAGGCATCAAAGAAGAGTTGGCCACTCGAAAAGCAGCGGCTGGGAGACTTTTTCAGGCCATAAATCGTGGATTCCTCAGCAAGAAAGAGGTTGGTAAGAAAACGAAGATGGCTGTATACCGCTCCACCTATGTCCCAGTCTTGACATATGGATGCGAGTCGTGGGCAATGACTACAACCCACAATAGCCAGATCCAAACCTCAGAAATGAGGTATCTGAGGAAAGTGGTTGAAGTAACAAGAAGAGACATGGTCCGCAACCAGACGATCCGTCAAGGCCTAAAATCCCATCCGCTGCAGACCCAAATAGAACAGTCCCAACTAAGATGGTTTGGCCATGTCTGCAGAATGGGAGAAGATCGGCTACCACGACAAGCATGGGAAACAAAGAGCCAGGGATCCAGACCTCCAGGACGACCCAGAGTCCGCTGGGAGGACAACATTAGACAATCTTTGAAGGACCGAGGACTAGAATGGAACCAGGCCAGGAAGAAGACAGCTGATAGAATGGTCTGGCGCTCTCTCTTCCAAACCTCTACACCTCACGGTAGAAGGGGAACGACTAAGTAAGTAAGTAAGTAACATTAGAGATGGTATGTATAGTGATTAACGTTATTGTTGACATGTTTGTATTTTTCAGAGAGTGGTCACAAGCCTGTAATTTGTGCTCTCTTACTCGTATTTGGGGCAACTTACGTCGTCAATGGCCCACCTGGCATATGTGTGTGTGAGTGTGTGTGTGTGTATGTATGTATGTATGTATGTATGTGTATGTATGTATGTATGTATGTATGTGTGTATGTATGTATGTATGTATGTATGTATGTATGTATGCATGCATGCATGCATGTATGTATGTATGTATGCATGCATGCATGCATGCATGTATGTATGTATGTATGTTTCCAAGATGGCGGCGTGGTAGGCCGCAATTTTGTGTAGTGCATTTCATGTCATCGTTTTGGAGTCTGCATCTGTGGTAACAGCCCTCATTAACGCTGTATGAGTTTGTGGTGTGTTTGGCTCATGTTCAGGATTATTTTGCTAAGTGTTTCAAATGTGAAAACATCAAGTTTGCCCGTCATGCGAGTTCGCTGTTTGTGTTGGAACCAAGTATCCAAGATGGCGGTTTTGTGATTTGTCAACCGGACTGCGTTTCAAAACATCACAAATTTAATGAAGGCTATTGTTACTGCTGTTATCAAATTTCGAGATGCCATATTAATATCGCAAGTTGAGGCGGTGCCTTGTTATAATCATACATGCACAGTGAGGTAGCCATGTATTAATTCAACTTCAAGTTATTCGATCTATGACAATAGAGACATGTCAAGCCGGCTCGACCTGACGGTTAGCGTTGGGGCTCCCCACGGTAGTAAGCGGATATTCTTAACACCTATTCTAACAACACCCGGGGAGATTGTTGCGTGAACTAGGGATATTTATGATAGATGGAAACGAGGGGGTCTTTGAAGCTGAACTTTTCATTTGCAAAAGGTAGATGTTCGTTTGTGAGGCCACTGGAGGGAAACGGTGTTTTCGTTGGCAATGGCTAGCTGGATGCTGTCACCCCTCATTGTGAATGGAAAGATCTACTGACTTATTAATTTTGTGCAATGCTGAAACAAGATTTGTAGCAGAGAAGAAACTTTTCCACAGCTTTGAGAGGTGTGTCAACTTGAAGCTCTCACGTTAGTAAGTAGAAATTCTTAACATCGACTATAACAACACCCGAAAAGATGGCTACAGAAATTAAGGATATCAGTGAAAGGCGAAAATTAAACTTTAAAATTGACATTTTTATTTCTAAAGAATATATATTAGTTTATGAAGCCACCGGAAAGAAACTATAGCTTCGTTATCAATGGCAACTGGATACTGTCACCCCTCATCGAGAATGGAAAGATCCACTGACCCCTTACTATGGTGTGCGTTGCTGAAAGACCACAGCGCGGACATGTGTCAGATTGTGTGTCCAGTAGAATCGTGAATGTTTGGTTTTTGCTCATGTCCCAAAAGACGGTGACGGTAACTGAAGGTTGGAGACTTTTGATGTCAGCTTGTAAACTGTGTACGAATTGAATTCAACGGATTATGAAGTTTTGCCGATTGTATCCTGGGCGGAGTTTAGCACACTTACGGACTCTAAATGATTATCCGATATGATATGGTGTTTTTATACTATATCAAGTACATGTTAATGTATTTTTTGGATAATCAAGATTCTGATTATGTATAATTAAATAAAGTAACACGGGATCTCGACTCTATATGATTTAGCTAGAACCCCAATAAATTAGTTTAAAAAAAAACTGGTGTGCTTACCAAGCAAGGAATCAACTTCCACACTAGAACTCGTATTAGCTGTCAACTGAATAACGTTTTGCTTGGGAGCAAGAATCCTCGTAGAGACAAAATGGTAAATGGTGTTTGGGACGCCTAGCTTAAATAGTAAGAAAAGTATGCAGGTGTTCCGCGGGGGTTCTTCCAGCCTGCTCGAGATGAAACAAACCCGACGTAAGACCTACGGGAGAGAGCATCCCCGGACGCCTCGCGAAACGGGAAAAAGACGTAATTAGCAACGCGTTCCCCACTCTACGAGCGACTTACGTTTGGGATGAAACCGAGGACTGTATAAAATAAAGGGCCGAGAATTCCCTGTGTCCCCCATGAATCAAAGGGACAGGGTACTCGCCGTTCCTCCAAGAATCGCTAAATAAAAAACTTTGGCAAAACTGCCGCCATCTCCACGTGCAAAGGGGTGGACTTAGCCTGGCCCATTCAAGATTGACGGGACTAAAGACAGAATTAGAGCTATTAAGAGCAATATGCCACAAAAGTGGGCGTAGACAAGAAATAGGAAGAAAACATGGTAGACCACTCAGATCATAGTGGCAAACATTTCCAATCAAATCATGACACAGCTACACTGAAGGCCCCACGCTCCGTATGGAGCGCAAAGGAAAATGATGAATAATGATGATTTTGTAAAAAAAAACTGGCGAACCGGTTGATATTTCCATTTCAGGCCTTCAACTAACTAGACAGATTTATAAGTACATGAGTGATTTACAGTAAATAAATATCATCTATGCTAACTGGTGGGGGTGTGTGAGAGGATCTGAAATAATTCGTTGTCAATTCCTGTCAGTCTCCTGACTGATTCATTTATTTACTTATTTATGCATGTACGTGAGTTTTTGCTGACGTTTGCCCGTTACTAATTCAAATAGATAACAGATACAAGTTCAACTCAACGTACGCACAAAAACAAGAAAACGAAGTAAGGCTTCGCGGCCATGGCTGGCTTACTGTGTAAACCAACCATTTAGGAATAGGTTCCAACTGACCTCAATGTAACAGGGCTAAAATTCAGTGAACAGAAAATGTTAACCAACAACCACAAATAAACAAACTGTCAAATTTTTTTCGCCGTTTAAGAAGCAAAAAATTGAGCTTGTGTCCCGGGATTTCATTTTTACAATGAGAGCAAGAATCCTGCTTTTCTTTTACTCACCGATTTTCTCGTCGCTCACGGGGTGCTCATTACACCCCCGACCGCTCTTCCCTCTTTCCCCGAAATAACAGTGTGAGTAATAGAATGTTGAGAGAGACAAACCTTGATCACAGCCCTACTCTTATTGATTTAGATAACGGTAATGATGACGTGCCAGTGCTCAGCGTTCCTCTTTCATCTATACTACCCTCAATTTACCCCCTCTCCACGCCTCACTGTCTGTCTCTCTTTTGTTCGAATGGTAGATGACTCTTTCCATCTCACTCTTCATTTACAGAAAGGACGTTTATCGGTGCTTTATTTCCCTGTACTTAGTTTTATTATCTCTCTTTCCCTCCCTCCCCCCTTTTAATGTCTTCACTGTCAATAGTATCACAAGATGAGAACTTTTCATCACTGAGAATTACATTTCCGCATCCGGTCTCCCTTTCCTCTGCTCTATCACTCTACCATTTTTGTTATTATCCCCTGACAATGATACCTCAATTTTCATTTTAGTTTGGACGGTAGAGATGGGTTCTCTCTATATTTTCCTAGACGTAATCTGTGTGGACCATTTCGTGGATAATTATCGATCCTCTTTGTCAGAACTCAAAGGTGGTCTCTGCCAACCCCATTTTCCCATAAAAAAGCACACTTTGGTCTCTTCATATTTAGAATCTGGAATTTAGGAACCAATTCCACGACAAAAATGAAATACTAGGAGCTGTAAACAAAGCATGTAATGCAAAAGAATCTCTCATGTATACAAAGTGAGATTAAAGAGATGACACACATAGCACATATGAACATGTTATGTCAGTTCGTTTATCAATGCAACCGATAATCAACCAGTTTGCGTATCATCATCTGTCAGACCAAACGTCTCTGTACAAGTATACCTCGCTTTATTGCTCTTTGCTTTATTGCGCTTCGCAGATATTGCGCTGTTTTTCAAATTATTTATGTTTATTTATTAGAACGAGCCTTCTTCTTCTGATAGATTTTGGCTCAGATGATGAAGATTAGCATTTTTTTTTAGCAATAAAGTATTTTTAATTTTACAGTACATTTTATTTTAGAGCTAGAGCTATTGCGCACTTAACAGACAGTGTAAACATGATTTTAGGCTTTTATATGCACTGGGTATGACCCGCTTTATTGCGATATTCGCTTTATTGCGGTGGTCTGTAACCGAACCCGCAATATCTCCGAGGTATCCCTATATTAGTGTCCATATCATATTTATAACAATGAGTATCACATCTTCCTCATCGAGTCCACAATATTCATCTTTAGTTTCAATTTTTCTTTTACTTCTTGCTCTTTGCAATGTAATTATTCATTATACTTTAGTCATACGATTCATAAGGCAAATAAGTCCGACAATATTGACATTCGCCGGGACATGATTTCTGTGGTAAAGTTATGAACATGGATTTATGAACATGGGATTTATGAACATGGGATGTCTTGTCTAGCCTGTTAGTTCCCTTTCTTTATCTTCTACGTCGTTTTTTAATCGTTTTACAATGCTCTCTCTCTCATTTGCCATTGCTCGTTTAACTACATACTTTCCCAATACTGACCTTACTTCTTACTTTTTGTATTCTAGTTGTTATTGTTTTGGTTACTTCTGTTTTCAATTATATCCAGTACTTTTTTCTGACATGCATTTTATTTTGAATTGTATTCTTTTTTTTTCTTTTTTTTTGCATCATATATCTTCCTGTCGGCTGAACCGATTCTTTTAGCTCTTCCCACTGTTCATCTAAACTCTGTATTTACCCCCAACAGTGTATGCGTTTATCGCAGTTAATCAGCATTTATTCCTTAGTTTTATAGTATGTATGTATTTATAAATGTAAATACATGTACTAGTTAGCTTGTGAATATGTTTATACATGAACTAATTAATAATGTAGTAGTTCGCTTATCTGCATCATTACCATCATTACTCTCTTTAGATCCATGTGAAGCATGGAACGGCACTAGTTGCTTGCCAGCGATTTCTCTTTTGGGCCGTCCTCTTCAGCTCTGCCCCTGAGATCCCAGATGCCTTGATTTCCGTTTCCATCATTCTTTTCCAGAATATCTTTGGTCTCGGCATTGTTACGTTTACCTGTATTTCAGTCAAGGACATCAGGACATGTAGACACTATATATCCATTTTATAACCCATCAGTGATTGAACAGGATATTTTTCATCAACAAGTTAAAAAAAAAATGATCTGGTTATAACTGGTTGATTGTTTTCCTAGAGTGCGTCGAATTCATCTCACACTTTCTTTGTCTAAATCTCCAGATGTCGTGGCTGCCGTCAGATTCCCTTCCATGGGTATGTTTTTTTGTTATTATATCTGATCATATGATTCGGAGCATGTGACTAAGGCATCTGTTGGTGAATGTGTCAAGGTTATTTATGTATACACACTAACAAATAAAGGTAGAACTTCATATACATTAGACATGTGCAGCGATCATGTGTTATTTTACTGCCCTTCGATTTTAGCTTGCGCTGATATGCCTGTACTAATTAATGCATGTATGAATCGCCGAATACAATAATGATGAATATTAGTAAAAAATATTTAGAGCATGCATCAAGAACACAATGCCCTAAGAATGAAGATTAAACACACGCAGTTCAAGAATTAATAGAATTAATGGAGAATCACTGTGACAAAATCAGTCTTCTTTCCTGCGGAATATATTATCGATAACCAATGTATATCTTCACTGGAGCTGCAGTCTGGCTGGGGAGTAGGGATCGAAGAGGGAAGGCAAACCCGGACCCCAAAAATGCCGTGCGGAAGTCGGATGTGTCGGTCGAAAGGCGCAAATACCGCAGCTTCGCTGTAAACGGACACAACGCAACCAACGTCCTTTTCAGGACGAACGAAGAAGAAGAAACTTTAACCTTCTTTACAAGGGCCAGACGTGGGAGAAAGCAGGCATGCCTTTGTTTTGTTTTTTCCCTCCGTGTAAGAATGTACGTGAGACCAGAAAAGCAATAAGGACAATAGACAGTGATAAACACGTTCCTCTGTGACAGCCATTGCTAGCATGCTGGAAACCAAGTGCCAAATGTCAAGCGCCGGGCCGTGATGGAGTAGTCAATAGGATCAATGAGAAAAGTAATCATGGGTCAACATCTGCACGTCTGTTATTAACCTGTTGCCCCAAGCAGCGAGACTGAAATCGTTCTTGGAGAAGAATCTAGGAAATAATAATAATTAAAAAAAAAAATTAAAAAAAATCAAATAAATACAAGTGTCTGTTTTCGACTCCAACTTGTCTTTCCAATGTTGCTATTCCGAGATGTTCCAAGCTTTGCTGAGTTACACATCTATCGTTTTGGTGTGTGTAGCCTTCGTGTGTTGCGTAACCTTTATCTAGACGGATTGTACTGTTTTAGCGCAGACAGCAGCACATGATAAAATTTGGCGAAACTACAATCCTACCAAGTACCGCAGCATTATATTCTGTCTATCTTACATACTATAGTATAATCACTATCTTATCCATATTTCGTCATGTTGTTTCGGACAATATCCTATTATGTTGGCTAGTCATTCATTTGAGGCAGCATTGTGTTAATGTTATGTACAGTGAAGACTTACATGCATTTGAAACGGCAATGTTTTTTTTCTTCATAACCTACTTAATTTAAATATTTTACTACAAAAAAGGTGAAAAAAAGACATGTAAAATATGAGAAATATAAATAGACTAGCAAGTATCCTCTAAAGAAATTACGGCAGAGAATTACGGTGTGCGATTTCTTTGATGCCATGAGGTCCTTTTCTCTTATTATTTAGTTTCTTCTTTCCACATTTCACCTTCCATCATACACGTAAACTCGATCAACACACCCAGAAACTATAATTAATAAGAATACGATTGTAAAAACTTACAGACAGAGTAGTAGTAGTAGTAGTAGTGGTAGTAGTAGTAGTAGTAGTAGTAGTAGTAGTAGTAGTAGTAGTAGTAGTAGTAGTAGTAGTAGTAGTAGTAGTAGTAGTAGTAGTAGTAGTAGTCCCATCAGTTATGACTGACTATAGAAATGCGCCCCTGAAGGTGATAGTCCTCAGCTCCTTTTTTGTGCCTTGGTAGTCCTTTCGGTGTGTTCTTTTCTCTTCCGCTTGTTGTGAGAGCTTCTTTTCGCCCAATCTTAGGTGGCGCCTAAGGGAGCATCGCTACTTGGTGCGATCTGCAGTTTAATCCTACCAGGTTGCAGCTGGATTTATGTCCAGTGCCTTCATGTCTCGCTTGCACTCATCACTGACTGAAACTCTCGCCCGGCTGTTCTGCCAGTTGTCCGTAGAAAATATCTTTGGGGATGCAGTCTTCTTTAAAAAAAATACTAAATTGCCTTCGCGTGTGTTTTTTTTTTTTAAACGATATTAGTGACTGCCTCCATCAGTCGCCGCAGTAGGTTCTATTTTTAAAAATCTCTAATTCTAATCTCCAGTCAATTTAATTTTTTGTACGCCAGTCGGTAAAGTAGGTCTGGTGGCGGGACCAGTGTGAAACCTATTGAGGTAATCCAAATAGCTCTGTCGTGGATTAATGACCTGAACAAAACTTGACAGGAAATACATTACGTGCATTAAGTTCCCATCTACGACAACAATGTAGTCTTGGACAACATGGCCTATAGGGAAGAGAACAAAGAAGCGAGACACCTTTCAAGACGGGAATTCTAGACTCAGTTGTAAAAGATGTTTAGCATTAGTAAACAAGACCTGCGACCTGAACAAAACATTCGACGTGCAGTGATCTAATATTGATTTTCTGTCTATCTATTTAGTTTGCACTGAATTGTGGTTGGCTTAATTCCTACATCCATCGGGGGGTTATTTCCATCGAGTTACATTAAATAAATCTGCTTACAAAGAACAGAATAGGTCTCAGATTCAACTCTCGACTCATACAATGTATGCGTTTAACCCCCCTTATAACTTTTTTATGTGTTTTTCTTAGGCTTGTTATTATCGACTAAATAAACATGCACCCGCGTTGAGGTAAACAGCTACGCCGTAGGTTCTGGCGTTACGATAACAAGGCGGAATACAACTAAATTCAAGCAGCATCGAGGAAGGGAACTGGTAAAAAATCACACAGGTAGTGGTGACAAAGAGATGGAGTAGGAAAACTACTAGGCCTCAATTTCAGCTAGAAGTGTCCTTCAGCAAATGTGGAGACATTAAGCCCACGAGTGTCTCCGGGTTGAAATAAGGTCAAGGTTTCATCCACCGGTCGAGAATGTCCTTTGTTACTGTGTTGGATTTTTCTAATTTTTTTTCTTTTATATAAAAATATGTCTATATTTTGTGTTCCTGTGTGAAAAAAGATTGTGTGCTGCGTAACTTCAGAGCAAGACTGCATTAAAAAGGAGCTATATTTTTAACATATAGAATAAGATTACACCACAGAATGGATACAATGCTATAGCTGTTATATATTTATATATGTGAAGGACACAGTTATTCTTTCAAACAGTGAAAAGGGACTGGAACAGTTAATCCAGTCTGTCAAAAGACACAGTGAGGATCAGAACCTTTTTCTGAACACACAAAAAAAAAACAAAGATAATGTCCACAGACAAAACAAGATGCCAACCAAAAATTACCATCAATGATGAGGAAATTGAAAATGTTACAAATTTTGAATATCTTGGCTCCATAATTAACAACAATGGAGACTGCTCAAAAGAGGTCAGAAGGAGACTGGCCATAGCAATGCAGAGGTTAAATAAAATGAAGAACCTATGGCATAACACCAGCAAATTAATAAAAGTAAAACTTCTAAGAACGTGCATCTTTCCGGTAGCAACATATGGATGTGAATCATGGACCATTACTCAAACATTAAAGAAAAAAATCGAATCTTTCGAAGCAAAGTGTTATAGAAAAATTCTCAGAATATCTTGGACCAAGAAGAAGAAAAATATAGACATCCTACACGACCTGAACATCGAGGAAAACTGGCTCATAAACAATATCATGTCCCGGAAACTGAAATATTTTGGCCACATTAAACGTCATAGTGGCTTAGATAGAGCAGTGATGGAGGGTATGGTACCTGGAAGGCGAGGCAGGGGCCGACCAAGACGACGGTGGACACAGGGCCTTGAACATGACATTGGAGGAGGCAGGAGGGCTGGCTAGAGATCGAGTCTTTCAGGCGGGCTGTGATGAGAGCGACGTTCTGCAAAGGACATGCTACATGATGATATATATATATATATATATATATATATATATATATATATATATATATATATATATAGAGAGAGAGAGAGAGAGAGAGATGGAGAGAGAGAGAGAGAGCAGTGGGAAGTGCATGACTGATTAAATATTACAACTGATGGACACAAGAATAAAGTAAAAGCAACCCAAAAAAAAAACCAAAAAAAAACCCAGAAGAATATGAAAACCTAGATAACGAAATAGTAAATCAGTATAAGACAGCAAAAGATGCCTCGCTAACCTAGAGGTGCAGACAGCTCAAAGTTCAACGCAGAAACGACACAATCTACACACAAGCCAATAAATGGGTTAACATGCAGAAGAAACAAAACATCCAATGGGCTGTATGAAACCAAAAGCAGGAGCAATATTTTTGGGTCAAGAGAAAGGAATAGAACGATGGATCGAATACACAACTCTTCCCTATGGTGACCGAAAGATCATAATGAAATATTCAAGTCAGCTGTAAAGAACCACCCAATACTTGTCTCAGAACCTGAGACGCGATGCCGCCACTTGAAGTAAGGCATTCCCTGGACCAGATAACATAACAACACAAGTAACTGAGGAAGTGGAAGAATTTGGAATAGCCGTAAAAACAAAACTGTTGAATAACATTGTTAACAGTGGATTCATACCTTTTAATCTACTATAATATCCCTAGCATTGCAGCTTTGCTGAAGAAACCTCGCGCCATCGAATGTGAATAGAACTGCACAATTAGTCTTGAGTCAAGTGACCACAAAACTTTTTAAGGGCAATAATTGTAAGAGCTATAGAAGTAAACCCAAATCTATACTTGTATGCTTTATGAGCTACACTAATGTATATGATTAGGTGAAGGATGTAGAAATTGTCAAAACGCTCGATGGCGTTATACATCGATAGCAAAGACCTGAGATAATAATGAATATGAATTTGTAAGAAAAACCAAAAAGCAGCTATAAGAACTGGCAACCAAATAGTAATGTTCAGCAGATATAACTGTAAATTGGACAGGAGTTTGCGCTGTCATCTGGCCTGTTTTTCCTGTACCGTCAAAATATAATATGATCCAAAAAGGATATGCCAGGAATATCAGTTGATGGACATAATATAATCAACCTGAGATATGCCGATGAAACATTCTTAATAGCAACAAGTGAAAGAGTTACATGAAATTATTGATAAAACAAGTGACAGAAAGTAAAAATAATGGCCTTAGCACATACAGCAAAATAGCAGAAGTAATCGTCATTGCAAAGAAAATGACTTCACCAGAATGAACCATGAAAAAAAAAGAAAAATTTGAAAGCAGTCAACAGACCTGGGAACGTTAATTACATCAGTACAATGGTCCAAGCAAAGGCCGTAGTCTATAAAATGTAAGTAGTATATGCCAGCTGCGAACAAAACAATCCTTGGGAAATTTAGAGGGTTTTAAAAAAATATTTCAAAATTGTAATTTTCATTTATTGCACGACTGCTCGCGGAACCCCTGACACCGTTCCGTAGAACTACAGGGGAACTTCCATTTGGAAAGAATGATCTATAATATGAAACGATGAATGATTCTCAGGTTGCATGCTAGCATGAGAAATGGAAGACACGCTGCTCTATAAATGTGAAGGGAGTGGAGGGAATAATAGCAGAGTTAAATGTATCAATATGACATAAATTACAAGAAAATTGAAAACATGAAAAAAATCATAAATAAATCAAGGAGTTTGTAATCTCAATAATTGTTAAAGCTCATTTATTTAACATGCAATTTCTAACACTGAACATGATTTACGATCAAATAAATACTTACACTCCTTATCACAGTAAAGAGGCAGTTGTAGCTGTAAGTAAAATGGAGGATAACACTCTTGTATAAATGTTAATTTCTAATCGTTAATGAAACGCATACACAGAGAAACTTACACATGCAAAGCACACACAGAAATAGCACAATATTTTGACCCGGCCATAAATGGAACTTCTGATCTTCATATCATACGGCAGACACTGAATCACTAGAACACCGAGCCCCCAGCTACCAAGAGTCCACAAAGTTAAGCTTTAGACAGGAACTTAACTTGCACAAGCAATACAAATAAACAGCACTGTGTACATTCATTTTCTATGTATATTCTTTCTTAGTTGAATTCACACCACAATGGAGCTTGTCAGACCTACTTTTCCATGAGTATTGGCTTTCTTGTGGCGTTGTAGTATATTAATTCCACGGATGTTCCCAATCCATTCATTTATGTTGTCTGTACATATCATTCATTTTCATGAAGTAATAAAACTCCAGTCCACAAATGATAAATGGGATTAGGTATTACTATAGCTAGCAGGAAAATGTAAATGGTTGACAACTGCCCAGTGAATACTCAAATGACCGGATACGGCAGACAGAAAAGGTGTCCCTGCAAAACTATTCCATGATGGAGAAACACAAGATTCTTGGAAGTCCATTACAACATCCGAGAGGTGACGACAAAAGGATAGCCAAACAGAAGCAGAAAAAAAAACACAACAGTAGACCAAATAAAAGGTATATGACCCATTAGAAGACAACTGCCCAGTATAAATGGAGGGAATCGTATGAAACTAGAGATTATGAGAGTTCTTTTGAAATGGCCAAGACATGTTTCTTTAAAACTATTCTAAAGGTAAATCCCAGGTACTGAACCCCCCCCCCCCCCCCCCCTTTTTTTTTTTATTTTTTAAAAACCAAACAAACAAAACAACAAAAACAAAACCCATAACGAAAAGTATTTCCATATCTTCTTTATACATTTCATGTATATCACTACTTCCCTTTTGGTTTCAATTTACCTCATTTACCCTCAGAATTCCAGAACAAGAACTGCTGTGTAATGTCTTCCATAACTAGGGTACTCATTTTTACCGATCCCTTAACCTCCAGAAGCAAGCCCTCTAACCAATCTGCCACTCGAACTCTTGTCTGTACTATAAACAATTATTCTGATATCTAAAATCGTCTTTTTATTCAGCACCTTCTGGCAATGTATTATAGGGGAGAAAAATGTGTTAATTTGGCATTGGCTAAGTCAAAGAGGAATAATCACGACTAACTTTGGAAAATGTCTTAATTGATGTAAAAATGTATTGTAACGTATGACGGTATGGCGTACCACCGTTTGACTGACATACCACAGCCTCATGACCGTGTGGTAAGAATGAGGAATCTGATTCCCAGGGGCCAGTCAGCATCGGAGGCACGTCTTGGGTGTCTTCTTCTTATTCTTCGCTCGTTCGTCCTCAAAGGGACGTTGGTTGCGTTGTGTCGCCGTTTACAGCGAAGCTGCGATATTTGCGCCTTTCGGCCGACACATCCGACTTCAGCACGGCATTTTTGGGACCGGGTTAGCCTTCCCTCTTCGATCCCTACTCACTCAGCAAGACTGCAGTGATGCAGCCTGTTTCCAGGACCACCACTGTAGAGTAGGGTCTTGGTCAGCTCTGGTTCGCTGGCCCTGACGCAAGCAGTCTAGCTATGGGTCGCTAACTGCATTCCTCACTGTTGACGCGTCTAATGTCCCGTCTTGGATGTAAAATCCAAGCACCAACCCCTCGTCATATATTTGCAGGTTCAAACTGGTGTTGAGAAGCGTGACACAATTTTTTCCTTAGAAATTGTGCACTGTCAACAGTCAACCAAAACTGTCTTGTCACCTGGCAGAAGCATAGTGTCTTCAATGTCCAGATGTAACGAATGAGGGAAGTCAACTACAACCACCTGTCACGCAAGTTAAGTTTAACTCATATGGAAAACACAAAGCAAGAAGTCAAAACCACATAATGATGAAAAGTACTAACAGTGACATTATATTGTTTCTGTATGAAGTTTTTTTTTTTCCAGTGAAGTATTTATATACTAATGGTGCAAATCTTTTATTATCCATTAGTAATCATTAAAGTGCATTGATTTATTTTATAACTGCAGTTATTGAATTTCTTAACTTTCCAGTTATAATTTTGTTGTGTGGTTAAGACGAGTAATAATTTAACTTGGTAGGGAATAAATGCGCGCTGAAATCACATACTAATATAACACCCCTGGAGCACAGGATAGGGCTAGCGAGAAAGTGACTTACCTATCAGTTCTTTTCTACAGTTATCATCTGAACTGTGCGGTTAACTACCTGCCTTGTCTTGTGCCATCCCTACCTCTAGTTCACCATTTCTATTCTCCAGTTCTGGGAACTAATTTTCTATCCAACCTCCATCACGCTACAACTAGTTATTATCTAACTTCCATCTCGCCACACTCTTACACCTTGGGCATTGTGATAAACGAGCGCCAAGCCTTATCGCTCTATCTTTTCCTACATCTTTTTTATTTTATTTTCTCCCAAGTTGTGCTCTTTCATCTCACATTTGCTCTTTCATCGTTGTTCTAGTGATCTTTTAATCATGACTGGACTTTAACCTGTAATCTTTATTACTCGCAACTGGTATCTGGAGAACCACATTTGTTCTTTCATCGCTGGTAAAGAAATTATTTTGATTCAGTTTCCCACCTTGTTAAATATATCTGGTTACACGAGGAGAGCGCGGCTCACACAAAAGATGAGTCTAAGCCGTTGTTTAAACACAACACTGTCACCGTCTCGCACAATACAATAGACTAAGCAACAATTACTCCGGGAGTGTGATATTAAAGGCCCTCGACGCAGAACAACAACCTTTGCTTCAAGATGGAATACATAAGCCCGGCACGACAAAGGGACTTGTTAGCATGCAAGCGACAATGAACCGAGGGAACAAAGGCCGCCGCCAGCAGCATAGAACAAAGCTGACACGCGGGGCGATAGACAAACAGAAGTTGACGGAGGGCTTTGTGGCAGTTGGAAGGCGGGTGATTTTTCTGTTTGTCATACAGCACGGCATTGAAAGTTGGTAGCGAGTGACCCACCCACCTTTAGACTGACAGGGGACAAGAGAGATTCTAGGTACGAGAGACCAGATGGACTCTTAGCTATTGGTTGTATGGGCGGAGTTTCACGTCACAGGCAAGATTTGGGAACACTTGGGTGTCTTAGGAATATATGTACCGCGCTGTTCGTTAGAGAGATGAGTCCAGTTTTTTCAACAGTGTTGTGTAGAGAAAAATCCCTAAAGCATAGCCTGCAATTAATTCAGTGTGGGTAAAGTATTTCATATTTGTGGTGTATTGTGTTCTTAAAGGATTTTGCGAAGGAAAAAGAAGTCCAACAGAAGTCTGAGTCTACACGCTACGTGTCTGACGTCTAACCAGACAAAGTTATCAAAACGGACATTTGGATAGCAGAATTCGCCATAGGACATCCTTCATTCCTCCATTAAAAAGGAATATTTCTCGCCCATGATTAAGACGGTGAACGCAGCATTTTTGGTCACCTTATATCACGTGCGCACAAGTTCAATACATATTTATATCATGTTCAGCTCCATCAAAAGCTACTACATGAGTCAATCTAAAGCTCACAGTTGATTACTTATCCAAATATCAAGTTCAGCTCTATCAGAAGCTTACCATCTGAAGTCAAGCTAAAGAGCTCTAAAGTTGAATCTCATATTTATACAAAGTGCAACACACTCTTAAGCGCATTCTAGGAAGCAGACTCCATAGTCAAATCCAGTGCAGCTTACTCCAAGTATATTTCATGAATCACGAGTACATACTCAAGTTAATGAATCTACATAGCAAGAACATTTCGTGAAGATATCCAATCTGGCCAGTACCCTTCGGAGATTAGACAAAAGACATTTTTCATACGACAACTGTTAACTGTTGATGAACGCTACAGAGATATTGTCAAACAGTGAAGGACTGTATATCGTCAACGTTCTCAGTACAACAAAAGTTTTAAGCACAACGTCCTCGACTTAGAGATACCCCACGCGACATAACTTATAACAACTTGGGACATTCTATGCATAGATGTGAATAATCCTATCCGGGACAAGCATTTAGAGACACATGGACTGTGTAGATTACTCACCATTTTGGTAACACGTATCATATCACATCATCATCATTTCGCTTTACACAAGCTCATTCTTAATTAACTACTATTTAATTAACTACAATATTAATATCTCATCTGTGTGTTTTGTGTGAATCGTCTTTTACCATCATCATAGTTTGTTAATGTATCACTCGTGCTGTCGGTGTGAAATATTTACATATAGGTAAATTTCTACACCCAGATGAGGTTGGGGCTTTTTCTGTTACGGGATCTAAAGCTAATGTCGCGGGAAAACTCTTTCCATAATTCACTAGAAAACACTGTCCAGTGGAAAGCATTCGCATTCTCTTCTTCTTGTCCTTATCTCGGATAGGTCTCTATCTTTTCTTAACGAGCCAATTTCTGGAGACCTTCTACCTAATACCTCATAGGCCATTCCTGGCGAAAACTACTATCGTAGTTGCCCCAATACTCACCACAGACATAACGATCAATGATGAACCTTCGCTTATATTTCAATTACCCCAAGCGACACGGCCGATAGACATTTAGCCAACACGGTGACATGTGTCTATTATTCTGTGACGCAAACTGAAAAGTGTAGTATTACTATCACTGCATGTGTACAAACGACTTGGGCGCAAACCCGGGATATTAGAAATGGGCGCGTCATATTCCCCCCCCCCCCTCCCCCCCCCCAAAAAAAAACCGCGGCGTTTCACTTTAATTTGAAATTTATATGGTGGGGGGGGTGTTATTTAAAATAAAATAAAAACGGTCTCAGTGTTCGTTGGGCATTATTAATTTTGACAAATCTCGAAACAGGGTTAGGGTTACGTTAAGGCTAACTTTAATGTAAAATATGGTTAGTCAAGTCTGGCAACATGGCGGACCTTGTCTACTATCCTCGCCATTTTACCCACTTTGTAAGTGGTCAGTGAAGGAGATTAAAACAAATGACTGATAAAAGATGATAACGAAATGCTGATCAAAAATAGGTTACATATTCTCGTGCCATGTATTAAGTCACACTACCTTTTTTCTTTTCCTTTTTTAAATATCTGGCTAGACACAAACCAGGACCTGTGTAATAGTGTAAAAGACATAATTTAAAACTGTTAGTCAGCGACTTTGCGCCACGGAAAAAACACTACACGCAAAGCAAATGGAGGCAAATTGTGAACAGGAACAGTGAAATGGGTACTTTCTGACAAACATCAACAGCTACATTTGGACTGTTTCTGACCGGTGGTCAACAGAGACTATGGGATGGTCGGTAAATATTGATAGTTTCCACGGTAGGACGAGTGGGTAGAACGGCGTAACTCACAAGCTGTGTCAAAAGTGGCAGATCAAGTGAGACTCCGAAGCGTCAGAAATTTTCCGACACACGACACTTCTCAGCGGTGGGACACAATGTAACAATCTCAGGCGCTCACAACTTAAGAACGCGGAGATAATAACTGATATAATTAGCTGCACGTCAAGTTTGGACGTGTTTGTGAGATGGAATATTATCCTGGCATGCCTCCTAGCGGCTGAGGAAGTCCAGGTATTTGACATCAAGATGTAGCGCAGATGAACAGCTGTCACTTCTTGCACCATTCGAGACACATGTTCCATAGTCAGCCACAAATGTTGCAGTGTGAAACTGGAGAATTACTCTTTCTCTTGCAGAAATCGGAGGTAGATGTTATTTGTTTATTCACATTGAACTGGAGAGAAATACATTTGTTTTTCTTGTCTGTTTTCGTCTTTTTTTTCTTGCTTGCTTGCTTTCTTTCTTTTGCCAGACATATAAGATAATCCCCGTGTGTCTGTCAAGGTCATATGTACACAACGAATCGCCAGCCCAGGTAGTTGGAAGAAATATAGCATATGTGGCTGGCGACTTTATGTCAGAATAATCAGATCACATGGTCTTTTATATTTCAACATGCGCCCTAATATAACGACGGACCCTGTGTCTAGGCAGAATGGTGCGCGCGCCAAAACGAGGCAATTTTTTTAAAGCGACGTCATGTAAAACTAACTGCCGCAGCAAAAGTACAAGAATGTTATCGCCCAGGCTTTCCTAGAGGGCGCCAGCTGTAGCAGTAGCCACATATAAGAGGAATGATCAGTAACGATATATCAAGTTATAACGGTATAGCTGCCAGGACAAGTGCAATATTAGGGCACAGAAGATATACAACACAGGAGGCAACAGACAAGAAAGATAGGTTAAAGCACTGCCGATAACAACAGAGGACCTAGAGTTCTCGTCTTTTCTGCTGTCTGGTGGACTATGTTGTGGCTTCACGCCATCCTGATATTTAAAATCTACTTAACGTGGCAGTCGTTCAGCTATATCTTTTACAATACACATGCTTCAGGTTTCCACGCCCCCCCCCCCGGGGGGGCACACACACACACATACACTGGTGGATTATTGTGACTTACATGAACAAGAACAAGGAGAACTGTCCATGATCTTCCCTGACTACTGTCATGGCTATGAAAATGATAAAAGAAAGCATTGTATTATAAGGAGTATATTATCCACCAGCGAATGTTCTGACACTCATAAATAACACAATATAAGTTGCTGCTATCGTCGCTCAGTTACAGCGTGAAACGGGGTGGTCTTCTGAGAGAAAACTCACAATAGCCTTGACTGTGAGCACAAGCTGCTGAACGCATTAGGCCAACATCTCTATTCCAAGCCAATGCAGCTCGCGAGCAGTGATATTTTGGCAATGGCAGGAATGAGTATTTGCGCATGCCACGTGAAACAGCACAACCCAACGACTCCGACAAGAATGCTGGTATACAGAATCAGTCATCGCTCCAACCGCGGTTCAGACAGATTTGTTTGTTGTACCAGGTGATGGATGAATGAGATAAATACAGTATGACAAAGACAGTGGAAGTATCAATGTAAAGTAATGGCTAAACCAGTCTGTGGAGAGCGACCTCATTCAAGATACCAGACAGGCTAGGAAATATTAGTAATAATCGTTTTTTTTAAAGTACATTCTCTTCCTTGCTGGTCAATGTACAATGAAAAGGTCAATACTTGTCTCGGTAAGTTTTGACACGGCAGTGAAATAAAACTTGCGTATGCTTTATTTAGTTGTTAACGAAATAAAAGTAGTCAGTGACATCAAAGTTACTGTATCAGTAGAACGACGAGTATAGTGTTGATGAAGTCAAATGTTGCTACCGAGACCACTAACACTATATTATGTAGAGATAAAAAATTGTCACTGAAAACAAGCATCATCTAAAACATACCAGAAGTAATTTGTCATTAAAATAAAAGAGATGAAAAAGTGTGCTTTAAATAGATGGATTTTTATTTTACTTTATACAAACTATAACATACACGAATATACTTCAAAACTGTAAACAGAACATTCATAAAGAAGTACATCCTGGTGCACTGGCACTGCGGCGCATCTATTTGGGAAAACCAGCTCAGTGTGAAAAACAGACGTAGAATACGTTTGCTTTGTCCTAATTCCGCTTCAAAAGCACCGCCACGGAGCTCAGAAAAAGCAAGAAATCCAACTACTAACATTATAAAAGAAAAGTGCATAAAAATCATCAATAACAGTTACAAAAATTCATATTTACCAATTGTGTAACTCAAAATTGGATTTCTGTCATAGGCCGTTTGAAGCTTAAGAAAGGTCAAACAATCTGACAGTGTCAGAAAGGAACTTATTGCCCACCCGTCAAACAAGCCTGATGTCATCCGACCCATTAGTGGGCACATATCAGCTGTCAGCAGGTTTCTTTCTAATTCCACAAGGAAACACACGTCCTATGACGTAAGTCAATATCCGTTGGTTAAATTCAATACTGGGTGACTCTCTAGACTTGATGCTGTCCACTCATTCATCTCCACTACCGTTTACTTTCTCAGCAACAAGACGTTACTGAAGTTCTTTCTAATTGGCCCGTAAGCCCCAAACTGTGTTTGTATATCAGTTACATAAAACATTTCTCATGTGTGGTAAATAACTTAAGAGAGAGGAAAATGGGGAAAGGGAAGGGGGGGGGGTGTGTGTGGAATTACCATTATATTTAGGTGATCGTACGGCAAAGAAAATCTATTCGCTGTTGCCCTTAAGACGCCACTAGGCGTAATGGCCACTGACTGCTTTGCCGGTCGTTGGCTAAGGACGGAAGAAGAAGAAGAAGAAGAAATATCTGTTATGAATAACGTGTATCCTTATTACCAGCTCAGCAGAAGAGAACAAGTGGTAATCTTCAGACTTCGCACAGGTCATAACAGATTGAGATACCATCTATTCAACAAACTAAAGATAGGGACTACTGATGAGTGTGACTGTGGCACCGATAAAATGACTGCCGAACATCTGCTTCAAAGGTGCCCTACATATGAGGAACAGAGAAAACGCATATGGCCATCACCAGTACCATTCCTGGAGAAAATCTAGGGAGATATCAACAGCCTCAGGCTGACCACTGCGACCTTTGAACTTATTCAAGTTGACATCTGAGGGTGAACGTAGAAGAAGAAGAATAACGTGTAAGGTTAATCAATGGATTAGCCGCGACAAAGCTCTGTTTAACGTCTCTGTATGTGCAAAACTCCAGACATTCAAATCAAACGAAATAAAAGGACTGATTCTACATCTGAAATTATGCACAAATATCATATTATTCATATTATAATGTGCCCGTTATCTCATTCCAACAGACTTTATTTAGAAAGTCAGTACACATTTCTTAGCTATTTATTAATTTATGTAATTTGTTTATTTGGACTTCTTACAATGGATGCAGATAATAAAACATTATAACTGCGAATATTCAAAAAAGTTACAACCCGTTTCTTGTTTCATTTGTCCGCGTTCAATTATGAAAAAAATTGTTACTGTATTAAACAATAATTGGGTTTAGTGATTGTGTATATCCTATCCTCTAGAACAGTAGTTTTAAAAAGCTAAAATACTCTTGCTCCGTCCCTTGTGATTTCTGTCAGCCATGTAATGTACTAGTTGTACTTACTTACTTAGTCGTTCCCCTTCTACCGTGAGGTGTAGAGGTTTGGAAGAGAGAGCGCCAGACTATCCTATCGGCTGTCTTCCTCCTTGCCTGGTTCCATTCTAGTCCTCGATCCTTCAAAGATTGTCTAATGTTGTCCTCCCAGCGGACTCTGGGTCGTCCTCGGGGTCTGGATCCTTGGCTCTTTGTTTCCCATGCTTGTCGTGGTAGCCGATCTTCTCCCATTCTGCAGACATGGCCAAACCATCTTAATTGGGACTGTTCTACTTGGGTCTGCATGGGGTAGGATTTAAGGCCTTGGCGTATCGTCTGGTTGCGTACCATGTCTCTTCTTGTTACTTCAACCACCTTCCTCAGATATCTCATTTCTGAGGTTTGGATCTGGCTTTTATGGGTTGTAGTCATTGCCCATGACTCGCATCCATATGTCAAGACTGGGACATAGGTGGAGCGGTATACAGCCATCTTCGTTTTCTTACCAACCTCTCTCTTGCTGAGGAATCCTCGATTTATGGCCTGAAAAAGTCTTCCAGCTGCTGCTTTTCGAGTGGCCAACTCTTCTTTGATGCTTCCCTTTTGGTCTATAATAGCTCCGAGGTATTTAAAGTGGTCGACCTGCTCCAGGACCTGTTCTCCCAGCTTAATCTGATGTTTTCTTTCTTCTCGTGATATCACCATGGATTTTGTTTTAGAGCTGCTTATGACCATCCCTCTCTTCTCCAGCTCTTCCTTCCAGACTTGCAGGTTGGATTGGAGATGTGCCTCTGATTTAGCAATCAGGGCAACATCATCAGCAAATGCCAGCTCCGAAATATAGACCTGTCTCATCTTCCAGTACCCCACTGAATACTTTCTTGTTCTCTCCTTACATGCCTTGATGACATCGTCCATAAGGAGTATGAAGAGGTAAGGTGATAGGATATCACCTTGTCTTACACCAGTGGTGGTCCTGAACTCTTCCGACTTATGGTTTGCTGTCCTCACATAATTTCTGCAAGACTTGTAGAAGCTCTGTATAGCATGAATCAGAGGTGCTGGAATATTCTTCCTTGCCAAACAGTCCCAAAGTTTGCTCCAGGGGACTCTGTCAAACGCCTTTTCCAGATCTATGAAACAAAGATGCATCTCACTCTTATACTCAAGGGCCTTTTCACTCAGCTGTCTGAGTGTGAAGATTAGGTCTTGAGTACTTCGGTTTGCTCGGAATCCGCACTGGACCTCATCCAATTGTGGCTCAGCTAGGCGTCGGAGTCTCTGCTCTAGGATTCTAGAGTAGATTTTACCAGGGACACTGAGAAGGGATATGCCTCTATGGTTTCCACACTGTCGATTGTCACCCTTTTTGAAAATTGGTGTTATGATGGCAATCTCCCAATCCTTTGGTATTGTCTTTGTCGTGAAATATTCTAATCCACATATATAAATTAAAAGGTAAATATAAAGCCTAACAAATAAATTCTAATAAAGAAAAGAGCAATGGTAAAATAACAGTGCTGTCACAAGGAATGTACTCGAAATCCCCTTTGTTTTATGCTTCGTCTGCAAATTGTAACGCTTTCACGTTGATAGTAAAAGCCTACTATATTATTACCCGCTTTCTTCAATGAAACGTGTGCTGTATTTCTTGGAAAAACATTGAGATACCCAGCTGATCAATGACCTAATTTAAATATTTCATTCATTCCATTTTATACACGGCGTAACTAAAGACAGATGGACTAAAGGATAGAGAGAAGGGAGAGGCAGAAAGCCGAACGCATGCAAAATTAAACACGCGTCTCGCTATTAATGCCACCCCAACAAGCGTAACGCGATACACAATTACTACTATCACGCGTGTAAGGCCACATGCACTAACTTTTTCGGACGGACAGTGATAAAAACACTAACCTTCCCAGAGTTAGGTTTTTAAATCCTGAAAAACTCTTATTAGAAAAGATGACAATAGACGGGTTTACGTTTGAAAACATTACAGTACCCAGACAGCACATCTTCGAAACAGGAGGTAGAAGAAATTGCATATTTTGAACGCAGCCACTTAGCTCTTTTAAATTTGTATATTTGGGTTCCTTAGGGCTTGCTGACAAAGAATATGTAAAACGTTACGCAAATAGTCTAGGAATTAACAAGTTATAACCAAAATAAAATAGTGGGGATGCCTGACAGCATGAAATCATTTCTGCTCATAAAATTTTTTTATAACGTGTTTAAAAAAAAAACCTTGCGTACGGAAATAGCCTACCATGTAAACTCCAAATTGATTGGAGCGCAACAAATATAAGACTAAACACGATTGGTCGGACTATAAATACTATCTTTGGTTGTTAGGGGAGACGTAGGAAGGTAAAATTTTTTCAAACACTTGTCGAAACGTGGCTCCATTGGCCAGACTCGCTGATATAATCACTTAGGAGCGTTAGTTCGAGACCACTAGTTCAAATAAGCTTGATAAAGCAACAGTGCGTTGAAGCCAGCTCATATTTTTGCTAAATAAAAGCCTGGAACATAAGCAGATGGGAATTTGTGCCAGTATTTGTGCCAGAATTCATTGCTAGTCAACGTATCTGTGTATTTCCATGAATTGTGGTAAGCTTGAAACATTCAGTATCTTTTAATGAAAATTGAATGTGAATTGTTAATTTTGCCTGTATATATGTGTAGTTCAGTAGCAAACATGATGTAAAGCCTATAATGCTCCAGCCTGAACAGAAGGTGTCGGAGGAAAGTAAAACGGCATGGAATGGCCAAACAGTACACTGACACCTAGATGATTGACTAGAAAGAAATAATGCTGGAAGTGCAGAGGCGTAGTAACCATTAAGGAGGTTAATACTGGTATAAAGTATTTCAGATGAAGCTGACAGTTGGCCTAACGCTCTGAACTCAATGTTTGTGATGTATTGTGCTCAGTGTAAAAAAGAGAGTATAAATTAGTTATGACGTAGAAGGTACATCCTTCTTGTTTTCAGGGACCGTGGTCTTGATGGTATTGAGCAGCACCTGGTCAGAGCTTTGCTGAATCCAGAGTCGGACAGCATACTCCTTGGTCCATTTAGCTATCAGTGAGGTGTCTCCAGAGCCCAGGGGAGAAATCGAGCAGAGGAGTCTTTTCCTGCCGCCATCACGCAAGATAAGCTGATGTGGCCAGCTGAGATCAAAATTATGTACCCACATCTTAAAATAACATTGTAACATAAACTTAAGAGGGGAAGTAAATTGTTTTAATATCAGGAACTGAGAACATCTCCAATACTAGTTCCAATAAAGACAAACTATTGAAGTCATGATGACAAATACCAACAGAGCTTGAACAAAACAAAACCAGTATTACCTCATATTACTACTACACAACTGACACACATAGGATACTTTTAATAATATATGTCACTACAATATTCATATTGATAAATTCTGTACATATAACTTGTAAGTAAAATTGATTGTGATTCCTGGTTCCCTTTGTATTTGAATCAGGACACATATTCATTCATAACAGCAATGAATACATATTGTTATTTGAAAAGTTATCAGTGACTCCTTTAAGATATCCTTTAGAGTGTTATATGCATGTGAGTGTCACAGTGTTGTCAAGTGTGGTGGAATAAATTAAATTGTTTATCTGTCTGTTGTTGTTATGACTTACACTTCATCATACACATACCCTAGACATACAACGTAGTCATCACACTATTCCAGAATAATTCTGACTGAGGTATACATATGTGGCAGCAAGTAAGGTTATATATAATACACTACTCTTATTAGATATATATACCTTCACAGCTGATCTCAGTCAGTACACTAAGTCCCCTATACATATTTATAACATCCCACTTCACCACAGTCTTGTTGTACCACGCTGCCTGTAAAACCCTTAAGAGTAATAGGTCGCCTGATGCTCCCATGAACTTAACCATTTCTGGTGTTATACCATCATGCCCTGCTGCTTTGCCCATCTTGATTTTCTCCAGTGCTGCCTTCAGTTCTTCCATCTTTATGTCATCTTCACCATCATTGGTTTTCTCTTCTGTGCTAGTGTTTATCATTTCTGATGCTTCACCATGCTCACCATCCAGGAGTTCTGAGAAATATTCTTTCCATCTTCCCATTACTTCCTTCGGGGCAGTAAGCAATTTGCCTTGCTTGTCCTTTATAAATTTGAGAGGGCATTGTTTTTTCCTTCCTCGTGTTCTTTAGGGTCTTATAGAACAATTTCTGGTTTTCTTGTGCATCTTTTTCTAGCTTTTCTCCAAATTCTTCCCAGGACTTCTGTTTTGCTGCTAGCACTTTATTCTTTGCTTCTGTTCTGAGTGTCACATATTCTCTATATTTTTCCATTTGTCCTGTTGTGTTTTTAGCTCCTAAGTATTGTTTCCATGCCATTTTTCTTCTCTCTTATTTTCTCTTTGACTTCCTCTGTCCACCAAGGTGTCCTCTTTCTCTTGTTCCCAAGTCGGACTTCACCGCATGCTTCTGCAGCAGCTGTCTTTATGATATCCTTGAATTTAATCCAGAGGGTTTCCAAGTCATCAGGTTGTTCTTCTGTGTTTCTCACCGCTGCAGCAATAAGCCCCTGATATCTGGTCTTAATTTCTGGCTCTCTCAGCTTGTAGGTCCTAATGCTCATTTCTCCTGCTCGTTTACTTGGTTTCTTGCGTGATGTTGGGCAGTTCCTAGGCTGAGCAACTCTTTCATTTGTTCTTTTGACTGTTAGCAGGTAGTGATCACTTCCAATCTCTGGCCCCCTCCAGACTCTAGCATCTCGGACATATTTGAATGAGCTTCTCCGAACAATGGCATAGTCGATCACTGACTTCTCATTCTTTGTTGGTTCACATCTAGTGTATGCATGTATGCGCTTATGGGGGAACTTTGTGTTTGTAATGATCAGATTCTGCTCACTGCAGAATCTAAGGAGTCGCTTTCCATTGTCATTGAGAGTATCTTCTCCAGATCTTCCGATAACTCCACCCCATCTAGCATGGTCATTTCCAACTCTGGCATTAAAATCTCCGAGCATGATAACTTCATCTAGGCAGTCATCCACTGTCCTTTGAAGCAGCTCGAAGAATTCCTCCTTGACCTCTGCTCTCTCATCCTCACTTGGCCCATACACTATGACCAGGTTGACTATGGTTTCGCCTTCTTTTAGTTTAACAACCATAATGCGCTCCGAGACAAAGTTCCATCCCTTGATACTATCTTTTTGATTTTGGGCCACAATGCAACCCACGCCCCCTTTAGCTCTTTCAGACATGGGTACACCACTGTAGAGCAGCATGTTGCCATCGAGATCCATAACTCCTTGTCCTTTTTTCTTTGTTTCCGTTATAGCCAGGATTTCTAATTTTGCTTTCCTCATCTCTTCCACCAGCTCCTCTTCCTTCCCATTTATACTTCTTGTGTTCCAAGTTCCATAAGTCGTAGTTCGTAGTCCGTTCCAGTTCGTCGCCTTTAGAATCCGTCCGGTTTTCTCTCTTGTGTTGCTAGTAATCCTGATTTAAAGCAAACAGGTGATTGGCCTGTTGTGCCTTTGCATGGTGGAGGGGCTGCCTCCTTACGGCCTCCATGCAGGCCGCCCTCCTCCTTTTTCATCCGGGCTTGGGACCGGCATTGGCGGAGTTATGTACTAGTTGTATCCTACAATAAAAACTGGTTTGCAGCTAATTTAAAAAAATTATGGCGAGGAAAAGAAGACAAGAGATACCTGCAGGAAAGGGGACGTAAGAAAGTGACAGAAGACGACAGAACAGGAGGTCACAAATATCGTTTTAAAGTCCTCTTAAAGCACTTCTTATTCTGCAAACGATACGGCCTATCAGACTTCGTCATGAAGGAAATATCCTCTTCTATCACTTAAGACCACTGTGGATCAACGGTCAGGGCACAGATTTTGTGGAATTTAGATCACGGAACAGACATCTACCTAAGATCTGATCAACAGAACTGACTACCATCAGTCAGGCTGACTCCGATAAGCCCTGCCGTGCGCACACAGCTGGAGACTGTGATAGAACTTAAGCCGGCTAAAGTGACTGCACTCAATCTAAGTGACCAACAGAGCGTATTCTCTCCAAGGACTCGAGGCCAGAATCAACAAATGGTGGCCCAGATTAGAGGTGACCGGTACTGAGAAGTCATCCAAAAAGCACACAGAGATTTCTGGAATGCTGCACTAAGTGGCACTGTAATTACACACATTTCGCCCATTTCCTCACCTTGAACACCACTGAGAATTGCTATCAATTTTGTTTCACGGTAAATAATGTAGTATACAAATGTTATAACAAATACTAGTTAAAATAATGGCAAGTATTAGCAAATAGATAATGTGACGATAAAAGGAAATGAGGGAAGCAAAGTACAGCGATATACTTCAAAGCAATGTGTTTTTATATGCATATCATCCTTAACCCACCGATTCTAGTCACTTCTTTGAAATGTACAATAAATAATTCTGCACAGCTGCAGTCACGACCTGCTGTAAAGCACATTCACAGACTTTAGGTCACGTGAATCTGTGCCACGTCTTAAAAATTCAGTAATAGCACAAAGCCTATCACATTTTAGTAACTAATCTGAGTAGTTTCACACTCACAGCGCAGGTACGGATGAGAAGATGTGAACAGGACAAGACTAAAACAGCTTTCTTGACAAGAACAAGCAACATATCAACGAGATACGCAAAGAAACATTAAAAAAATCTGTCGATATTTAACACAAAAGTTAGGGCTGTTTAAAGAAGGGAACTTAAACGTGCACAACAAAGACAGCTCACAGGTAGACATCAACCAAAACGTTACTGGCCTCAGTACTTCAGACCGCCAAGGTCACTGACTAATTGGAGTAACGTGTTTCTGCCATCAGTAATCTTGCCAACTATAGTGTGAGCACTTAGGGCTTCTTCGGTATGCTAACAATACTGAGTCCATACTCGAGGCAGACAAACAGCATCATGTATACATCTCTGCATCTTGAAACATGCATGAATAGTGGCTAAAATATGGAGGTACGGGGATGCGGGGAATAAAAGACACAAGGACACTAATAACTGGAAAGAATATTTCTCAGAACTCCTGGATGGTGAGCATGCTGAAGCATCAGAAATGATAACCACTAGCACAGAAGAGAAAACCAATGATGGTGAAGATGACATAAAGATGGAAGAACTGAAGGCAGCACTGGAGAAAATCAAGATGGGCAAAGCAGCAGGGCATGATGGTATAACACCAGAAATGGTTAAGTTCATGGGAGCATTAGGCGACCTATTACTCTGAAGGGTTTTACAGGCAACGTGGTACAACAAGACCATACCAAAGGATTGGGAGATTGCCATCATAACACCAATTTTCAAAAGGGTGACAATCGACAGTGTGGAAACCATAGAGGCATATCCCTTCTCAGTGTCTGTGGCGAGAGGTTTTGTTTGGCTCTTGGATCAGTATAGTACTGACAATTACAGAAATAGAATTTCTGCAGAAAATGGTGAAGTCCCAGTGTCTGAGAGGACTACTGGTATCACAAATTAGTTACGGCTGTGAATGATCTGATCTCGAAACAATAGTAGAGATGAGACCGACATAAAGTGCCACCTCTGCTGTGTAACTAACTGTGATATTAAAAAACCAAGGAAACAGATTTTACTTAACACTGATAAAATTGACAAGTCGTTCAAATACAATTTCCTTATTATTTATTTAGTATATACACTATCTACTCTTGTGCTGAAGGGTGAATGTTGAAAAATGGAATGTAATGAATTTGTAAGTTTACATATGATTTACAAATATTTATATTTATATAGATATGTAAATAAATATTACAACAAGTTTTCCAATTATAGGAACAAAAATTATATCAGCTGTGCTGTTATTCAATTATAGTACATGTATCAGCTGTGCTGTTAATTAAGGATATAACACTTATCAGCTATGCTGTTATTTTTGTCTCTTGCTATGCTAATTCACTTTCTCATCACTGACAGTTTCTATGCTCACAATGCTGACAGAAATGGTACTAATGTGTACTCATCTCTCTAAGGTCTGTTCTTCTTTGTTTGGTTCACACAACACCGGCTGAGTATCGTTCCTTTAGCCCACCCAAGACTGAGGGGACCAAAGATGTAGAATCAGGACAACCTCTATGCACTTGCGGAGTTCCAGACAGCTGGATTGACGACCCACGATCTCAGTTTTGATGACACGAATAAAACCCGTAACAAGGAAAAATAGGGGCTAATTTCTGTCCTCAAGCCCACCTATTTCTATTGTATATGATATGAGCGTGTCTCAGTGTCTGCATGTAGGATGAATGACAACATGGCTCAGTATGATTTAGCAATAGCGGGACAAGACAGGTGTCTACTTGCAAAACATTCTTTCTGATAAACTAATACATGGATATCATTCAATAATATAAATTCAATGCATGAATACATTCAATAATATAAATTCAATACATGAATACATCCAATAATATGTACACCTAGGTGTGATACAACAATGTCCTTCCCCCTATAATATACCAGGCCCTCTCTGACAAGTGCTATAATATATCCTAACAATAACGTTATGTTCTTATGATAGGAGTATGTGAGACGAGGACTGTTTGGTGATATATCAGGTGGGAGTTATAGGAGACAATAGATTGGAGTTAGATGAGACAAGAGATTGAGTCCTGACAAGGACTGTTTTGGTTATATTTCAGTTGGTTTTATCTGAGATAATAGACTGAAGTTATAGGAGACAATAGATTGAGTCCTAACAAGGACTGTTTTGGTTATATTGCAGTTGGTCTTATCGGAGATAATAGACTGAAGTTATAGGAGACAATAGATTGAGTCCTAACAAGGACTGTTTTGGTTATTAGGCAGTTGGTCTTATCGGAGATAATAGACTACGTAATTACCGCTCAAAATGGCCAGAGTTGTGAGAGATGGCTGAGCGAACGCAAACAAACAACAAACAAACATAATAGACTGAAGTCATGTGAGACAATAGATTGAGTTATAGGAGACAATAGATTGAGGTATTAGTCCTATTAGTCTTTGTCTATTCAATCATAATAGGAAATACAATCATTATACTTAATTTCCCCCAAGATACAATCAGTAACCTGATAGGTAGTATAAATGACATACAACAAATATCAACATTATAGACCTGCTGAAAGCCTATTTTCCTAAAGGTTATCGTAAATATATTTACCCTCTAAGATTCAAACCGGCCAAATTTTGACTCGACTTAGCAAAGCAAGCTGCAGGTCATTGCACTCCAGGTAAGCTATAAATCAAGGTGACAGCTTCTCCTCTTCAGTCGGTCGGTATCTCTGGCGTCGTGTCGGTGATGTGTGATTATGCATAAAATCCGCCCGATTATATAGGTAGGTGAATTCTTAAGCAAGGCTTTTGGTTGGTTCCTGGCGGAGCAAGCTGATTGGTTTCCTGCAGTTTAGTACCTGGTCTCATACAGCCTAATTTTATTCAGTTTTCATCCGCCATCTTGCGTGAACAAGATGGCCGTTAATTTATTCTGTCTCAGAGACTGGTGAACGTTGCTCGTACGTTGCTCGTTGATTGGTTGAAGCAAATCTGTATCTCGACATAGTGATTAACAAAGTAGTGGGTTACACTCGTTTCACGACAATCCACTCTATATACTCAGACGGGCCAAATAAAACAATTAACCTTCCGTACGACAGGGCAGTAATTTCGATATTCCATATGAAATAATTTTAACATTCTATATGGGAGTCATTTCAGTATTCTTGATACAGTTTTATCAGCAGTGGAGGCTATAAGTCGGTTTTCTTTGGCATTATGGCAATCATTAACAAAATAAGAAGCGAGTGTGTAACATGTAAGACTATCTGGTTTAGTCCCATCTAATTTTTATAGAAAAAAGTGGGGAGGGAAGAATTACAAAGCATCTCAACAAAAATAATGTCACTGCTATCAACAGAAGCATCAATAATGGCAGTGAAGAAGCCTAAGTAAGAATGAAAGAAAGAAATACTTATGAAAAGTAAAATGTGTGATTATAAGCAATACAGCAAGCTGTGTAACTTTCGTTTAATATGCTACTACATATAATCTTCGCCATTCTTTATGAACTCTACCACACACGCACACACACACACACACACACACACATATATATATATATATATATATATATATATATATATATATATACATAAATATATATATATATATAGCTATATATATATATATATATATATATATATATATATATATATATATATATACGAGAGAAGGTCAAAAAGTAATGCCTCCTATTTTTTATGTATGTAAATACTGCATCGGTGTGCAATTTGTAAATTTAGCATGATTCCTCAAACACTCTTCTGCACTGTATAGCATTACCAACCTGTTTCAGTAACAGGTGGCACCACTGTAACAGTTTAAAAATGGCTGCCAAAGACGTTCGGTTAAAAACAACGTTATGTCATAGAATTCCCCAATGCTGAAGGCGAGATCCCAATTCGCATCCACGAAGGTTTGAAGAATGTTTATGGAGATTCACGAGTGGATGTTAGCACTGTCCGACGTTGGGTACATCGTTGTGACGAAGCTGAAGTAGGTAAATCCTCAATGGCTGACATAAAGCGGACTGGCCGTCCGTCTACCGCAGTGACTCCACACAACATTCATCGAGTTGATGGCAACATTCGTGGTGACCGTCGGGTAACACTGGATGAACTTTCTTCCATGTTGTCCATTAGTAAAGGCAGTGTCCAGAACATCATTAAAGACCTGGGTTATTCAAAAGTTTGTGCACGGTGGGTACCCAGAATGTTGACAGACAGACATAAAGAAACAAAGAAAACCATAGCCATCAACTTCCTGCATCGTTACGAAACTGAAGGAGAAGAGTTTTTATCGAATATTGTGACAGGTGATGAGACTTGGGTTCATTTTTTTTGAACCAGAATCCAAGAGGCAGTCAATGGAATGGCATCACACAACATCGCCGACAAGAAAGAAGTCAAAAGTTCACCATCTGTAGGGAAAGTTATGGCCTCCGTGTTTTGGGATGAGAAGGGTGTGATTCTTCTCGACTTCTTGGAACAGGGAAACACGGTGAATGCAAACCGTTACATTGAAACTTTGAAGAAGCTTGGAGGTCGTCTTCGGCGACTTTACCCATTAAAAGATCAGAGAACTGCACTACTGTTGCACGATAATGCCACGCCACACACCGCTAAACGCACCATTGATGCGATTGCAGAATTTGGCTGGACATTATTACCGCATCCCCATTACAGTTCCGATTTTGCTCCTTCTGACTTCCATCTGTTTGGACCACTGAAAGAAGATCTTCGCGGACATCACTTTGAGGACACCGAGACCCTTAAACGCGCCGTACGCCAGTGGTTTAGGAAAAAGGACACACATTTTTACCGTGCGGGGATACATGCCCTTGTGAGAAGATGGACAAAAATTGTAACAAATAACGGAGACTACATTGAGAAATAAATTTTTGAAGTTCAGACTTGGGGCTACATTTCAATGTGAATTTTATCTGTTTTCTTGCCTATTGAATGAAATTAAAAATTACGAGGCATTACGTTTTGACCGTCCCTCGTATATATATACAAGGGGATTGACATAAGTCTTGGGCCTGACCATGAAGGACATGTCACAGAGTGCTGAAATTTTGTTTAGTGTTTATTCCTTTTCAATATAGCCACCGTCTAAATTGACACACTTCTGCCATCTCTGCTTGACCTTGAAAAGACCTTGGGAGTAGAACACCCTATTTTTCAAACTAAACCAGTCATCACATGCCAGTATACCCTCCTCATCGCTGTCAAAATGATTTCCTTTTAGCTGTTTTTTAAGATTTGGGAATAGAAAAAAGTCTGATGGAGCCAAATCTGGAGAATATGGTGGGTGTGGAAGAATTTCAATATTCAAATCGTTGGCTGCTAGCTGCACAAGCCGTGCTTTGTGAGAGGGCGCGTTGTCTTGAAGCAAAGGAATATTTTGAGTGCGCGTTATCCCTCGTTTCCTGGTCACAACCTTTCTTAGTTTTGTGAGAAGATCTGCATAGTACTGTCCATTAACTGTGTTGCCACGAGGCAGATAATCTTTCAAAAGGACACCTTTGCCGTCCCAAAAAACAGTCAGCATCACTTTTCCTGCAGATTTCTGCGTTCTCGGCTTGACAGGTGTTGGGGAGCCCGGGGTTATCCATTGCATGCTGGCAATTTTGGATTCGGGATCATAATGGTGTACCCAAGTCTCATCTACTGTCACCATGATCTCCAAAACATTTTTTGACTGACACTTTTTGAGCAACTGTTGACAGCAATTTACCCTCGTTTGCTTCTGTTCACGTGTCAACAGTCGCGGAACCCAGCGTGCACACACTTTTCTCATGTTCAGTCTGTTGTGTAAAATTCTATAAACTGTTCTTTCATTTAGTTTTACTCTACTAGCTATCTTCACAATTGTAATTTTTCGATCCTGGTCAATGATTTTCTTCACTCTTGTTGCATTTTCATCGTTGCACTCTGAGGCTGGTCTACCAGATCTTGGCAGATCAGGAACATTTGAGCGGCAGCACTCAAACTGTTGACACCAGTTTTTTTTTACCGAAGTATATTAAGGACAAGAATCACGAAACACTGGTTCCATCTCCCTGTGTATTTCTGTAGGTGTTTTTCCCTGAAACATCAGAAATTTTATCACAGCTCTGGCCTCCTTCTTTTCCATTGTTTTGTCAAATCTTTGGAGCAGCAGATCCGATCAATAGGGTACATTGCGCCGTGCACCGTAGCGGGAAAACCCATTGAAGTAACAAACGCGTACTTCACACATTCAGTGCAAATATGATGAACTTTAAATGTGACAAGTTTCATCTTCCTCCTGTGACTCCTTCATGGTCAGGCCCAAGACTTATGTCAATCCCCTTGTATATGGCAACAACATATATATATATATATATATATATATATATATATATATATATATATATATATATATATATATATATATATATATATATATATATATATATATATATATATATATATATATGTGTATGTGTGTGTATGTTGTTGCACATTTAAAAAACCGGATCCAGGTCAGAGTGTTAATGTAACTTCAATAAGTGTGTACAAGTTTACATATTTGGAACTTATGGATTCCGTTCATATTCAAATATTGGGGTGCGCACATTCCATTATGAAAATTCATTGCACTGTGCAGGTAAGATGGTTAGGCCAAAAAGCCCAAAAACAGGCTGTCGATTCGCTGACTGATTTTATAGACTGAGCCTGGAGAATTGTGAACGCAGGAGCAACCAGTGCAAGCAGAAATGTCGATAAGCACAAGGAAATGTATTTCAGACGGAAGCGTGAAGAGGCAAGCGATCTAATGAAAACTGAATACCAATCCCCAAATGTGAATACTGCCACCTCGAAATCGGTTGACACAGCAATCTGCAAAGCGCTCTTCCACCGTCGCTAAATCCGCATACGTCCATCTGCAAAGGATATGTTGAATCTGTTCTCGTCTGTGAATAGGACTAGCATTCCACTGCAGTCTAGTCATCTGACTATGTTGCTCTGCCCATTGCAGGCGCTGCTAACGATGTCTGTGAGTCAAGTTTGGCCCAAAATAAGGTCGTCTTGCAGTAAGGCCTGTATCTCTGAGTCGTCGTATGACTGTCATTCGAGAGACTTGCCCATGTCTACCCACTATTGCTCTTGCTGTTTGACTTGCTAGGAGACACGATTCCTTAGGTGACTCAGCAAGATAAGACGATCTTGCGACGGGGGAGTAACACGTGGTTGGCCACTCCGAAGTCTATCCCGGGCACTGCCAGTGGTTCCGTAACGTTCATGGAGGAGTACAATAGTGCTGTGGTGGCAATTCGAGCAACCTTTGGCAATGGCCCGCGAGCTCATTCCGGTCTCCAACATTTACCAATGGCTCGTTGGCGGTCGTTTTCAGATAGTCGTGGAATTTCAAGCACATGTATGGGTGTTTTGTCTCAACGGCCTTTTTATACGAGTATTACTGCCAAAACGCTTTACACATTTTCAGGGTCTTATAGCTTTGGGAATCGTGTTGACGTGTAACTGAATTCTCCCGTTTTATGTAGTCTGTACACACAAAACGTGGGTTGAATATTGCACTTTCCATTACAGCAGCCATTCGCTCTCTACCTCATGGCAAACACGGGGAAAATCCATTCCACACGTTTTTTTGCACTTCTCGGCATCAGTATATATAATAGTGGTGCGAATTTAAATGTGCTATTTCCAGTATATATATATATATATTCTATAATAGTCATATAAATTATATATATTATATATATGCTATATATACGGTTCAGAGGTAGATATATATAAATACACGCTGGCGCCCCCTGCAAAACATGTGGGTATCTGTATGTATAAGGTGTTGCTGTAAATGTTGAAAATCACAACATGAGACGAGACCTGACCTACACGTCACAGTTACTGTGTTGGTTTTAAAGCACACAGTGTAAATTTTATAGACTGAGCCTTCATGAAAAATCTAATCATACCCAAGGAATCTGATACGAAATGTTTTAGACTACTCACAGCAGATCTTTTTTAGTAAGGTTTATATTTCGAATGATGTTTCTGCAGTCAAATAGTTGCTACGTGCCTGCTGATAAGGGCGAAAATGAAGTTCAGTTGAGGCGATAGCCTTAAATTGACTCATCATTTTGACATATTCTTTCCAGAACGTTGTCTCTTCTCTCCATTAACTTCGCTGCTCTGAACGATCACGATTATTGGGCAAGTGCGGACCTGCATCAGTTGGGAAGGACAAGCCAATATCGAAGACTCTCTGTGATGTCCTGGGTCCATTTCCTGTCGTGGACGTTGTAGTATTTTTGGTTCGAGCAACCTTTAATGGGACTGGTCATCATTTCATAACAGCAGGTAACATTTCCTACAAATCAGTTCGGAACCATTACAAAGTTATAACATTTGTATGCGTTCCTTTAGACATTACTATTGGCGGGAAAAAAAGCTTTCACATTTTCTTCTTATTTTGAGTTTGAATTTACTGAATTCTCCCGTTCCGCCGAAGTAAACCGAAAACTTGTGTTGTATATTAAATACATTACAGACGTATCTCTCCTCCACCCCCCAAAGACTTTCTCCTCGTGGTATAATTGCACTGCAGCAAAACTGGATACGAAGTGACGAATTCTAAATTCCAGATATATTTACAATGGAGTCAGGAAATTACCACCAGTGCTTTACGTTCAGAGGTAGTGTAAAATACACGCTGGCGCCCCCTGCAAAACATGTAGGTATCTGTATGTATAAGGTGTTGCTGTAAATGTTGAAAATCACAACATGAGACGAGACCTGACCTACACGTCACAGTTACTGTGTTGGTTTTAAAGCACACAGTGTAAATTACACCTTCATGATCTAATCATCCCACAGGAATCTGATACGTTTTAGAGACTACACTTTTTTAGTAAGGTTTATATTTCATGATGTTTCTGCAGTCTATGCTACGTGCCTCCAAAATGGAAGTTCAGTTGAGCGCGATAGCCTTAAAGTGACTGGCTTACAAAAAATGAGGTCTGTCAGAAATGTACACGTGTGAAGCCTGCTCTAGTTTGTGTTTTCATTTAACTTGACAGATGTGCTCCGTTCCTAATGAATACATTGAGGCCATTTTGCAATGGACGATAGGTATACCGTTGTGAACTAAAATGACCGAGACAAAATACAGCGGTACACCCTTCTTATCTAGAAACCCCACACGAGTTGGTCGTGCGGAGACATCGAAATGATAACCCCCGCCACACGAGGACGCTTAAAACGATGATCGAGCAACTTGCGTTCTCCAGCCACTGAACGAATGGCTTGGCGGCGAGCTGACAGTTAGGAGGGCTTGAGTACCGGAAGAAGTGAACAGCGGTTTAGAATCAAGTCTGATCTGATCAGACCGATACAAGTTGCGCCCCTGCTTTGCGTTGTACCTGTACTAAGTGTCCTGTGTGAAATTTCATTTCACTGGAATTCATATGACAGTCCTGCTGATGCGTATTGGATTTACTAATGTGCAGGATTTACCACAAATATTTTAACTATGCTGACATCAGTGGTCAGTCGTTCTGGTGTGTAGTGTACGTCTTTTAACAGGATAAGATATGTACCAATTTTGAATTTGTTTGAAGACACTGTGACATGTGAACGTATCTCCAGGAAAATCATCTAATTCTTAAGAGTCCTAGCTGACACGTGAGCCAGGTGTCGTGTCAAAGATAATTAAATCAGAATCAACTCCACAGGTACATATTTAGACCCGTTTTGCAATGTTCAATATTGTTGTATGGTCAGATATCTTATTATGGAGAATGTTATCTTCAGACGAAACATCTTTAGACATGTTTTACATATATCAATATTCCTCCTGTATGCAGACTTTTATTAACGGTAAAAAGAATATGAAAGTTGGTAATTAATTTATTTGTTATAGTATGACACTTGCTTGCCATTTTTCGTAAATGCTCACATATTTTCTGAAGGACATTGAAGAATTAGAAATGAGACAAGGGAAAGCCTGGGTACTGTTAGGGATAATGATAATACAGTACTACGCTTATACCCTTGAAAACCGTCATAGACTTTCAATATTTAATTTATTCACATTACAAACAAAAACCAGATTATAAGTGGCAACAACTTCATCAACAAATAACGCACAACATTTCAAAACAGGTAGGAAGGAAAAGTTCCGCCAAAAGCACCGGGCCACGACTGCCGTTGGCCTCCTACCAGGAAGCCTGATCAAATATATATTTCCTTAGATGTATGGTTTCTTACTCTAGACATTATGATTTAGTTGTTGCCCTTTGTTCATATCTCAAGACTGCATCTGTGAACATTTTTACTATCATATTTTTCACTGACTATAGTGTACACAATCTGTACACAACACCTCTTGCCATATGTACAAACTGTGTACAAGTGGCTAACATAAAACTGTTGCTGTAATTTTAACTCCATAAAAGAAGAACACGGCTTCCACCAGACATGTCAACAGAGGCGCATGTGGTAAGCCTGGTAACCCCCACCATGTAAAACATATGCTATATAGAAACCACTACTGTAACAACAAGAAACCACTACTGTAACAACAAGAAACCACTACTGTAACAACAAGAAACCACTACTGTAACAAGAAACCACTACTGTAACAACACACCAGTATTTTGGTGTGTTCTTCCCGTATGGGCAGCTGCTACCGTGGTGGCCCATGCTCCACATGAAGCCTAAAAGAAGGAATATGTTAACTTGTGATTTGCTTTTATTTTTAGTTATCTCCAGACCATGATAAGCTGCGCCCCATGTGGTTCCCGAGGGAGGGGGGGAGGTCGTCTCTGAGGAGTCAAAGAAAGAGCAGAACTACTGCTCCCACATGCTTATCGCATAGGACGACTAATATGAGGTTGTGTATGAGGCTGGCAACCTCATCATGTCAAATACATTGTTACAGAAACCACCGCCGCAAGAGCTTATCCTTAGACATAAGCGTCCTCATTAGGGGGGGGGGGGGGGGAAAAGAGGCATCTGAAGTAGTGGCTTCATGCCCCATAATGAGAGAAAAATGAGATGATGATGATAAGCAGTGTAGTAGTAAGTGACTAATGACGTGTAATTTTACTTTTCACATTTTCGCCTTTCTCTTACCACACGACAAAGGAACAAATAATCTAAATGACAATTGCGCTCACGTGTGAATGCACAAATGTGTCTGTTATAGAACGTGCTAGTCAGTCAGCTGACAGAATGTCATTGTTTCTCCGTTATGTCAAATCTATAACAATAACATGTTCACAATGTCGTTCTCCTACACCTTTTTTATTTTGTTTTCTTTATTTTCTTATTGGCTGTTTTGAATGTTCTTAAATGGCTGCTTGCGTTGAAAAGAATGACTGAAATGGTCACCGATATATATATATATATATATCTATATATATATATATATATATATATATATATATATATATATATATATATATATATATATATATATATATATATATATATATATATATATATATATATATTGCACATTTTAAATCAGATTCCGTATTTCTCTGCGTTCAGTATTTCGTGGTGGTGATAATACTGTGATAGGGAGGGCGAAGATGTGTTGAGATATGTGATCAGCGTTATTGACTTGCGGCCAATTCACACTCGCACCAGAACTGTACACTAATAACACTTGATTATAAACAAGGGGTTCTATTTAATCCAATACCATAATTTCCGCCGTAAGTAATTCGGTCGGCCAGTCACATTTTGCACACCGTCATTTGCGCACTTTTTCTATTTTCGAGAGAGTACACTAACTTTCAACCACAGCTAAGGGAGTGCAACTGTGGTTGAAAGTTAGACAATAATTGTATTGTTTCCCCTTATATGTACACTCGCGAAAATAGAAAAGTGTGACGGTGTGCATTAAATCAACAGACAATCAAGATACTCTTCTGTCCAGTTTCATTCGGCAAACGGATTTAACTCATCATATTTCTTAAAAATAACCTTAAAATGTAAGTTTTCTGATTGTTTCTTCGAGATAATATTTTAATTCAAAGTATTCCAGACTTATTATTATGGATCAAAATGATAAGATGGAAAAAAGGCAGAGACGATCGCGTCATTCACAGCGAGCAAACAGTTTGATTATGGGAAGAAGCCAACAACTTGAACTGGAGACAAGAAGGTGCGGAGATGCAGATTAAATCAACAGACAGTCAAGATACTCTTCTGTCCAGTTTCATTCGGGAAACGGATTTAACTTATAATTTTTCTTTAAAATGTAAGTTTTTTTATTGTTTCTTCAAGACACAATTTTAATTTAAAGTATTGCAGACTTATTATTATGGATCAAAATGATAAGATGGCTAAAAGGAAAAGACGATCGCAAGCGAGACTATAGAAGAAGCAGCAATGTAATACGTGTAGCCTAACAGAAATAACACACTATAATTAAAAACCTGTCAATTTTGGCGGGTTGTTGCTAGTAATATAATATTCAGCAACACAACCCCCCCCCCCCCCCCCCCCCCCCCCAAAAAAAAAAAAAAAAAAAACAAACAAACAAACAAACACCAAAGCACCAACACTCTAACGAACACCCAGCCAGTGCTCATGTGTTAACGTGTCCTCGTGTCTTCGTGTACGCTACCTCTGCCAGTCCTGTGTGGCTTTCGTCGAGTCTTAGGCCGCTTACACACGAGCGTTTCTTGACGCGCGTTTCTCACGCGTGACGAATGAAGGAGTAAGGGATTTACAGGCTGCTCAGTCGGTGTAAAATCCAGTATGGGCGCTTGTAAAGGAGAAAACGAATCTACACTTCAGGGCGTCGGGCGCTATTCTGGTCCATCACAATATATACCAGTTCAAATCCATGAACTTTCTAAGGGTTTTAATACATCTGGAACAGGTCTCTGTACAAAAGTACGGAGTATTTTTACATCTTAGTACAGGGGAAGTCGGCTTGAGAAGATAATAGACAACTTAATACTATGAGACATGGGTCGAGTTTAACAATACAATTAACGGCGAGCGTCAAAGATCAAGATCCACACAGAGATACATGATCGCCAGTGCTGAGCGTATCCAAGTTGATGTCTTAAAGTGTACGGAAATAGAAACTGGGAGGTAGTAGAACATTTATACACACATAAACCAAACAAATATTTAACCGTCTTGGGGAAAAATGTTTTACCAAAGCTTAGATGTACCGACAACAATACTAATCATAAAGAAAAGAAAATTAAGTAGCCTACATGCGTGTGTTAAGTGTACAAAGCTAAGTGCACTTATGAAGACAGATCTTCGAGTTATCAAAACGCCACAGATAACAGAGCATTCGGGAATACTATGACATTTTTCAGGCTCTCTGAGTGGACCATTTTTGTTTCCTGAGTAGAATAATGTCTTACTGATATTTGTCGCCCGTCTATCATGTAATACTTTTAACAATAACGTACTGCTGATCTTTCCGTTTATATTTAAGTGTAACAATTTACTACTGAACACTTTTATTTAAAAATAACTTGCTATTGTTAATAATATGTCGATATTTGCAAATAGGGTATACTGGTATTGCATAGGATACCTGCAGATATAGCACAACAATACATAAGACACTATGTGCAGACAAAAGGCAGAAATATACTGCAGAAAATACTTGAAGATATGACGTAATCAGCCTGCAGAGGATGTTTGCATAAACATAGTGCAGACGATATCTACCGATATAGTGTAATTATTTGGCATAAGATATTTGCAAATATGGCATAACTACACTGTAGAAAATAGTCGCAGTTGAGATAAATGTGCATTTTCGCTCAGGAAATGGCATGCTTGCTAAACCTAGAAAAAGCCAAAATGAATGGCCTATTACTTGTCTGGCACATTCGCTCGGACACAGCATGGGAGCGTGTACAAATTTAGTTGGTAAACATTTTCATCGCGATGGAGTATATCGGGCCGAAACACTTGTCGGACGGGGGGGGGGGGGGGGGGGGGGGGGGGGGGGAACTTCTGATGATCAGACTGCTTCCTGTTGTATCGCTCTGTAAAGAGTTTCCTATCATCATTCAATGTAAACTTCAAGTGTGGCAACAATTACAGTGGAAATTAATTTTGCCTTAAATCAGAAATAGCCTACTGTAATTGTAAGATGTGGGGAATTCCAGAGAGATCTTCCCTCCGTAAAATACAAAACGATGAGTTGGGCTTAAATGTACAAACACAGACATTTGCGTTCACAAATATAAATTTGATTGACAAGCTTCCTATCTCTCTAGGAAACGTATTTTTTTATTTTATGAAATAATGTCTCTCACTTTTCTGTTAGTCTTGAAATTGTCCATTAATTAATTGTATTTTATATAGACAGAGTCAACTTAGAACACGAACGTCACATGAATTACGATATGCGGGAGATGGTGAATTTTAAAATCTCAGTTAACATCATTTACTTTTGTCTGCTGTGTATGCAGCCATAGAGACACAACTACCAGCTGGCCCCTCTTGCTGGAAGCCTGCACTAAAGTATCCGTGTGCTCTTGCAGCAGTTGCTTCTGTAGCGATTTATTTTAAATGATGAAGTTGCAGGCTTCATGCACATATTAGTCCTATTAGACGCCTCATACGACATGTATGGGGATCAGGAGGTCTTTGTCGTATCGGCCCCCCCCCCCCCCCCCCCCGGGAAATTATACGGGGCAAAAGCTGCGTGTATGCAGAAAAATTAAGGATTTCTGCCTAGCGTGGGAGGGAACAAAATATGACTCTACGTCTGACAAATGTGCTGTATTTCTATGCACTGAAATATCATTGGTGAAGTCACTACTACTCTTTTATATGCAGATGTCATTTTTATTGTGAAATTGTCGGTGACTTACCATCACGTTTCGAGATAACTAAACTGAAAAAAGTAAAGGCGTATTACCAAAACACTAGTGACTAAGTTTTCCTTGCATGGTATGATCTGGTTGGTGAAGGACAAAAATAGGGTGTGAGTTTACATCCTCGGCCCTCTCCCCAATGGCGCTTTTTTTTTCATTTCCGTGAAGTAGCATACCAGTGCGAATGTTGCATTACTAAGGTGAACACGGCAACAATTTCAAGCTTGGCAGACTGCAAGTGTCGTCTGCCCGAACGATGTGACGGGACCAAGCATGCGTGAAACGCGCCGGTCACGGAGAGGCCAAGATGTTTGTTATTCCCCCATGCCATGGCGGATAACTCAGCACTATTGTAAACGGTAAAACTTCAAACAGCCATAACTGAATCTACAGCGTCAAAATGTTTGCGATAATTAATATTTAATTATTTAGTAAATATATCTAGTGAACATGTGTCTATCATTGTAATATAAAGATCTATACAGATATTTTCATGTATTATTAGATTTCTTTTCAACCCTTTTCCCGTTTGTATACCGTTACATACAAACAGGATATGTCGGCTGCACATTCCACTAAATGCAAATACACATATGTTTATGTACCATTATGTAAAATGGGTAATGACATGTGTATTCTACTCTTATGTTTTGGACGGTGTACAGTTTAAAGCTATTTCTATAGGCCGGTCACTTCAAAAAACAAATGCACAGTCAAGGACACTAATGTGTTCGAATTATTTGACATTTCCGTATTTTTAACCGGCACGGAACCGCTTTCTTAAAAAAAAACATGTTTCTTCTTACTTCTTTAAACAATCAAATCTGTTGAACTATATGTAACTTACTTTTGTAAAATTAACGTTACCATTAAAATTTGTTTAACAGCTGATTTCAAAGTAAGATTTGAGAACTATGATTGACAAACATCTTCGACTAGCACAAGTTGACAAGCACCATACTATTAGCCTTTGGCAGTCTCATATAAATATATACAGGGTGATTGAAAACTCACTTCCTATTTGTCTATCCTCACTTGTATCCACTACATATATGAAACAAATGTCACAACAATCACAAGTACCTGCCATATGACAAATACCCTTTATATATTTATATTTTTGATTCCAAGAAACAAATGTCACAACAATCACAAGTACCTGCCATATGACAAATACACTTTATATATTTATATTTTTGATTCCAAGAAACAAATGTCACAACAATCACAAGTACCTGCCATGTGACAAATACCCTTTATATATTTATATTTTTGATTCCAAGAAACAAATGAAAATAAAGTGACGTTACAAGAGAAAGTTTGTATTTGCTGCCTGGTATGAAGTCATGTGTAGAACAAGCAGGATCTCACGCTAAGCTGTAATGGCAATGTAACATAGGATTATAAGTAATAAAAATAGCAGTTAATTGTCTTTGTACTAAGGTTTGTTTCATATAAATTAGTTGGATAGGACAGAAGACATAACAATTTAAACATAAGAAAAGACTTTTCAATCAAGAAAACACGGCATGGCACAAGACAAGAAAGCTAGGCGTGAATACGTTCAAGGCATGTACTCACATGGCCCTGCAGGTCGATGATGATATAATCGTTTAAGATTGTATTCTGACTTTACAAGTGCATATAAATCTCTCCCCTTGTACTTAAATAAGTGCACACATGTCGATTAGAATATTATTAACGCAACTTTTGTGTTGGACTGTGCATTGATTACAGTATGTTAAGCATTAAACATCCCACGAACTTAATGTAAGTAACCATAATTTCCATTATTAAATGAAGAGGTAGAAATCCTCAGCAATTAATGACCGGGGGGAGAAGAGACGGTGATCACCGTTTGGAAGCATGCGAGCTTCGATGGGAGCAATTTAAAATAGAAGCTATAAGTGGTTCTTCCAATACACATCAAATATGGTGGCGACGTAAAGTGTTGTGATGTACGGGGTTAGTGGTTGTTTTTCCGTTATTAATTATTAATGTCCCGGGACAAAACAAACTGACGATCTAGATTTTGCTGACCACCTGGCTTTTCTGTCCCGTAACTGTAACTAGATACAAGATAACATGAAAATACTAGATGAGAGGTCACAGCAACCATGTCTGAAAATACACAGCGAAAAGATAGTTATGAGAATAAATATAGGAAACTATAACAAGATAACACTTGTAGAAACATCGCTACAAGATAGAAACACCCCTACAAGATGTAGAATCATATACACATACAGGCAGTAAGATAAAGTTGGAGGGGCAGACAATGATATCAAAATAAGAATGCAAAAGACAAGAGCTGTTTTCAATGCGTTGGGAAACACATGGAAATCAAAAGAAATCAAGGCCAACACAAAAATCAGAATGTTCAACTCAGTACGTGTCAAGTCGGTCTTACTGTATGGCTCTGAAACATTGAGAACAACAAAAAGACCAACTAAGAAGTTACAAACTTTCATAAATGGGTGTTTGCATAGATTAGAAGGATTTAATTGGCACAACAAGATGACCCATGCAGAACTGATGATAAGAACCAGACACGTACCAGTAAAACAAGAGGACACGCATTGAGGAAATCGGTGGACAACAGTAACAGGCACTTCTTGTTCTGGGAATGGCAAAGATAAGAATGGCAAAGATGGGCCGAACAAAACTGACTGACAAGACAAACTGGAGACAAAAATGAAAATGTCGAAGTCATAAAAGATCTTGAGCTGATGGCTCGCGACACAAAAGATTGTCGTGAGTTTGTTGAAGGCTCATGCTCCTTAGGAAGCTGAAGGGTAATGACCACGTAAATGTTGGAGGCCGTTAATAATTGATGATTTACAAAATTTAAGTTAACTTTAAAAGTTCACAATTCTTATAGACCGAAAAATGACATTAATATATACATGGAGCCAGCGGCTTTAAAACGTAACAAATTGCGTTAATAATGGTAGCAAACAATTTCTACAATCTTACACAGCCTCTAATGTGTCTAAAAGTGAGGCATAGACTAGACAACAATACACATCTTCAATCCAGTTTTACCGAGGCCAAGAGAGACTTCTACACTGTGCAAAGACAGGTCCGGTGCAATTACTTAGAGCGGGTTGAATATGAATTACGGGCATGCCTCACAGAAACTACGATATCGTAGGACAATGTGTGGAAAAGTGTAGAAAGGATAACCAACGGACAACATTAGACCTTTGCTTGTAAACAGGCCTAGTCAACACCAGTCAAACAAACGTAAAGAGTTGTAAGGTTTCACGGAGTGAGTCTTTTCTGCCAACAACTGAGTCAGCTATATACCTGCTTTAATCACTGAAACAAAATAGTCCATAATTAGTGCTAAACTGCATGACGACACAATGATCAAATATGTTAAACTGAATGTTACTTCTGTTTTAGGCATGCGATGATAAATGTACATGTTGTGTTCGTATTTCTTGGTGTATGGTATATGTTCTGTTTATAATGTGCGGTAATAGGAGGTGGGAAAAATATATAATCACAATAAGTATCATTATTACATAAAACAATATACTACAATGAGAAAAATACAAGAAATAGTTATGAGAAAACAAATTGTTTCTCTGAGTATATGAAGCACACAAGCTCGTATAATTTGTACGCCAATGTCCTAAATTGTCGAATAAGCCAAAAATAGGATAATAAGAGAAGAGTCGATGTTTATTATTGAGTCACTCTACCATGTAAGCGCCGCGATCATTTTGATAAGTAAAGTTTCTGCGAATCGTAGGACTAGTTTGTTGTTGTCTTTTCGGTAACATATATCTCTCCTCAACCATTCTCCAAAACAAAGCAGCAAAGCGTACTGTGAATATTTTTACAAGTGTGCAACCTTTAGCACGCTGCATCAGAAATTGCGGAAATTTGCCCTGCCGCTGCATTCTTTTTCACAACGCCCCGTTTTTTAAAGTGGGTGACTTGTAACGACTATAGTTTCTGTGTTTCTTGTTCAATTGCAATAATTTTTGGAATGTATATAAATAAATGAATGATGAATCTGATGATATAAGTTTTGTTGGTGTATATATTAGATGTGATAGGAAGAGAGGAATAGAAAGATAAAAAAAAAAACGGAAGAAAAAAAAAACAACAAACGAAGAGACTGTACTGTATAAGGCTGGTCGTCAAGAACGCTAGACATTCTACTGTAGTCCCCATCTCCGCCATCACCCATATTCTGAGAACCGATATCAACGCTAGCAAAGGCAACAAACTCCTCGATATCGGAGTCAGAATCCATGAAAATTTATGCGAAAATGGCAGCTTGTTCCATGCCGATTGATTTCGATTAAAAAAATTCACAGAAAATAAACGCGAATACACCCGTCACTAAATATAGATCGGAATCGGAAGTGAACTCTCTCGCAAATGAGATTCAAACTAAACATCCGGTGGTGGTATCACGTGTACACATATTATAAGGCAGGAAACCGACGATATCCGAAAGTAGCAAAAATGCGCCTGCAGCTGGCAGAACATAGAGTACCGGTGGCGCAAATTTTCGCCCGCAGCGTGCTAATCCTTTTTGGACAATTCCCACAGTTCGGTGTTAATCGGCCTACAATCCACCGGGTTTTTCCGTGACCTGCTCTTGACCACTGGGTTTCACTGTTTACCAGTTTAATCCAATCCACACATTCATCGCCTGCATGGTTGACACGTGTCGGCAAACCAGCAAATGACCACATGCCAGTATCCCCGATCATAATAACTTTCTACTTATCATTTACACAAAAGTAAATGTGTTACAGCTGCACTAAATTACCTCGCTCGCGTGGACCGAAGGAGTCCAGTAATGGTGAGCAAAGAACAGACCTACCAAGCGTGTCGTAAAATGAGACTAAAAAGCCAGATGGGGGCTCACAAACTATCATTAAAAACAACGTGCTGTTTAAAAAAAAAATCACTGCATGAGCACATAGGGTCTAGTGCTTTGCGAACTGTAGTGGGGTTGGGAGATATTCCGTAACGAGCTGATACGTAAAAGACTAATAAGAAGAGAGAAGATGAGTTGAACTAGTTCAAATGTAAATGTACGGCTGTGTAAAGCACAGAAAATAGGTACCTTAAATACATAAGTATTAGGTATAAACGCATGCTTAAACTGAAAACATGACTCTATGAAGCTTCGCGGAGATGGGTATTTTTTAAGTTGACCACATTGTTTGGCAAGAGGGACGGGACTGTTGGTCGGCACCAGCGTTTAAAAGAAAGCGAGAAACAAAAAAGTAACACTTTATCCCATGAGACTCAATACATATTTCTGACTGTGATAAAAATAGTTCAAGAACTAGAAGCATGTTCTTCGATCTGTTCAATGTGTTAACATTCTGCATTTATGACATTACGTCGCTTATATCTTTCTTTCAATCCACAAGCGCTGATCTGTTTACAACGCAAGCAGTCTATTAATATCGTACGTACATAAGGAAATGCCTGTCAGATTTTTAAAAAAAAATGACTGGAACAACTCACAAATCATAATATAAGGTATTCATGTGGATATGATTCTGTAGTATTAAAGACTGGAGGTTATTTGGTGCACACACAATAACATCAATAAATATACATGGATCACACACGCAAAGAAATATAGTCATACACATAAATATATGTGCGGCGACACAACCATGTATGTGGTTGTATTCACAGATATTGAGAAAGATAGAGGCGCCTTGAGAGGAAGGAAGTGTGAGTGTGTGTGGTATCTGAATGAGTGGGGGGGGGGGGGGCATGAATAATTGCTGGCGTACTGTGGGTTTTGAGATCAATGAACATGGTTTATAAATATATAAAATCTGTATGCGTTATCCACACATCGTGGCACACAGTTCGTCTAATTGTATGCCCTCTTCACACTTGCTCTGTCTTTTTTTTTTATTTTAATTTTATGTTTATTTTCGTAAAGAAGTCGTAGTCGATAAGAGTCAAAATGAACTCAGACGGGACATGACTTTTGTTTGGTATATAACAAGATCATATCGAAATTAAAGGGAAGCTACTACAAGCACTGACAAGCAAATCAAAGGAGATAATAATGCGTCATTGTACAGTATATGTCATGTAAGTAAGGTAACATACGGCTGCGAGACTTGGACACTCAATAAAACAGTTGCAAAAAAGATTACATCATTCGAAATGAAATGCTACAGAAGGATGTTGAGAATACCCTGGACAGAAAAAAAGACCAACAGAGAAGTACTGCACTCACTCATCACTAATGTACAAGAACATTTTGGCATTTTCCTAAATACCATCGCGTAAATAAACTCTTAAGGTTAGCTGAAATTTTTGGTCATATGAGAAAGAAAAGACATAATAGTCTGGTAAAAAACAGTGGGGGGGGAAGGCATGGTCTGGCGTACTGGGAAAAAGGGGAAGGGGTCGACCTTTGTACGACGTTATCCACCCAGGCACACATCACAGAGAGTCTGAACTTGTCTTTGGCTGATGCAGGTCGACTTGCCCAGAATCGTGATGCGTTCAGAGCAGCTGTAATGGAGACAACGTTCTGGAAAGAATACGTCACATGATGATGAAGTAAGGTATCATTACCGTGGGCTTTCTGAGCTAGCTATAATCTACCTTTTTGTAGTTATGTGGGTATACACTGTAGAGTGAATTAGTGCCTAGAACATGTAACTGTTAGGCCACCTTTATCCCTAAAAAGTTAACCAAGATTACACCCCCCCCCCTTTTTTTTTTTCAAAAATAAAATAATTAAACTCGGTGTTGTGTCTAACTGCACGTTCTTAAGTTCTATAGACATTCTGATTCCGTGTCCTTTGGTAAGAGTTTCTCTTCTTGTCTTCCCGTCTAAGGTTAGGAGTAACTTAACCAAACTATTGTGAACGGTTGAGACTGAAGACTGTAATCTTTATTATACGTACCGGATGGTAAAATGTGTTTGTCTCACGAAATACACACCCGCTCGAATGATTTTTCCCCGCCTCCATTCTTGCAGAGCGATAACATCTCCCACGGTTTCAGCGGCGATTGTTCACCAACCAAAATAATAAACGTGCACGGAAGACGCGTGCAAGAAGAATTCAGATTTTAAATACTGTACATATGCAGGAATAGATTGAAGAACACCCTCAGATTGGTACGTTCAAATTGTGTTTCATTTTATCGACTGCGGGTTTGCCGGTAAACTCTTGCTGTCTTGAGTTTCACTTCTCATTGCCTTTCAGATATCCCTCTAGTCACCTGACACTGCGTCAGTAGAAGATGTGTTTAATGGCCGGAATTGTAAGAGGGAGCTCATGTGCGGTACAGCTGATAGTTATGTCATAGTAGAAAATATCATCATCATTTCTCTATTCGCCCCTCTATGGTGCCACCACTCAAGATGGTCCTGCACCAAACAATCACGCAGTGATGATTTATGTAGCAATTTGTTTTAGACGATGAACATGCATGACCTGATATCAGTCGCCTCTTTAAACAAGCCTGAGGAGACAGTAGCCCTATTATTTCTATAATCTTCTGCTAGAACCCCGGGGCCTGAATGGAACATCTGTGTCAATGAATGCTTACACACACGTTTTAAACAGTAATCAAATACCTGAGAATCATGTTTCCACAGAACAGTAGTGTGGACAGAGAAACAAACAATATGCCAATGGACTAATGCATCCGTTTACTCACTGACACCTGTGATAAGATATTTCACATCAGTAATGTGAACAAGAGGGTCTTCTATTATAACATAATATATTTACATACACAGACTAGTTGCATCAATGTAAATATGTAGTCAGTATTTAAATTGTGCGTTCAAAAGATAACCACGTGCAAGATAAGATATATGAGGCACACTTGACCTTCACAGGAAGAGATACAGTTTGGAACGAAGACATAGAAAGCTTCTAGGAATCAGTAGTAGCCCCCCCCCCCCCCCCGGGCCATAACTGACTGTGGGAAGGCGCCCCCGAGGAGATTGTGCTAAGCTGTTTGCTTTTTTTTCCCCTTTCGTCGTGTTCTGTTCTCTTTTGTTTGTTGTGTGACCTTCTTTTCGCCCAACCTGAGGTGGCGCCTCTTGGAATCAACACTAAATAATGGATTTAGCAGAGACTGGCGGAAACTACAGCTATGTTATTATTCTTTTTAACGCCGTCCAACCAGCCACTGTCACACGTTCATAGCAGCAGGAGATCTGGTTTAGAACGGCAGAAAATTTAGTTTAGAACAATAAAATATATGGTTTAGAACAAAAAAGCCGGCCAACGACAAAAAAAAAAAAAAAACATACTATAAATTAAACTTGAAGAAACATGGTCTGATGCAAACCCAAGCAGCGTATGTAACAATCTTCCGTGTCACTTGCCCCAACACAAGTGAAGAAAAACTAAATGACACTAAACTTCTATCTCAGACTGAACTCCACCAAATTTCTGCTGCCATTTTGTCGTGCTTGGAACAGGTTATGTGGATCATAATTCTGCGATGAAGAATGGAAACAAAATGCAACAGCGCGTAGAGCAAACGTTCCCTTCTATTGCACGTAAAAAACAAAAAAACAAAACTGGTGATAACAAAGTAATAGTTATTGATTTTTGTGATATTTAACGGCGTACAAATCACCCGTGGTAAAATCACATCGGCCAAGATATCAACACAGACGATTCTGGAGAATAGGTGTAGGCAATGATTTACACAGGGGACGTAACTTGAGCTCTCGAGATTGAGAAAAAGGCGTGCATTGTTATTATGACGACTCTAGTGAAGGACATGTTATGTACGTCCGAATGTATGTATGAATTCTACTCCACCTATCAGCTCACAAAACATGTATTTATGCACGCATGTATATGTGTGTGTATGATTGTTATGTATATAGGTGTGTGTATTTACGTATATTTGTACATGTATGCATTTATAATGCACGTATGTAACAAATACTACGCAGTATATGCTATTGCTTTTTCGAAAGTACAACAATTTTGTTAGCTGAATACACGAATGAAAACCCAGATGATTGCACAATGTCTCAGTGGTGGTATAAAATTCGCCATTAAATAAATATTGTCATTTAATATTTATATAAGCAGGGCTTCTCCGACGTTACAGTTGCAATTTTGATAATGATGACATCAAATTCCGAGCCAAGTCAGGTAATACGCCGTATTTCCGTCTCATTACAGATTCCGTTTTGAAATTTCAAACGCCATGTTCTGCTGACTGTTCCCCATTAACCTCCATCATGGTTCATCCAATATAACACGTCTCTCTCTCTCTCTCTCTCTCTCTCTCTCTCTCTCTCTCTCTCTCTCTCTCTCTCTCTCTCTCTCTCTCTCTCTCTCTCTCTCTCTCTATTTTTTTTTCTTCGATGCAACCAAAGTTAACGGACGTCAGCGTCATTTACAGGCTCCATCTCTCCATCCCGCCCCGTATTACATTAAATGGGAGTAATTTGTCAGAGATTCTCGCGTTCGATAAGTATTTTGAGGTTAAAAGAAAAAAAAAACCTGTAGAACTCGAACGGTAAACTCATTCATCCTGCAGGCAATATTATAAAAAGAAAGTTAATGCATTCTTAATGGGCACGAGTTTCAAGCTGAGGGATGATGCCCGCACGCTGTTGTGAGTGTGGCAAAGAATGTTTTGAGCTGTGTACAAAAAGATACACGTTATATGTACCGCAGATATGAAACGTTCAGAAGTGTGCATAACGGCAATGTCGTCTGCAGTCCCAAACGTCACGGCTGTACTGCAGACATGTTCAGATTTTAACTCTTTAAAAATGTCAGAAATCGTGTAACTGTGACAACATAAAAGCGTTATTTAAAAAAAAAACATGTTTCAACCAAAAAATACAAAAATAAGGAGCTAAGTTGGCTGACAAATGTGACCGTTTCTCTCAGCTTATATTTCCTATTAATTCTGATGTTTACTTCTCACAGTACAGTGTTGTTTACTTCTCACACAGTACCGTGTTGTTTAAAATGTTAAGTATTATCCTCTTGGTCGTCTTACAATATCTTTGTTCCAAATTCATGATGATAGCAAAGGTTGCATACGAGTTAAAAACTGACACAAATTTCTATGTTAAAAAAAATATGTTCAAACCATCATAATATTCATTCATTCATGTCTTTGTTGCTGGCTTTGAATCATGGGGCCCCGCCACTAAAGTTGGCACCTGGCATGAAGCCTTCGTCAAAGTCCCCGTCCTCTTGAAGCGTTCTTCTGTAGCAATCGCCTTCGTCAAAGTCCCCGTCCTCTTGAAGCGTTGTTCTGTAACAATCGCCTTCGTCAAAGTCCCCGTCCTCTTGAAGCGTTGTTCTGTAGCAATCGCCTTCGTCAAAGTCCCCGTCCTCTTGAAGCGTTGTTCTGTAGCAATCGCCTTCGTCAAAGTCCCCGTCCTCTTGAAGCGTTGTTCTGTAGCAATCGCCTTCGTCAAAGTCCCCGTCCTCTTGAAGCGTTGTTCTGTAGCAATCGCCTTCGTCAAAGTCCCCGTCCTCTTGAAGCATTGTTCTGTAGCAATCTGTTTTACAGGATGATGTAGCCAGCCTCATGCACACCTCATATTAATCGCCTATTATTACTTACTTCAAGGAGTAGTCGTTCGAATCTTTCTTTGTCGCCACAGAAACTACAAAAGGCAAAATAATATGGCGGATAGTATTTGCATTTCGTTTTATCTTGCTCACTGCTCAATTATAAACAATACTGTTCCATTTTTATAGGACTCTTACAGTAGTCATCCAGAGACCTATAACATTTCTCAGTTTTAGAGAAAAGGCCAGTTAAAAATAGCGCAAAATCAAACTAGATGCAAACATGCAGTGGTTCCAAAACTAAATACTAAACAGAGGCAGACAAGAGCTGCCACGTGAGGTGACAGACTAGAGAAGAAGAAAATAAAAACGGACCCAGCCTGGCACGAGCTAATCAAAAGGGCTGCATTCCATACACACCCCGTCTTTGTGCCCTTGTCAGTCAAGGCCCCAGCGTATCACAGTTAACGTTGCAACCTTTTCATTCAATTTCTGCCTCAGTTTGTCTGCACAATACCAGTCGTAGGGGATACGCGGCTGCAATTTGCATAGTCAAACTTCATAAATCCGATACTCCGTACCCTCGTCCTTTCATTACTGCTGCTAGCATTACTACATCATTTTACTGTATAAAATTGGCGCCACACAGAAACCGGTGCATTACTTGCGAAATCAAGGAGAACCGAAACTTTAAAAAAAAAGTAATAAATTACACAGCAGTGACTACCTATGAATAACTCGCATAGAAAACTGTTCAAGAGTTTTCCTCTCAGTTAGACAAGTGGAATCTGCTTTCATGCGGATGATTAAATCCCGCGTACAGCACAGAAATGATTATGATACATCCAAGATTTAAGGAGGCCACAAATGGGACAGAAAATGTCGAGCCAATGATAAAAGACAATACAATTGACGATGTCGCACTTGGTGGTCCTACTACCGCCTGGCTTCTTCTCTGTCTCCCTGCATTAATTTCGTGTTTGCGTGTCTGCACGTGCGCGTATGCGAGTGCTATGTATATGTACGAACAAGTCAGTGTAAGTGATAATAAATGCGTCTGGTTCTAAATATCAAAATGAACGCGGTCAAAAAATCGCATCTAAATGGAAATGTAACACGCCAGAAAGCAATGCTTTAGTAATGCGTTACTAGTGCCCTACTGTACTACTCACATGAAATACTAACACGCCTTGATAAAACAAATGGCGTTACCACTACTGCAGACGCGTATGTCTTCTTTTCTTTTTTATCCTATATTTTATGTGGAGTTTTTTTTTCTTCTTCCAGCAAGCGTTTCTAGAATAGAAGAATATGTGTAGGAGCTGTGTGACTACTGAAATGTAAATATATTAATAGCACACAGGTCATTTTGACATGATGGAAATACTCGGACAAAACCAGTAGAGTAAGATGTCAGAAGAAGATGCAGTTGTTAGAACATACATTGAGAAAACAAGCCGAAGGCGTTACGAGGCAGTTGTTAGACAAAACATAGATTGAGAAAACAAGCTGAAAGCGTTACGAGGCAGTTGTTAGACAGAACATACATTGAGAAAACAAACCGAAGGCGTTACGAGGCAGTTGTTAGACAGAACATACATTGAGACAACAAGCTGAAAGCGTTACGAGGCAGTTGTTAGACAGAACATACATTGAGACAATAAGCTGAAAGCGTTACGAAGCAGTTGTTAGACAGAACGAACGAACGAACGAACTTTATTTTCAAAGGGTTAAGAATTGGGCACGCAGGCCCGTCTGACATTCTGCCCTTCCTCTCTCTCTCATCATATATACTATATCCTTTCATCCTCACATTTACTATAAGCATAATTAAGGCATTTATCATTATAAAAGTAATATTACATTTGCAATAATCATCATAATTAAAGTACGTTTTTAACATTAAAAAAGAATAATAATAATAATAATGAATGTAAAAATAAAAATAAAAAATAAAAAAATAAACATTAATAGATGATAGATAGATAGATAGATAGATAGATAGATAGATAGATAGATAGATAGATAGATAGATAGATAGATAGATAGATAGATAGATAGATAGATAGATAGATAGATAGATAGATAGATAGATAGATAGATAGATAGATAGATAGATAGATAGATAGATAGATAGATTATGGTGGTATATAATAAGAACTCGTGACATTTTGGGAATCCGCTGCTGAATGACCTGGGACTTACATACATTGAGAAAACAAGCCGAAGGCGTTACGAGGCAGTTGTTAGACAGAACATACATTGAGACAACAAGCTGAGAGCGTTATGAGGCAGTTGTTAGACAGAACATACATTGAGACAACAAGCTGAAAGCGTTACGAGCCAGTTGTTAGACAGAACATACATTGAGAAAAAAAGCTTAAAGAGTTACGAGGCAGTTGTTAGACAGAACATACATTGAGATAACAAGCTGAAAGCGTTACGAGGCAGTTGTTAGACAGAACATACATTGAGATAACAAGCTGAAAGCGTTACGAGGCAGTTGTTAGACAGAACATACATTGAGAAAACTAGCTGAAAGCGTTACGAGGCAGTTGTTAGAACATACATTGAGAAAACAAGCTGAAAGCGTTACGAGGCAGTTGTTAGACAGAACATACATTGAGAAAACTAGCTGAAAGCGTCACGAGGCAGTTGTTAGAACATACATTGAGAAAACAAGCTGAAAGCGTTACAAGGCAGTTGTTAGACAGAACATACATTGTGATAACAAGCTGAAAGCGTTACCAGGCAGTCCCTGTTCTTGAATCCCCATGGTATGAGATATTTAAAAAATTAGCATCAGAGATAGCAGCTGACGCTGGATAAGTTAAAGTTAGTCTTATCTGGTTTAGTCTGGTTTAGTTTGAAGGACCATCTTCATTGCACACGGACAGCTCGGTCAGTGCTCTGATCTCCTCCTTTAGATCACGCAAGGAGGATCTCAGCACAGTGCACGAACTCCGTAACACCGGCGAGAATCCTAATGTGTGTATTTAGGAATCACACATTTTACAGATATGTTTGTGGTGAGTAGGTTTCTAATGATTAAATTTTGAGCCGCCTGATAGGCCTGCTCTTTACGATGTCAAACTGCCGTGGGATTTTTAACGTGCGCAACTTGCACACGGTACATCCTATTTTTTCGCCCTCATCCTAGAAGGCTAGCCATCCGATCTCACTACCCAGGAGACCGGTGGGGATGGGGGGTATGATATCATTAGGATAACTTGTTCTGAAAAAAATTTCATAAATCATATTCCCTCAACTGGGAATCGAACCCGGTACCTCTAGAATTCGAGGCGGACGCCATACCCCATAGCTACTCCGACCCATGTCTTATTTGAAATTGTTGAACTGGCATTGCTACAATGTCGCAGCCCACGAAACGGACTTGCTAAACGTCATGTTTGACAACTCATATTTCTTTTTGTTTTCTTCACGGCGCACTAGATTGATGTATATGTACATGATTTCTACTATTTATAGCAGCGTTGTCGACTCGAGTCGATCGACTCGCACATTAGTCACCACAGCGACTCGACTCAAGACGATTTGAGATTTAGGCATTAGCAACTCGACTCTAGACTTGCCAATTTTGGTGAAACGACTCACCGTCCTCATTCATAATGAACTCTTTATTAATTAGAAGGAAAAAAAAGTTCTTGTGTTAAGCGACATCACACAAACATTACAAGATTTCCATTGTGCATATACATTTTACTTCATATTATCAGACATAATTGAACACTGTTGCTAGACAACCACCTCGAGACACAGCGACCGTCAGAACAATAATATTCTTTGGCTATGTAAACATTACCATCCCGCCTTCGGGGAGAAATATACCGCGCATTTATTGGCGGGGAAATAAACTAGAGCATGTGTCCTTAACCTGTAAATTCGGCTTAAGATTTAGTGCTGATCAAGTGTATTATTCCATTCATTCCATTATTTTTTAAAAAGGGAAAAGGAAAGGGGGGGGGAAGAAGAGACAGTATGCTTGAGAAGATACCATTTCTAAAATGTAATACTGAAAAATAAGTCAGTAAATAAAATAGTATAGATAATAAATATATATCAATATTTTTCATTATTATGTATAGTGATCGATGTGATTGTTCGGTAAACCGCGATTGTGGTTATAAACAGTGTTAGATCTAAAATGAGGCTGGACTCGGGATTCGACTCGAAGCCAGCGTTAGCGACTTGCGACTCGACTTGAGACTTGTACTAAGAGACTTGAGACTCGTTAGGACAGACTTCAAGACAACTCAGCAAAATAGCTACCACTGTTCAATCTTTGTCACACAAACACATGAACAAACACACGCTGCAACTATCTGTGAATCACCTGCATGGTTCATTGCGCCAGCAGTGACCCACTTATCTCGACCGCCGGTTGACAGAATTTCACAAATCATCGGCATCTTAAACCGACTGACCAGAACTAGGAAAAAGCACACGATCGGGTTCCATTACTGCAGCGTTGATGTTTTAACTTTCCCGCCGAACCCCAAATTGGCTGGTAGCGTGTTCTGACAGTTCTCATGCTCACACCTCCGTTACTATCCCTCCCTTTCTTAAAACAAGGCGCAAACATTTCCTCCCTCCCGGGTTTAATGGCTAGCAAGGAAATGAAATTCGTGAAGCGATTTTCCGGCCGGTTAGAGTCATGAAATGTGTGACGGCTTCGTCCCGAACGCGGGCACTTACTGCTTTGCCATCTGGGTAACGACGTCTGCCGACAAGTTTATGTTGTTGATACAGCGCAACAACTGTGAGACTCCCGTGGATGGGTAGAACAAAGATGAAATTTTTACGAGCATAACAATGTATTGACATGGCTGTCTCCTGTAGAACGCGGTGTAGGAAGCAGCATAGCAATACAGAAGAAAAAACCCCGTAAAAATGAACGTAAAGATCTGTAAAGCAAAGCAATTTTACAATGAAAGTTTCATTTTTTTATATGAATTAGGTCAATACTGAAAAGCTGTTAACTGCCTGACTTGGTGCGTGTATTTTTCGCTGGCGTTTTGTATTAATTTTTATTTTGTATACACTATATATCCTACAGCGACATATGTAAGACTCTGTGACCACACAGCTTTAACTATGTTTTCTATTCTACGTATTGCTAGGTTAGGTTACGAACACACTAAAAGTCTACAGCAGACTAATGTAGACAGCACGTAAACTGGCAACACAGACGAGATGCATACATCATGTGGCTATGGAAGGTGACGTCCCCGTCAGATGACTACGCCCAGTAATGAAGACAATATGAATTTCTTATTCTACGTGGGGATAATCGTTCCCACACTTATTACCGTCACCTTGTTCCTTATTTTCATCTACTGTTGGTAAGTGTGATATATTCTTACAATGTTACTGTTTATCACTATCACCATTTTCCTCTTCGCCCCTTAAGGATGGAGCATGGAGCCACCACTACAGCTGGTCCCCCCTACAGGAAGTCTGCACCAAGCAGTCACACGCTCCAACAGCAGTTGTTTTTGTAGCAATGTGTTTGACATAATGACGCTGCCATCCTCATATTTGTCGCCCTGTGCGACCTGCCTGAGGGAAGAGTAGTCCTATTCTTTGTCTGCCGCATCAGAGACCTCTGAGAACTATACGGGGCAAGCGTTGTATATTTTACCATAATAATTTATTGACGGTTGTACAATCAACTCTTAAATACATACCTTTCTTGACGTGCCAACCATCTAGATCCTTCATTAACGATCCCATGTATATTTTACCATAATAATTTATTGACGGTTGTACAATAAACTCTTAAATACATACCTTTCTTGATGTGCCAACCATCTAGATCCTTCATTAACGATCCCATGTATATTTTACCATAATAATTTATTGACGGTTGTACAATCAACTCTTAAATACATACCTTTCTTGACGTGCCAACCATCTAGATCCTTCATTAACGATCCCATGTATATTTTACCATAATAATTTATTGACGGTTGTACAATCAACTCTTAAATACATACCTTTCTTGACGTGCCAACCATCTAGATCCTTCATTAACGATCCCATGTATATTTTACCATAATAATTTATTGACGGTTGTACAATCAACTCTTAAATACATACCTTTCTTGACGTGCCAACCATCTAGATCCTTCATTAACGATCCCATGTATATTTTACCATAATAATTTATTGACGGTTGTACAATCAACTCTTAAATACATACCTTTCTTGACGTGCCAACCATCTAGATCCTTCATTAACGATCCCATGTATATTTTACCATAATAATTTATTGACGGTTGTACAATCAACTCTTAAATACATACCTTTCTTGACGTGCCAACCAAATAGATCCTTTATTAACGATCCCATGTATATTTTACCATAATAATTTATTGACGGTTGTACAATCAACTCTTAAATACATACCTTTCTTGACGTGCCAACCATCTAGATCCTTCATTAACGATCCCATGTATATTTCATAGATAACAAGGAGAACAAATTACAAACAAGGAGAATGCCATTCATTCAATCATTTATTTCTATGTTCGCTCTTTATGGAGCATGAAGACATCAGCGCAGCACATTTCCTTGCAGGAAGCTTGCATCAAAACATTCATACGCTCTTACAGAGGTTGTGTCTGTATCAATTTGTTTCACATGCTGAGGTTGCCAGCCCTAAGCACAGCCTCACATTAGTCGCCTCTTGCGACTTGCCTGATGGAGCAGTAGATTTACTCCTTCGTTGTCTCCTCAGAGACCCCCGGCAGTCCACGGAACGCACACAATGTGGGTCACTTTTAAACGAAGTAGAAAAATATCATTATGCAAGTAAACCACTTTTCTATAGTTTAATGTAATAAAAGGGAGAAAAATATTTCTTTCCCAGGTATATTCTGACAAAAGAAACTAAACGTTAACACTTTTATTCGAATTTCGCAGGTTTTTACAAAAAGCGCGTAAGGAGGTACTCACCAAGAAGTATGACCCTCACGGGAAGATGAGACGTTTGGGCATATCACTGGATCCCCCACCTCCACCCTCATTTTGTCGAATGGAAGAGTCCCTATTACCTGAAAACGGTGAAGACAATGTCGCATACGACGTGAGTCGCAGTCCTTCTACAGAACAGGACGGACGAGGGCGACCTATGTACCATACTTACCATGACAGCGGAATTTCTGCCGGACTGTCCCCTAGCCAGGAAAGCGAACCTCGCCCTGGTCTGGCCTACAGGACTTGCCCTGACTCTGGCATATCAGGATTCGGATTACAACCTACACAGTGCAGTTATAACGTGAGCAGAGGGTGCTGTGAGGAGCCGATGCAACGGCAGTCACAGGAACAGCAAGTGCTCGGTGACCAGATGCAAATAAATATGCATCAACAACAGCCATACCACCAACAGCTACATCAACCTCAAGCTGTCCTGCACCACAACCTAATTCAAGCTTCAGTTCACCCAACTCACGGTGTCTGTTATGGAGATGATATGAACCACCCACAGAGCCCCCAGCATTACACTCCTCCAGTCGTTCATCCTACCAGCCTCAACCTTGCACATTACAACGAAAGACAGATCAGTCTTGTGGCTCATGTACATACACCTCCAATTCAACATGCGCTGTCTAACCAACAATCACAGCTTCCCTTCTATTCAGATAGCCCTGGTTACCAGATCCATCACCACAATGACCAGCAATATTATCGTGCCAACGAAATAATAGAACATCCACAAAACATAAATCACTCTCCAACGGGCCGGCAAGGTCAAGATAATGCAGCTATTCCCACCACTTCAGATCCTCAGTTTTCAAACAGGACCATGCTGTTATCTTCAGGAAATTTTCCCCTCCAGTCTGCTCTTGGCTCAGATACTAAAAGTCATCGGCGCCCATACTCATCATCACCCATCAAACCCTTGAGACATTCCAACAGAGACAGCAATGCCACAAACAATGCTCAGACTGCTATCAGCGGGGCTGACCGACCGGACTCTCAAGCATCTCAATCGTCTACAACGGACTCGGAGGATTCTGGCTTCCGCAGCTCCCATTGTGCTGCGAATCACAACGCTAGGTTAAACAAGCATGGAAACCCCTTGCTAAAGCCACTTCGAAGAACTAAAAACAAAAGTAAAGCTAATAAAATAGCTTCGCCTAACACTGACATTCCTCGAACAAATGGTGCCACGCCCCTCATCACACTTAATCCACAGAGTCTCCAAACGAGTGTGGACAGTTCTAATGTGATACAAAACACTTCCTTAATGGACCTAGATTTGGCCCACAGGCCATCTAGGATACTCCAACAAAACTCTAATAGCACGAACAGCATTTCTAATGACAGAGTGCCCATGTCTTCCTCTGTGCCACCACTAGGCAGAGCTACAGTGACTTTCCATGACCCTTCTCCCATTCACACTCATCAACATTCACCAACACGTGACAACTGGCCGCCCCAGTCCACCAATGATGAAGAGACTTCTGTCAATCAAAATATTGACCTGAATGACATCAGCACTCATTTGAGCTGGAAATATTTACAAGATCTCTCGTCCAGCAACAACACATATAATGGAGCTCCCAACGGAGGCATGATTATTCAGCCTTGCCATCAGGGTATTAGATCTGGACAAATCCATCAGAATAACCCAGATCAACATATGGAGATGTTTGGGTTTTCCGTCGTCTGAGGATGGATATAACAAATATACATATCACTTAATGCGTTTACAGTCACGCCAGGTTAGGTAATTTATGTATTTAATTCTGTGATGATCAAACGTGAGCTGAAATTCAGACTAAAGACATTCATAAATGGTCATATATGTGTTAGTGAAAAATAATGTGGTGTACATGTTAATACTAACTTGTAATGCTGAAATTCAAGGTATATCATGGAATATAGTGAATAAGTTTTAGTTGCGTAAGTGTCCATCTTGCTAGGCAAAGATTAACCAACATCCACAAGTCTAGTTATCACACATTATGTCCTGGCACATGACATCATCACTTCTCACTAGTAACAAGGTGAAAGTAAATCCATAGAAGATATTGCCGTAGGTCAGTGAAGTGTTACAGACTTCACCATACTAGTTCCAGCATTACGATGTGGGGTGACCAGTTCCCTTCCTTGCTGCCTTTGCCTTCTCTAACTCAAGAGCAGAGTCAGGTACCCATTTACAGCGTGATGCTATCAGGTTTCGATCCTGGAAACTGGTAACTTTGCCGCCGATTGGCGAGCGCTTTAACTACTTAGCCTATAGGACGCTCCTCTAACTAGTAGTTCTTCAAAATTAATGCAAAATTTAAACTCCATATCCTAGGCGCCAGCCTAGTTCGGCTTAGCGCAAGCCACTGTCAACATGCCATACAATATATCTCTCTCACTCCCTCTTTTATTCATAATAAATTCAAGAGACTTTAGATACATAAACACACATAAATATCAAACACAGCAAAAGATGATTACACGCACAAACATGCACGCATAATTAGGAATGCATATCATCACATACCCTACTTGTAAGATATTTATCTGTAATTATGCACAGTGCACAGACTTGAAGATTTACAGAAGCAACAAATATGTTAGATAAGTGACGGTGTAGAAAACAGTCTAGCTTTGTGAATAATCTAAACTTAGTTGATCTGTGCAGTGCGTTGTGAAATGTCTTATTTCTTAGTGTTGACAAATTGACATTTCACTCACTACTGGAAATGCAAATAAAAAGGTTGCGGCCATCAAGGTGAGACGTAATTGATCTTGATGGTATAGCAGTGTGCATTCTGTGGTGTGTTCACGTGTTGACATGATTGGACCAATGAGAGGAGATGAGATTAGATGGTGTGTAACGCATAGAGAAAAATTAACACAAGAGAGCTGAATAAAAAAGTGCAGAAATGTTAACAGACTGTGAAGTAAGCTCGACAGCATGAGGCTGAAGGACCGGAAACTAAGTACAAGAAATAAGACCAAGAAACAACCTGACGGGCAGATGAAAGTATAAAGATATACGCCTGTGACGCCAAGAGTTTCCTCAAGGATGTAAGAGATAGTGTACGGAAGGTAAATAAAATGTAAACCATAAAACAAGGGAATGTTTGGAGACCGGCCATATGTAAAAAAAATAGACAGCCATATGTGGGAAACACAGGTGAGCGCACGGTCATACGGTTATCCATCCTTGCTTTCTTTGTCTTGTAGCAAGGTGTGTTGGGCAACTATGTTCTATGACTAAACAAAAATTCCTTTCATGTCTAAATCCAAATCCCTTCTCCGTGTGTTTCTCTTCCCTGTACATCTCTAATCCGGGGGGTTCCAGAACAAGTACTGGCATGTTATACTATCAGGAGGCTTCTTCAATGTGTCTCATCCAGCGCCAGCTTCTTACTCCTTATTCAAGTGGCACTTGTCTGGATCTTGTCATCAGTTTCACGTTCGTTATCTTGTCATACCACTGTAACTCTGTCTAATCTACACAAGAACCCATGTATGAAAGACAGTTTTCATGTTATTTTGTCAATAAGATAGAAGTTATTTGAGAGCGAACGATGAGGAAGGAGGAATTGTTACTGGAGCTCTATATAGCCTGTTTCCTGAGTATGATGTTCCCCACAATGTAATTTGTGGTATGTTCCATGTAAGATAGAGGTCGCCATAATCTATCCGTAGATCACAGGGGATGGTTTGGTAGATCTCTAGGTGACGGAGTAGTAAAAAGAAAGAATTGTAAAGCTAAGAAAATGTCAGTCTAACCCTCTCCCGCAGACATTTGTGCGGTGTCCCCAGAATTAAAGATACTTTCTCCGCGTTCCCAGTGAAAACTCACAAGCTAGGTTATCACAGTCTACTTTACTCGTTAACTGCATGAGATAGCGAGGAACGCTATCTTTTCTTTCCAGTGGAATCAACACCAGGTAAAATATCACTCAGTCTGAATTTGTCTACCCTTCTGTCGATGGAATAGCAGAAAGCAGATCGTCTAGCAAAGATGAACGTTACATACAGCGTTTATTTCAAATAATTTGAAACTATCAAGGTAGATCTTTAGAGAGCTTAATGTTTCTAAAGCAGATCCCCACAGCCCCTATGTTACCTACAGCTGCTCTAAGAATATTTATGTAGCGTCTTCACCTCTGGTGTTCTCCTTGGCGAGAGGATGGGTGTAACAAACAAACTCGTACATGTGAAGAATAAGATATGAGATATGCGTGTGGGAAAAGAAAAGATCAGTGCAAGGAAATAGCTAAGTACGCGAAGAATGGAAAGTTGCGCTTACCAACAACAACAACAAATAAAAAAAAATTTATTATAAAGTGCACAAATGAAGCAAATAATTGAAAAACGTGAACGACTGAGAATAAAGGCATAAAAACTAGTCGTGGTAAATCGAAAGCTGTTCAAGCACGAAATGCCAGTCACTTATTGTATATGAATTATCATTCAACCATTACGCCTATAACTAGCTTCCCATTATTCGACAGTCATGACGAAATTTGGCAGATGTGTCTGTAAGTGTAATACTGTTAAATACTAGGTCGAACTGTCAGTTACATAAACCGTACTAACGTGATTTTACAGTAGTTCTTCGTATCTCTATTAAGCAAATCTGGTTAAGATAACAAAAAGCACACAAAGACTGAACAAAGCGTGGTTAAAGTTTACTACAAAAATTACGTTTATTCAATGCAAAAAGAAATCAGTGAAGGGACATTAGAACTCAGACAGGTGTGGTTGCTGGCGACCTTACCATAAAAGTGAATCTACACAAGTGTGGGCAAAATACATAATGTACTGTTGTGTGTTTTTTTAATAAAATATATTATTTTAATGAATAATATACATGGCCACATTCAGTACAGGAATACTAGTGACATTTGTAAACACTAAGTAAGATCATACATAAACATAAATAAACGCATACAGTAACGGAAATATATCAGGTTTCGTGTCGTTAAGCTTAAACTTCGAAGACCAAAGCTGCCGTATATAACGCCTGCGTCACCAGCACACTTTTATATGGAAGCGAGACATGGACAACCTATGCTAAGCAAGAAAAAAGGCTCAATACCTTCCATCTACGGTGTCTACGCCACATCCTCGGCATTTCGTTGAAAGATAAAGTGACAAATTTCGAGGTGTTGTCACGTGCTGGCCTTCAAAGCATGTATACATTGCTTAGACAGCACAGACTACGCTGGCTTGGCCATGTCCGCCGCATGGAAGATGGTCGCATCCCGAAAGATATCTTCTTCGGACAACTGGCAGATGGCACAAGAACAGTTGGGCGACCGCAGCTGAGGTTAAAAAATGTGTGCAAGAGAGATATGAGGGCACTGGACATAAATCAAACAACGTGGGAGGATGAATTTGCCAATCGCACCAAGTGGCGATGCTATCTGTGGCGCCACCTCAGATTGGGCGAAAAGAAGCTCACACAACAAGCAGAAGAGAGGAGAAAACGTCGAAAGGAACACCAGGAAAATAAGCAGCTGAGGGCTGTCACCTCAGGGGCGCATTCCCATAGTCAGTAATGACTGAAGGGGCTATTAATCGTATTACTATTACTAGTGTAAAAGCCCGTCATAAGACGAGTTAAATTCAAAAGCACCAATACCTAACGGCAATTTTACTTATTCAAAAGTATTTTTTTTTTAATATTTGTTTTACATCTGATGTTAAAAGTCTGAACTTGACAGAAGAGCATCTTGATTTTCTGTTGTTTTAATCTGGTACAACTTAAATCATGGATGTCCGCATCTTCCAGTAAAATTTTACTAATAATGTAGTTTTACGCTCTTTAAAATTAATATATTTTTAAGTACTTTTTTAATGAAAAAATACACCGATATAAGGGAACCAAATAATTTTGTACAAAGTATGAGAGATGTTAGTGGCATCGTCATTTACGCATTCTTCTTTGGTAAGAGTTACTATTTTCGGTAGAGTACATATAAAGGAAACAATACAATTAATGTATAACTTTCAACCAAAGTTGCATCCCTTAGCGTTACGCACTGACATAAAAAGCTGAGATTTTATATATAGGATAAGCCAACTTCACACAAGTGGAAATTTGTCTGCTAATAAAGAAACAAAAGACCACTATTAACGGACTTGGAACGTCCCATAATTCCACCGATTGGGAGCCATCTGAACGACAGAACCTGCAGCTCGGCAGTGTATACTTAAACTGATATGGTAATAAATCTCTCCACTATGTTTAATAAAGTGAAACGATGTTTGTTTTTGATTGCTTTGTAATGTTTGTTTGTTGTTTGTATGACACAAGTAAAATGGAATATATCCCCCCTCTATGCTTAACAGAATAGCATGAAAGGTTTTTTAAATGGACATTATTAGACGGCAGTTATTGTGGACACTATTGGACCGTTCTGTGTCCTGTATGATTCCGTTTATTCTCCTCTTCTACCTTTTTTACCAACATGTTTACTAGTTGCATCCTTGTTGATTTATTCAAGGTGTAAAGAAATGTGTTCAAAATTATTTTCTACTCATTATGACAATTGTAAATAGAATGTCCTTTTGTAGATTAATTTGCTCCGCATGTTAGTAATGAATGTAACAGGACAGTGCTAAACTAAAGTCTCGCACTTTCATAGTAGAACTCAAATGTTGGAGAATATACATTTGAGACTGTACAAGGCTAATGTGATGGTATGAGTGCAGATATGAACTATGCTGCCTGTCCAGTACTTATCGAAAATGAAATATTCCTGTATTGCAAAATGTATCACCCGTGTGTTGCCGGGGCCCGAAAGGGGAGCAAAGAATAGTAACACTGCACCCTACCACGCATGTCGTAAAAAGCGACTAAGGAGGGTTGGGCATGGGGCTGTTTACCCCATCCCGTAAAAACTTTGCACAGTGGGCTGATCACCTGCTTGCCAACCAATCTGATTACGGAAACAACGATAGATTGTTTGGTCTGTTTTACACGGATAATACAGAATGCAAGAATGTCAAACATAAGAAAAAACCAAAGTACACACAAAACAGAACCTAAAGGTCGGAATAAATTGGTTCCAGCACAGGGAATTTTTTAAGACAGTGGAAGAGAGTAATACACCATATTTTACTTTAGATTGCGTGAGGAAACACTAAACGCTTAGTAGTTCCTTTCGTTGAAAGATTAAACAAAAGTGTGACGCACACATAAAATGTAGTTATATATATATATATGAGTGGTTCCCAAACTGTATAGTCGTAGGGTCGAATTGCATTACATTTGGTGAAAAATTTCAGACTCTGTTTTTTTTAATGTTTTTATTAATGTTCCCCGAATCTGGAAGGTTTTGCAGCATGAATCTAACAACGAGACGTTCAAACAAATGAAACACGGGACACGGGTCACGTGCATTAATAATATATAGGATAATAGTTTATATAGTCCAGAAAAAGCGAGAGAGAGAGGAGAGAGAGAGCTTTTCGTGGTGATTGCCCACAGACAGGAAATATTTTAATGATGGAACTTTCTGGGCTAGAATGGTATTTAAAAACGCGAGGTTCTTTCGGGACTTGAGAGAAACAATTGAATAGACAGTCATGGTATTAGATAACTAGAAAGCAACATGAAGAGAAAATTAAAGAGATAAGAACGAACCGAATAGGCGGGAGAAGAAAAATTTGAAAGAAATCAGAGGAACACACATGTCTGAACAAAATAAGATTGTAAAAAGCCCAGATTTAGTCCATCCTCCTCTGAGTGCTAGCTGAAAACTTGAAGCCGGAGGTTTATTAAATTAAAGTTATTGATTTTAACTTCTCAGCCTAAGGCAACTAGTGGAGATTACTGACAGTTTTCTATAGAGAAAAAGTCCTATTTGTGAACGTGCGAGCACTACAAGACGTGATCAAGTGGTGCCCTAGAGAATGGCATGGTAATACATTCACCATAATCTCACTACACGAGAAGCGATATCTGAGTGCATCAATGGCTTCCTTTAGTGCTACTTTCAACTTTAAATGTCCCTTGACTTCTACTTCTAAATTGATTTTCATATCTTTTATTTCAGACCTTAAAAGTGACACACAGCTTGTACAACACACCGAATGTTCAAAAAGTACGCACCAGTTAACTGTGCATATATGGTGTCAAGTTAGCTATGTGCAGTGTCCCTCTAATTTAAGCATTTACTTGTGATTCCGTACATGAGACAAATTGAATCAGCAGAAACTTTAAACTACGGTTGTGACAGGATACACAGCGTTACAAAACAGGAGGAAACCTGATCGCCAGAAGTCGTCCTCCCATCGTACAAGTGTTTTGACCTTTTAACCTTCTTTACACTGTCAGGGGGTAGGGGGGCACTTGGGTTATGACTCCCAAGTGTAAGCCTCCTTTTGTGTTTTCCAACCTGCACTGGAAATGAACCCAATCCACCTTGGTTGCGACTTTCAACTCCACTCCTGGGTTCAAACCCGGGCGTCAGCGTTTGAATAAATGTTTACGGCCGGAAATTTGACTGAATAAGCTGAACGGCTCCTGTGATAAACCCTCTGTGGATGGGAAGGAGCGAAGCTCCTGACCGGGTTGGAAGGAAAGTCCTCAGGTTCCTCAGCCTCGCAATGACATGTCATTGGGCCGAAGGGCTGAAAGCCCAAGCGCCGCTGGTTAAAAAAAAAAAAAAAAACTCCACTCCTGGTTTTATCAACGCTGTCAGCTTGAGGCAATTGTAAAAGTAACCATTATGTAAATTATACACTGGTACTTCACAGACAATGAGCACGCCGGAGGACGCACCAACATAGATGGTACTCATCCTAGATGTATAATAACTTTTAAAATGCACAATGTACAATTGTATTACAAAATACTATGAAAACCAATGTTTTAAGCCATTTTACTATTTTGGCTAAAATGTCGCTGCTCAATCATTTACTTAAAAAAAAATTTTAAAAAAATAAATAAAAAAGAAAACTTGCTCCTTAGTATATTGTGTAATTTTTTAACCGTTATTATTCAGTTTTACATTAGCTAATTTAAACTACATTATTCGGTAAGAACCCGTAACGACAAAACACAAGAACCATAATCAAACACAAATAAACCACAAAGAAAATCATTTTCAATAACAGAAAACCAACTTGAACAGGAATTAACAGAGTTAAGAAACTACTAAATAAATACAACAGTTGGTCCAAACAGGCAGAGAAACCGTAAACATCACAGGCACGGCCCACTGGTCATTTATTTTGTTATTCATAAAGTACAGGAGCCGCGGAAGTGCAGTGGTTAGCGCACTGGCTTCCTAGCTCAGTGGTCCATGGTTCAATCCCCAGTTAAAGTGGGATTTTTAGACCGCAAACGGCTCCGGGGTCGACCCAGCCTCATGAATTGGGTACCAGAGCAACTCTGGGAAGGTTAAGGCAGACGGCGTGATGTTGACCACATCACCCCTAGTGCACCGATGGTCAAGAAAATATGGGCCCAACACCATATTCCCAATATGCCTCAAGGAGCGTGTAACGGGATCCTTTACCTATTCATAAAGTACAATATCACGAGGATTGAAGCGATTGTTTTACAAACGTTCACAAATAAACTCAATGGATTCATGTGCTAGTATATTTAAATGTATGCTGATATAGTACAAATGTGCACACAGGAGTACGCTAACAGGTGCATAAAAGCAGTACGTATGTTACGATGCGTCTTTGTTGTGTGATGTTAGCAGGTACTGTGTTCTATATACCCAAAGATATGAGCTGATAGCTATTTGGGGTTGATTAAACCAGCAATATACAGGATTGAACTCTGAATTAACAGATGAGGTAGCGTGTGTATTAGCAAATGATGCAGCGCAAGTAATAATAGATGAGGGAATTCCTTCCTGAATAACAAATAATGGAATGGAAGGAATATAGAAAGAATCTGAAAAGAGTTATTCTGTCTAAAATGCACGAATTTTTTTATCATAAGCATGTGGATAATGAATACTCCTTTCTTGTATGTACCGATGTCATGTGTATACATTAACGCTATGTGTGAATACTTTGTGTGGGTATCTTCTTCGATCGCTTCATATAAACACATCTCTCTCTCTCATAAATCTGGCGGTCTGTCTCAGGCTTGTCACATCGTCATACACGTCCGTTTTTATTTCTGTCTTTCTTTGTTTTCTTTGTTTTTTATTTTGTTTTTGTTTGGTTTAAACCGCTGACGGGGTTGGTGAAGGGACACGCAGTCGATATGCTTTTCTCATGGAGTCAACATTCTTTGAAGACATCTTCTACTGTTCGATACATGGACACCTGTCTGTCTGCCTGATTGTAAATTTGTTGAATAGATAGTATTTGAGTCTACAATGGCCATTTCTCAGTCTGAAAATGATCATGTGATCTCTTCTCGGCAAGCAGTATTCTTCTGTTATATTTGACGCTGGGTTTCCTGCTTTTCTTTAGTTCAGTTTTTTTTTTCTTTTTTTTTTTTGTTGTTACTGCTTTTATCTCTTCATATGACGCGTATACATATGAAAATAGCACAAACCACTACATGTGGCATCTACATACGATTTTGGGTATATGTATTAATTTCGTGAATATGTATGAATACTGATAAAAATATAAATTCATGACTGTCATGATAATGTATGTTTATCGATATTAGTTTGTTGTTTTTGTTTGAATATCGCTATTAGCACGGTGTGTTTCTTTCCATACCGCCATTAGTAAGGTGTATTTAAACTCATACTGCGTGCAAGAATATATGCGGCGTGTATGTCAAAATATGGTGTGTACGCAATGGTGATCTGTATGCGGCTCTGTGTGTGTGTGTGTGTATGTGTGTGTGTGTGTGTGTGTGTGTGCGCGCGCGTGCGTGCGCGTGTGCATGCATGCATTGGTGTGTATTATATGAAGTCTGCGAAGAGAAAGAAATCATATTTATGAATATTGCTTATGTATGAATTAAAGATCTGCTTTCATGAGAAATTAAACTTTCCAAAAGTTGTCATTATTGTTTGTTATATAATATGGCGAGGGCCGCGACATATGTTACCAAACCTACCATTTATCAACATAGCATTTCACTCACTATCTAACACGAGACATGGAATAAATAACCCTCAATATCAAACATGAGACGCGGAATAAATAACCATCAATATCAAACATGAGACATGGAAAAAAAAACAATCAGTATCAATCATGAGACATGGAATAAATAACCATCAATATCAAACATGAGACACAGAATAAATAACCATCAATATCAAACATGAGACATGGAAAAAACAACCATCAATATCAAACAAATAATAATTATCAATAACAAACATGAGATGCAGAAAAAATCCCCAACCCCTTTTTTTTCCTTTCACTAAGTCCCTCATCAACATCAGTAACAATTGCACTGGTTATTATCTCTTATTTCAGCTACCTCACTTGTCAACTAACAAGAAGTTGAGCATTTACCGTAAGTTGATGATTTCACTAATTGAAATATTGTTCCATTATTCCAGTCATAAATCAATGTTTACACCCCATTTAACGCTGCTCAGTTCCTCTTCCTGGTATGGCAATGAAATGCCCTGAAAATGTCCAATATGATTTATAAACACACGAAACAACAGGATTAGCGGTGTGCGTGTGTGTAACATATAAGGTGCTGCATAAGCACTAATACTCTGACATTCGATTTCTTGCTCTCGTCTTAAGTATCCTGGAGATCATACAGGCCCAAGGGATCGATGTTCCTCCTATCGATGTCAGACATGATTGAACACGGATCACATGATATGATTCTGAGAAGGAAACGATCCCTCTGAGAGACAGAGAGTACCAGGAGATAAAAACCTGAATAACAGAGAGAGAGAGAGAGATGGAGCGAGCGAGAGAGTATGAAAGAAAATGCAGAGGATACAATATACAAATGCAGTGGCTGGTAGATCAATGGCGTTGGAGTAAATGAATAAATAACAAAAATAAATCTAAGCAATTTATTTACAAGTTACTTTAATTGCTTAAATAGACAGCCGAGATGTTATGGTTCCAAAGGTTGTCAAAGCAGGGAGTTGTAGTGAAGATAAGCTCTCATTACAGATAAATGCTTCTACAGCGCGAGTCTCAAATAGTCTCTGATGTTAGGTATACACATCAACCATATTAATTTTAATATCGACATCCGATGTAAAATTTATGGATCTACCTAAAAGAACGAGTAATACATATGGATCAACCTAAAAGATGTAAGATAGATGGGTCAACTTAAAGATAGGTGAGGTATATGGATCAGTCTTACCGCTATAGGATATATAGATCACCCTATCAGATGGAAGATATATGGATCAACCCAACAGAAGTAAGATAACCATGAAAGATATACCTATTAAGCCTTGTCATGTAAAAGATATCTTTTACGTCTAGAGACGAAAGGTAAAAACTTTGAAATGTAAGATAATGAATAAAGCTTAAAAATGCAAGATGGTGTATCAGCTTAGAGATATAACTAATAACTGATGGGTCAACATGTATGAAGCAAGATAGTGCACGTTGGCAAGTTACTTGATTGATATAGATTTAATGTTTATGTCGTACTTATGAGTGTCAGATATTAACAAATATTGAGCTTTGAAACCAGCTTAGAGTTGGCTGTTACAGGTTGTAAGAACGATAGATGGTGAGTGCAGCACTCATTAAAAGTATGTAACCCTCGCCCTATGGTTTGTTCTACGATTCGGCACGACTTTGTGGTTAACAAATGTTGCAGGCTGGCCGTACAGGTCGTTAGTGGTGCGCAAAATGATGAAATAACATGAAGAATTTATTTAAAATGAAAAACAGGTGATTTAAATAATACGAACAGTTAACTCCACAATGCCTCAACCATACAATTTCTCAATCCTGAAATCGCCAGATATACTGTTCGTAATGATATTTTGATAAAAATCTCAGACAGAATGTTTTCCGTTATTCAGCCTGTTCAGCATTTTTAAAACAAGAAAATGTGAAAAAAGACAATAAGAACTGGCGGTTAATTCTTCTTCTTCTTCTTCCGTCCTTAGCCAAAGACCGACCAAGCAGTCAGAGGCCATCACGCCTTGTGGCGTCTTAAGGGCAACAGCAGATTGATTTTCTCTGTTGTAGTTTCCCATCACGCCTAGCGGCGTCTTTAGGGCAACAACAAATAGATCCATCTGCCGTTGTTTCCGTAATCGGTGTGACAAGCCAACGGGTGATCAGCCCATTGGGCAACCACCACCACCACCACCACTGTGGCGGTTAATACCAAGATAATTTACATTCATCACATATTAGTATGTGAGAGAAAACGCCACGACTGTGACACCATATCAAGATGATGATTTCTATGTATTTATACCGATGATGCTTTCCCTGAAAATGCTTTAAACAATCAATTAAAGAAAACTTTACCTGATACACCTCTTCAAAAGCTGAGTCTATCATCATCATCATTTGCCATCTCCACAACGAAGGTTGGCTGTAATGGATCTCCAACCTCTTCTGTCTCTTGTCTTGGTGGTGCACTCTGATACACTCTTTCTTGTCCATCTCTTGATGTTATCTTCCCACTTATAGCGTTGTCTTCCCCTTGCACGTTTGCCTTCAACTCTACCTTCTGTTATGGTCTTCAGTGTCCGGTGTTATGTTTTTTTACATGTCCAATATATTTTTCTCTCTAATTTTGATCTCCTTCATGAATTTTCTTTTCATTCCTAGCTTTTCTAGAACCTCTATATTTGTTTTCCTCTTTCAATGGACCATGCCCCATTCTTCTATATACCCCCATCTCAATGGCCTCAATTCTTTCTTCTAATTGCTTGTTCATTGACCATGTTTCTACACCATACAGTAATGAAGATCATAAACAGCATTTGATAATTCTCAGTTTGAATTTTGAGTTAGTTGTTTAGAAGTTAGTATCTGTCTCATGTTGTTGAATGTAGCTTTGGCCATTCATATTCTCTTCTTGATTTCTGTTTCGCATGTGCCCTCTTCTGTTATTATATGGTCAAGAAAAAAGAAACTCTTGAATAGTTACACTATTTTTCCATTTATGCTTATCTTTAATGTTGGCCTATCGCCTGCTTTGCTAATAATCACAGTTTTCGTGTTCTCATTAACTTTGAGTCTATGGCAAAACCAAATTATAGTAGGATTATATTTGTTGCCATAAAGCACTGTAAAAGATAACTGAAGAAATTAACAGTTTAACCCATAACGTATCGATTTCCGCAAATGTCCCACCATTTGGCAACGATGTCTAATCTATATGAGCAGCTGCAAGCAGACGGCTCAGGTATGGAATATCATCCAGCTAATACGACAATGTATACTGACAAATGACACATGACATATGGCATCGACTCAATGATCTGATTGGACACTAATGAGATTGAATGAGTCCCAGCTTGACAGCAGAGGGAATGTACAAGTAAACCAAGTCGCTGTCACGAAAGTCACTTCCGTCAAACCTGGCTGCAGGAGCAGACGTGCTAGCTCTAGCGCGGGCAATAAATATGAAATATGATTTGTGTCCGACTGGAACATTAATAAGATTACACGCTCGCTGAGCGCATCAATGACACACGCGTCCACGACAAGATTCGTGATGCACGACATGATCATAGCAAAATAAAGAAAGGTCGAGGACAAGATAGTTCAGACTTAATGCACATGACAGAATACATCGTTTTTTTTTTTTTTTTTTTTTTAACCAGCGGCACTTGGGCTTTCAGCCCTGCGGCCCAATGACATGTCATTGCGAGGCTGGGGATCCTGTGGACTTTCCTTCCAACCCGGTCAGGAGCTTCGCTCCTTCCCATCCACAGAGGGTTTATCTCAGGAGTCGTTCAGGTTATTCTGTCAAAATCCAGGTCGATGACACTACTTCAAATGCCTGCACCCGGGCTTGAACCTTGAACACCTGATCGCCAGCGCAATGTGGTAACCATTATACCAACGCGGCTCTCACAGAATACATAGTTAAAATGACGTGTGGCCATACAAAACCATTAGAAACAGTGCATAATATGGAAAAATGATACACTATATTGTATCACTATCTTCACTATCAAAACACCAACATCAGGGACAACCAGCACAGCACTCACACATGGATGTAAATGGTGAATGATTACAACAGAAAATGAAATGAGGCAGTAACAACTTTTTAACATTCAGGAGGTAAAGTTCAATGGTAATTAAAATATACTCGGCACGTCCATTCATTGTTTTAACGCCAACTATAAAAGACGGAACGATTGTTTTTAATTTAAAGTTTTCTTGTTTTCGGTTAATAACAGCAATGGGGGAGAACACATTTCTGGAACAGTCTATCCGACCTTGCAAACACTTATATTAAATCGTGCGCAGTACAATTATGGCTCATATAAACACACACACACACACACACACACACATATATATACTAGTACATCCCAGCTCTGTGGAGTTCCTGAAAGTCTCTAAAGACACAAAGAAAGAATATGATTTCTGCCCTCTCAGGCATATCGAACAAGGTCACTGTAGCGGGAGGTTATTTAAAATTATTTATTATGTAAAAGTATGCCAGTAAAGAGTTCTGGTCTTACAAGTAATACCCCAGTCTTAGAAATAAGCACTGGTGTATTGTTATCATAAAAATAGTCAGACTGTGAAAACCATGGCCCAGTTGGTAAGAAGTAGTACCAGGATTTAAGGTGTCTCCTCCCTGTGACTATCTTATGATTACTTATATTCTAGGGGATAATAAAATGAACATTCACTGTGACCACAAATGTAATAAGTGAATAATTCCTCAGGTACAGTTAAAAATATTTTAATATTTACACTAATATTCTATTTCTACTAGTTGGAAAAGAGTATAAAAATATATATAAAAGTATTCACACAATTACTATTATTGTCTGTTTAGACTTCAAGATCTTGAATATTACAGTTACTGCAATCACGGTTTTTAGTTCTTTGACTTTACAAATAACTGTCATCACTTGACTGTTTGAATATTAGGTTCACTATGGCTGTTTTCATAAATGGGTGGTCAGTGTCTTAACTGCCACTTATCTTATCACTTGATACTGCTGACACTGAACTGTCTGTTGTAGATCAGATTTGTTAAACCCAGCTGTAGAGATGCCAATGGCCAGTGAAGTTCTCCTTGGGGTCCTGCACGTTTGTGGGATTGCCTCTGGTGAACTACACAGTCTTCTGATACTTGACAGTCTGGTTTGAGTTATTTCATGGAACCTGCAACATATCAGCCTTGGCTAGTATCTGGCTAGACTTGTAGCTGACTAGCACAGATGTCAGACCAGTCAGTCATCAGATGTCACCGTTATACAATCATAGTAAGTAAGGACATCATTTCAGTGATATAGCATTAATATTAACATTTCAATTAAGTGTAACTGACTAGCACATAAGTCAGACAAGTCAGTCATCAGGTGTCAAAGTTATACAGTCATAGCAAGTAACATCAATTCAATGATATAGAATTAATATTAACATATCAGTAATAAACCTCATCTGGTTTATTCCGCTCCTATACATCCCTTTCTATAACTTGATCCTTCCAAATCATATCAAATACAAATTCAAATACTGATGCTATTCTTAGCATCTACACAAAAGTAATACATAAATAAAGAGTGACCAAGCGATCACGTTTCTTTCTTCGGTAGTACAATTACATAGTTTTGGAATTGAAACCTGGCTGTGGAACCCTCCATTTTACCAGCTGTAAATGGGTACAAAGTTGTGCGCTCGAACTAGGGAAGGCAAAGGCAGCGAGGAAGGGGACTAGTCACCTTAACCTCGTAAACTGGGATCTTCCATGATGAAGTTTCTAACACTTCATTTCCCTATGACAATCTCTGCCATGGGACTGCCTTTATCTTCGTAAGCGATAAAGCAATATGATAAATATATCTTCATTAGGCTGTGGGGCTATTTGTGATTAATTTTTGTACAAGCAACAATCATCCACAATGCACATGTTTAGATCATACAATACATTATATCAATGACTATTATACAGGCATATTTTGTGAATTCTATATGAACCTGAAATAACAAATATTATACACGGTAGTTATCATAATTTCGCTTACCCTCAGACTTCAGATACTGGACTTAAAAATGTTTCTGGCGATCCGCTCACAATTCATGGGTAGTGGCGAAACTCTGCCTCCAGTCTGTCTGAACCCTCTTTCGTTGTGTCCCGCTCCAGTTTTACCGATACGCTTTAAATAATATAGCGCGGACGTATCGGAGGGTACCGACGTCACAGCTTAAACCTAAGCCTGAAAAATCCTTCCCGAACAGTGATTTCGGCCGATCTGTGCGTCGACTGAACTTTTGCCTTTCTCATTCTCGGCATATATAATATCCATATTGTTCCATCTTATCTAGTTTTTATACAGCTGATAAAACTCTATCTTCCTATCCATGTAAATTCCCAAACTGTTATTTGTTGATTTTAATATTTAGAACAGAAGTGGGTTACACGCTTTTAGCGTAACTGTGGGCAGCCGAAATACGCATATATCTCCGTAAATGAGAACTTCCTACCGTTCCTTCTTATATGCAGTTATACACAATCCTTCCCTGTACTGAAATGTAAAATCCTTTTCATACTGATTCCCTTCTGCTTTTATTTATCCTTGGCGATTTCCTCTGTCTGATACACATTTCGCTGATACGCCGCCATTTTGAAAGTGGTCATTCGATCGTTGATGGGTTTATAAATCTAACTGAACCCGTTTGCAATGACTTGAAACCAATTTCGCGACATAGCTCCCCCATATTTTAAGCTGGATGATATCTAGCTTAAACTATTGGGTACAAGACAATTGCAAATCGACCATTCCGAGGTTAGTTTTCCTTCCTTCTATCCTCCTCAAGCTCTGTGGGATGGCGACTAAGAAAATCTGCGCCCACATTCTGTTTTCCAAGAATATATTCATCCTTTACTATCTCTCTCCTTCCGGTTCGGCTTTTCATCCAGGCTCTTACTGCTGGTGAAACGGGGTCGGTAGGTTTCCCATGAAGTTTACCGCCCTCTTTTCGTTGATAGTTGGATGTGGTCTTCCCTCGCAAATCCGTAGGTGTTTGATTTTCGCTACGTGATTTGTTCCTTTTTTCCAGCGCATGGGGTTCAGACTGCAATTGAACCTGTGTGGGATGTTTCCTTTCCCCTCCCGTGCAAATCTCGGGAGTACCCCTGATTGCTGGTTTCCTTGTAGATTTTTGATGAAGACTTTTCCGTCGACTTTCTGAATCTACATAGGTGCACTCTGGACAGGAATGTACATACTGATTTATGTCTTCCGTAATACCTGGCCAGTAGAACTGGGTGGCTATTCTTTGTTTTGTGGCACCATTACCCAGGTGTTCACTCAAAGTTGATATGTGTCCCCAGCCTATAACCTTATTCCTATAGGTGGATGGTACAACAATTTGACCATGATTTTTCGTCCCTCTGCCAGCTTTCCTGTACAAGAGTCCATGTTCCATATAGAAATGTCCTTTCCTTGGAGCGTTATGAGTTTTTTGACAATTTTCCAAAACAAGGCTTCAATGTGCTGTCTGCTTCTTGAGCCCGTTTCATTTCAGTCGAATGAAATGTTAATTTGGTGTCCCTCTCTATGTTCCTGGAGTCAGACCTGGTCTGGATTTCTGCCATAACCATAGGTTTTACGGGGTCTCCCAAGAAAACATATTTACGCCCCAACATTAGGGGGTAAAAGGGATCATCTAACACTGCTGCATTTATCTCCCCTTCCACATAGCGACAACTGACATGAATCTTTGCTATGGGTAATGTAAGGGGTGATGTTCCTTTTAGTGGCCCTTGAATGTCTACTGTTTCTGTGGTGATTTGTTCAGGGCACACCAGAGATGTACACACGACTGCATCATAGGACAAACCTGTGTCATACATTCCTGTGACTTGTTTGCCATTCACAGTCACTATCTCCTGGGTAGGTGAGTGATGGAGGCTATTCTGACTCACAGTCAGTTCCTTCCTAACAGAAGTCCTCACCTGTAGACATGCAGCATGATGAAGGGGTTTTTTTCCTCCCACATTCATCAGTGTTGTGGTTGCTCATCTTACAAAATTTGTACCACTTATCTCCCTGTTTGTAGGGTTTATTTTCCTGAGTCTGAGGGTTTTTGTCCTTATTATCCCATCTTGGCTTATTTCTGTACGTTTGGTCCTTCTGGTCAAACTGGGTATTCTGCGGTGGTGGCTTATATCCTTCTACCTGCTTCCTTTTTGCTCCTACCAATTCAGCTTGAGCTGCTTGGTATCTCTCTGCACATTTCAAAATGTCTTCCAGCCTCTCTGCTCCTTGTTCCATAAGGAATTTCCTCATCTCTTGAGACATGGAATCTTTCACTTGCTCTAACATAACCATTTCTTTCAGATCCTCGTAGGTTTTCTGATACTTACCCAAACTACTCCATTTCAACAAATACGTTTCTAGCCTAGCTGAGAACTGGTTATAGGTTTCTCCCGGTAGAGGTTTAGAAGTTCTAAATTTCTTCCTATGTCTCTGAGTTCTGTTCATACCGGATCAGTAAGGCTTGCTTTAGTATTTCATAATTTTCCTGATCTTCTCTGGGGAGTTTCAGAAACACATCATATGCAATACCTCTCAATCCCTGGGATAACTTTAGACTCCATTTTTCCTTTTCCAGTCCATATGTAGAGGCTAGCCTTTCATACCTATCCAGGTACGACTCAATTGCGTCCTCCTTTTCAACAAATGGATCTAGGTGGAAGTTCATGGCCCCATGTGCTGTGTTCTGAAAAGAGCTACTCGCAGAATGAGGTGAGCTATTACCATGGGTGATAGTCCCAGCCTGAAGTTCAAGATCAAGCTGTCTCATTTTCAGCTCATGGTCTCTCTCTGCTTGTAACCTCCTTTCTTCTCTCTCAGCCTCTGCTTGTAGCCTCCTTTCTTCTCTCTCAGCTTCTAATTTCTTGGCTTCTCTTTCTGCATCCAATTTCTTGGCTTCTCTTTCTGCTTCCAATTTCTTGGCTTCTCTCTCTGCTTCTAATTGCTTTGCTTCTCTCTCAGTGTACTTTTCACATTCCGTCGTGACATACCGGATCAGAGCATCACTATCCATGCAAGCTCTTTTCCCACCTGCAGTGTAGCAGACCTAAATTTGACCAAGTCAGCCATGATGTATCTGTAGTCTAGTAGGGCAAGCGATCTTACTCAAACTAATTTACTACAATATAATTAACTTAGTTAAAATTAAAGTTAATTAAACTGACTTCACCATATATGAAACAGCTTTCTTTATCTGTACTCAATGGTACTCCTAAAAATATAATTATTTCCTACTATGTTACTCTTTCCAAAAAATTTACAAAACAAAATTTCTACACAGCAGAAATAGAAAGTTGGCTCAGGAATATCAAAGATATATCCCGCAGACGAGCCCCCACTGTAGCGGGAGGTTATTTAAAATTATTTATTATGTAAAAGTATGCCAGTAAAGAGTTCTGGTCTTACAAGTAATACCCCAGTCTTAGAAATAAGCACTGGTGTATTGTTATCATAAAAATAGTCAGACTGTGAAAACCATGGCCCAGTTGGTAAGAAGTAGTACCAGGATTTAAGGTGTCTCCTCCCTGTGACTATCTTATGATTACTTATATTCTAGGGGATAATAAAATGAACATTCACTGTGACCACAAATGTAATAAGTGAATAATTCCTCAGGTACAGTTAAAAATATTTTAATATTTACACTAATATTCTATTTCTACTAGTTGGAAAAGAGTATAAAAATATATATAAAAGTATTCACACAATTACTATTATTGTCTGTTTAGACTTCAAGATCTTGAATATTACAGTTACTGCAATCACGGTTTTTAGTTCTTTGACTTTACAAATAACTGTCATCACTTGACTGTTTGAATATTAGGTTCACTATGGCTGTTTTCATAAATGGGTGGTCAGTGTCTTAACTGCCACTTATCTTATCACTTGATACTGCTGACACTGAACTGTCTGTTGTAGATCAGATTTGTTAAACCCAGCTGTAGAGATGCCAATGGCCAGTGAAGTTCTCCTTGGGGTCCTGCACGTTTGTGGGATTGCCTCTGGTGAACTACACAGTCTTCTGATACTTGACAGTCTGGTTTGAGTTATTTCATGGAACCTGCAACATATCAGCCTTGGCTAGTATCTGGTTAGACTTGTAGCTGACTAGCACAGATGTCAGACCAGTCAGTCATCAGATGTCACCGTTATACAATCATAGTAAGTAAGGACATCATTTCAGTGATATAGCATTAATATTAACATTTCAATTAAGTGTAACTGACTAGCACATAAGTCAGACAAGTCAGTCATCAGGTGTCAAAGTTATACAGTCATAGCAAGTAACATCAATTCAATGATATAGAATTAATATTAACATATCAGTAATAAACCTCATCTGGTTTATTCCGCTCCTATACATCCCTTTCTATAACTTGATCCTTCCAAATCATATCAAATACAAATTCAAATACTGATGCTATTCTTAGCATCTACACAAAAGTAATACATAAATAAAGAGTGACCAAGCGATCACGTTTCTTTCTTCGGTAGTACAATTACATAGTTTTGGAATTGAAACCTGGCTGTGGAACCCCCCATTTTACCAGCTGTAAATGGGTACAAAGTTGTGCGCTCGAACTAGGGAAGGCAAAGGCAGCGAGGAAGGGGACTAGTCACCTTAACCTCGTACTGGGATCTTCCATGATGAAGTTTCTAACACTTCATTTCCCTATGACAATCTCTGCCATGGGACTGCCTTTATCTTCGTAAGCGATAAAGCAATATGATAAATATATCTTCATTAGGCTGTGGGGCTACTTGTGATTAATTTTTGTACAAGCAACAATCATCCACAATGCACATGTTTAGATCATACAATACATTATATCAATGACTATTATACAGGCATATTTTGTGAATTCTATATGAACCTGAAATAACAAATATTATACACGGTAGTTATCATAATTTCGCTTACCCTCAGACTTCAGATACTGGACTTAAAAATGTTTCTGGCGATCCGCTCACAATTCATGGGTAGTGGCGAAACTCTGCCTCCAGTCTGTCTGAACCCTCTTTCGTTGTGTCCCGCTCCAGTTTTACCGATACGCTTTAAATAATATAGCGCGGACGTATCGGAGGGTACCGACGTCACAGCTTAAACCTAAGCCTGAAAAATCCTTCCCGAACAGTGATTTCGGCCGATCTGTGCGTCGACTGAACTTTTGCCTTTCTCATTCTCGGCATATATAATATCCATATTGTTCCATCTTATCTAGTTTTTATACAGCTGATAAAACTCTATCTTCCTATCCATGTAAATTCCCAAACTGTTATTTATTGATTTTATTATTTAGAACAGAAGAGGGTTACACGCTTTTAGCGTAACTGTGGGCAGCCGAAATACGCATATATCTCCGTAAATGAGAACTTCCTACCGTTCCTTCTTATATGCAGTTATACACAATCCTTCCCTGTACTGAAATGTAAAATCCTTTTCATACTGATTCCCTTCTGCTTTTATTTATCCTTGGTGATTTCCTCTGTCTGATACACATTTCGCTGATACGCCGCCATTTTGAAAGTGGTCATTCGATCGTTGATGGGTTTATAAATCTAACTGAAACCGTTTGCAATGGCTTGAAACCAATTTCGCGACATAGCTCCCCCATATTTTAAGCTGGATGATATCTAGCTTAACTATTGGGTACAAGACAATTGCAAATCGACCATTCCGAGGTTAGTTTTCCTTCCTTCTATCCTCCTCAAGCTCTGTGGGATGACGACTAAGAAAATCTGCGCCCACATTCTGTTTTCCAAGAATATATTCATCCTTTACTATCTCTCTCCTTCCGGTTCGGCTTTTCATCCAGGCTCTTACTGCTGGTGAAACGGGGTCGGTAGGTTTCCCATGAAGTTTACCGCCCTCTTTTCGTTGATAGTTGGATGTGGTCTTCCCTCGCAAATCCGTAGGTGTTTGATTTTCGCTACGTGATTTGTTCCTTTTTTCCAGCGCATGGGGTTCAGACTGCAATTGAACCTGTGTGGGATGTTTCCTTTCCCCTCCCGTGCAAATCTCGGGAGTACCCCTGATTGCTGGGTTGCTTGTAGATTTTTGATGAAGACTTTTCCGTCGACTTTCTGAATCTACATAGGTGCACTCTGGACAGGAATGTACATACTGATTTATGTCTTCCGTAATACCTGGCCAGTAGAACTGGGTGGCTATTCTTTGTTTTGTGGCACCATTACCCAGGTGTTCACTCAAAGTTGATATGTGTCCCCAGCCTATAACCTTATTCCTATAGGTGGATGGTACAACAATTTGACCATGATTTTTCGTCCCTCTGCCAGCTTTCCTGTACAAGAGTCCATGTTCCATATAGAAATGTCCTTTCCTTGGAGCGTTATGAGTTTTTGACAATTTTCCAAAACAAGGCTTCAATGTGCTGTCTGCTTCTTGAGCCCGTTTCATTTCAGTCGAATGAAATGTTAATTTGGTGTCCCTCTCTATGTTCCTGGAGTCAGACCTGGTCTGGATTTCTGCCATAACCATAGGTTTTACCGGGTCTCCCAAGAAAACATATTTACGCCCCAACATTAGGGGGTAAAAGGGATCATCTAACACTGCTGCATTTATCTCCCCTTCCACATAGCGACAACTGACATGAATCTTTGCTATGGGTAATGTAAGGGGTGATGTTCCTTTTAGTGGCCCTTGAATGTCTACTGTTTCTGTGGTGATTTGTTCAGGGCACACCAGAGATGTACACACGACTGCATCATAGGACAAACCTGTGTCATACATTCCTGTGACTTGTTTGCCATTCACAGTCACTATCTCGTGGGTAGGTGAGTGATGGAGGCTATTCTGACTCACAGTCAGTTCCTTCCTAACAGAAGTCCTCACCTGTAGACATGCAGCATGATGAAGGGGTTTTTTCCTCCCACATTCATCAGTGTTGTGGTTGCTCATCTTACAAAATTTGTACCACTTATCTCCCTGTTTGTAGGGTTTATTTTCCTGAGTCTGAGGGTTTTTGTCCTTATTATCCCATCTTGGCTTATTTCTGTACGTTTGGTCCTTCTGGTCAAACTGGGTATTCTGCGGTGGTGGCTTATATCCTTCTACCTGCTTCCTTTTTGCTCCTACCAATTCAGCTTGAGCTGCTTGGTATCTCTCTGCACATTTCAAAATGTCTTCCAGCCTCTCTGCTCCTTGTTCCATAAGGAATTTCCTCATCTCTTGAGACATGGAATCTTTCACTTGCTCTAACATAACCATTTCTTTCAGATCCTCGTAGGTTTTCTGATACTTACCCAAACTACTCCATTTCAACAAATACGTTTCTAGCCTAGCTGAGAACTGGTTATAGGTTTCTCCCGGTAGAGGTTTAGAAGTTCTAAATTTCTTCCTATATGTCTCTGAGTTCTGTTCATACCGGATCAGTAAGGCTTGCTTTAGTATTTCATAATTTTCCTGATCTTCTTTGGGGAGTTTCAGAAACACATCATATGCAATACCTCTCAATCCCTGGGATAACTTTAGACTCCATTTTTCCTTTTCCAGTCCATATGTAGAGGCTAGCCTTTCATACCTATCCAGGTACGACTCAATTGCGTCCTCCTTTTCAACAAATGGATCTAGGTGGAAGTTCATGGCCCCATGTGCTGTGTTCTGAAAAGAGCTACTCGCAGAATGAGGTGAGCTATTACCATGGGTGATAGTCCCAGCCTGAAGTTCAAGATCAAGCTGTCTCATTTTCAGCTCATGGTCTCTCTCTGCTTGTAACCTCCTTTCTTCTCTCTCAGCCTCTGCTTGTAGCCTCCTTTCTTCTCTCTCAGCTTCTAATTTCTTGGCTTCTCTTTCTGCATCCAATTTCTTGGCGTCTCTTTCTGCTTCCAATTTCTTGGCTTCTCTCTCTGCTTCTAATTGCTTTGCTTCTCTCTCAGTGTACTTTTCACATTCCGTCGTGACATACCGGATCAGAGCATCACCATCCATGCCAAGCTCTTTTCCCACCTGCAGTGTAGCAGACCTAAATTTGACCAAGTCAGACATGATGTATCTGTAGTCTAGTAGGGCAAGCGATCTTACTCAAACTAATTTACTACAATATAATTAACTTAGTTAAAATTAAAGTTAATTAAACTGACTTCACCATATATGAAACAGCTTTCTTTATCTGTACTCAATGGTACTCCTAAAAATATAATTATTTCCTACTATGTTACTCTTTCCAAAAAATTTACAAAACAAAATTTCTACACAGCAGAAATAGAAAGTTGGCTCAGGAATATCAAAGATATATCCCGCAGACGAGCCCCCACTGTAGCGGGAGGTTATTTAAAATTATTTATTATGTAAAAGTATGCCAGTAAAGAGTTCTGGTCTTACAAGTAATACCCCAGTCTTAGAAATAAGCACTGGTGTATTGTTATCATAAAAATAGTCAGACTGTGAAAACCATGGCCCAGTTGGTAAGAAGTAGTACCAGGATTTAAGGTGTCTCCTCCCTGTGACTATCTTATGATTACTTATATTCTAGGGGATAATAAAATGAACATTCACTGTGACCACAAATGTAATAAGTGAATAATTCCTCAGGTACAGTTAAAAATATTTTAATATTTACACTAATATTCTATTTCTACTAGTTGGAAAAGAGTATAAAAATATATATAAAAGTATTCACACAATTACTATTATTGTCTGTTTAGACTTCAAGATCTTGAATATTACAGTTACTGCAATCACGGTTTTTAGTTCTTTGACTTTACAAATAACTGTCATCACTTGACTGTTTGAATATTAGGTTCACTATGGCTGTTTTCATAAATGGGTGGTCAGTGTCTTAACTGCCACTTATCTTATCACTTGATACTGCTGACACTGAACTGTCTGTTGTAGATCAGATTTGTTAAACCCAGCTGTAGAGATGCCAATGGCCAGTGAAGTTCTCCTTGGGGTCCTGCACGTTTGTGGGATTGCCTCTGGTGAACTACACAGTCTTCTGATACTTGACAGTCTGGTTTGAGTTATTTCATGGAACCTGCAACATATCAGCCTTGGCTAGTATCTGGCTAGACTTGTAGCTGACTAGCACAGATGTCAGACCAGTCAGTCATCAGATGTCACCGTTATACAATCATAGTAAGTAAGGACATCATTTCAGTGATATAGCATTAATATTAACATTTCAATTAAGTGTAACTGACTAGCACATAAGTCAGACAAGTCAGTCATCAGGTGTCAAAGTTATACAGTCATAGCAAGTAACATCAATTCAATGATATAGAATTAATATTAACATATCAGTAATAAACCTCATCTGGTTTATTCCGCTCCTATACATCCCTTTCTATAACTTGATCCTTCCAAATCATATCAAATACAAATTCAAATACTGATGCTATTCTTAGCATCTACACAAAAGTAATACATAAATAAAGAGTGACCAAGCGATCACGTTTCTTTCTTCGGTAGTACAATTACATAGTTTTGGAATTGAAACCTGGCTGTGGAACCCCCCATTTTACCAGCTGTAAATGGGTACAAAGTTGTGCGCTCGAACTAGGGAAGGCAAAGGCAGCGAGGAAGGGGACTAGTCACCTTAACCTCGTACTGGGATCTTCCATGATGAAGTTTCTAACACTTCATTTCCCTATGACAATCTCTGCCATGGGACTGCCTTTATCTTCGTAAGCGATAAAGCAATATGATAAATATATCTTCATTAGGCTGTGGGGCTACTTGTGATTAATTTTTGTACAAGCAACAATCATCCACAATGCACATGTTTAGATCATACAATACATTATATCAATGACTATTATACAGGCATATTTTGTGAATTCTATATGAACCTGAAATAACAAATATTATACACGGTAGTTATCATAATTTCGCTTACCCTCAGACTTCAGATACTGGACTTAAAAATGTTTCTGGCGATCCGCTCACAATTCATGGGTAGTGGCGAAACTCTGCCTCCAGTCTGTCTGAATCCTCTTTCGTTGTGTCCCGCTCCAGTTTTACCGATACGCTTTAAATACTATAGCGCGGATGTATCGGAGGGTACTAACGTCACAGCTTAAACCTAAGCCTGAAAAATCCTTCCCGAACAGTGATTTCGGCCGATCTGTGCGTCGACTGAACTTTTGCCTTTCTCATTCTCGGCATATATAATATCCATATTGTTCCATCTTATCTAGTTTTTATACAGCTGATAAAACTCTATCTTCCTATCCATGTAAATTCCCAAACTGTTATTTATTGATTTTAATATTTAGAACAGAAGAGGGTTACACGCTTTTAGCGTAACTGTGGGCAGCCGAAATACGCATATATCTCCGTAAATGAGAACTTCCTACTGTTCCTTCTTATATGCAGTTATACACAATCCTTCCCTGTACTGAAATGTAAAATCCTTTTCATACTGATTCCCTTCTGCTTTTATTTATCCTTGGTGATTTCCTCTGTCTGATACACATTTCGCTGATACGCCGCCATTTTGAAAGTGGTCATTCGATCGTTGATGGGTTTATAAATCTAACTGAAACCGTTTGCAATGGCTTGAAACCAATTTCGCGACAGTCACTCATGTGAGGGTCAGCATCGAACTGACTTCATCATGTCAAATACATTGCCACATATATCGAACAAGGTCACTCATATGAGGGTGAGCAACGAACTGACAACTTCATCATGTCAAATACATTGCCACATATATCGAACAAGGTCACTCATGTGAGGGTGAGCAACGAACTGACAACTTCATCATGTCAAATACATTGCCACATATATCGAACAAGGTCACTCATGTGAGGGTGAGAATCGAACTGACAACTTCATCATGTCAAATACATTGCCACATATATCGAACAAGGTCACTCATGTGAGGGTGAGCAACGAACTGACAACTTCATCATGTCAAATACATTGCCACATATATCGAACAAGGTCACTCATGTGAGGGTGAGCATCGAACTGACAACTTCATCATGTCAAATACATTGCCACATATATCGAACAAGGTCACTCATGTGAGGGTGAGCAACGAACTGACAACTTCATCATGTCAAATACATTGCCACATATATCGAACAAGGTCACTCATGTGAGGGTGAGCAACGACAAACTGACAACTTCATCATGTCAAATACATTGCCACATATATCGAACAAGGTCACTCATGTGAGGGTGAGCAACGAACTGACAACTTCATCATGTCAAATACATTGCCACATATATCGAACAAGGTCACTCATGTGAGGGTGAGCAACGAACTGACAACTTCATCATGTCAAATACATTGCCACATATATCGCAGCAGGTCACTCATGTGAGGGTGAGCAACGAACTGACAACTTCATCATGTCAAATACATTGCCACATATATCGAACAAGGTCACTCATGTGAGGGTGAGCAACGAACTGACAATTTCATCATGTCAAATACATTGCCACATATACTACTGCTGCACGAGCATGTGACTACCTGGTGCAGGTTTCCTGTAAGGGGGCCGGCTGCAGCTCCATGCTCCGTAAGGAGCACCAAATAGATGACAATGAAAGATAATTATTACAGCCGACTAACACGGTCTGCAGCAAGTGCACTCTTGAAAGCATTCATCCAATGTCTCATTATTCGATTGTTCTGTTTTACCGACTGATTTATGACACTCATTACCATCAGCAGGTCAAAGGACCTCGGTGGTGTACTTGGTGCTTATTTAAAAAAAAAAAAAAAGAGTGTAGTTGACTACAAATTTACACTTTCATTTTCATTCTGTCCTATCCACCAATCGAACCAATAATCGATTCCCAGACTCGCTGATTACCTTCCCTCAGGAGACCAGAGATGTAAGGTTTGGCTGTGAATACTGAGTGAGGTAACAACGCGTCACAGAAACTGGGTAGGTAACATCGGTCACACTGAATACACTGACACTGTGGCAAGCGACAGAAAAGAAATAAAATATCCCCATTTTAAACTGAAGAAATGATTCCCAAACCAAGTGATTTTTGTCCCATACAAAGCAATGATTAAAACCATAATAATACATAAATAAACGAATCTCCCTTTCGTTCGGTGTCAGGTGATTAGATTTAGCCTTGATGTAAACAAACACGGATATTTGTAAAAGACTTTATATATGGATATGCGGTGAAGGCAAATCTCGGATGGCATGGTTGTGGCTTCAGCAACTTCTTTCCCTCTTCACAACGCTTGCGACCTGCAGGTGACCCCATGTCAAAAAGATTGTCCAGTTCTTAAATCTTAGTCCTTCATCATCAGCCGAGTCACTTGCCCGGGGATAGGTCGGTGATTTTATGACTGATGCTGCCGGTGTGAAGATCGACGCACAAGCAACAAAGATGCGACTAACCAGAAGGGAAATAAAAACGTCCGCGTCGACACAGTACTCGATTAAGCACCCTTGTTACGTGCGTGCACATAGGCTGGCCGTAAGAGACACAGATAAAGGGAAATACTATTACAGCCCGACTCTTTACTGTCATGGAAATTTGCACTGAAGTAAAATGGACGATCTTATTACTGAGATATGCCGTGCGTGTATAATTTTCTTGAGGTTAGATACAGTACCAAATTATAACAAAAAATGTATTAACCGTCTAACCAATTCATAATACAGAGACTAAAACTGCCTGTACTGGTCATCTGAATGAAAAAGCTGTGCTAGGCAGTCGGCCATTGATTTTAACCCTTTTATCTCGCATACAACAGCGCCGTATTGTCCATTATGCCACCACGAATCCCAACAACTTCCACAGAATGAGAAGGACGGTAATGGGAGTTCAGCATGAGCATCATGTTCTACGTGTGATAGCCAACTGTCACCAAGCTATTGAAAGCAGATTTAAATTTTTTTTTTTTTAAACCGGGACCATGGGAACCTGGAATGTAAAGTCACTTATGAAAAAAAAACCTCATTAAGCAGGAAATGGAAGGAACTAATGACAGACTGGATAAAGATGGCGGACAGCTGCCTCAACCTGATACAAGCATAACTAATGAAGGGGCCAAGAATTTAAGCAGAAACAGATACAGGAACAATTTGGAAGCAGAACATCCCGGCCACGAAAAAAATGATGCACATTACCAGCTCAACACAAGTTAAGTGGTAATCTTCAGACTCCGCATTGGCCACAACAGATTCAGTAATACAAAGGTGTACAAAAAAAAAAAAACAACAAAAAAACAGAAATGGACGACAGTTCAGAATAAACATTGATGGACACAAGAAGAGAAGAGAATGAGCTAGACCACAAAAAGACAAAAGGAAATGAAAAACTAAATAAATTAATATTCACAAATATAGATTGTTTAACACGGTTTACGGAATTATGTCCATATTTGATTATAATTTTTTACAAATCAAACTGACACTGTCACTTGCGAAGGGAAAAACCAAAGAAGCAATATTACTTTCACTAATCCTGTGCCTCAACCGTTAACTACTGTTACCTGATGTTGACTAGCTGGACTATCACATGACCACACAAGTGTCACTAGTGCAAAAAACACTCTGCTAAAGTTAAATGTCTCGAGAACGCAATCATGGTGTAGCCCCTAGTGGAGAAAGTTTTGGGTGTTTACAAACATGTACATTTATAACAATTAAAATGTTGCCTCGCGCGCCCTGTCCAAACTAGACTCACGGTCCGTATTAGGGCGCATGTCCAAATATAAAGACCCTGTGGTCTGGTTAATTATATAATAAACATGTACAGATAGTCCATATACTAACATGATAAGTTAGCCTTGTAGAAAGAATGGAAACATCACAGAAAGTCAGCACCTGGCAAAAACTGATGGAGATCGGAAAAGGTCAATGAGTTGACACACAGACAGTGCCAATTTGGGCCTATAGGAACTGGGATGAGTAATAGTCAAGAAAATATTTTTGTTTAAGTAAAAGTAGTCCCATAACAAAGTAGCTATGTGTCAGACACTTCACCTATCTTAGGTTTCAGCCTCATGAGGCGCTGTGACAAGTTCCCTTCCTCGTTACATTTACCTTCCTTAACTCAAGAGCAATGCAGTGACCAGTTCGTCATTGTTACCGTTGCCTTCCCTAACTTAAGCGCATGGTCAGGTACCCATTTTACAGCTGGAATGACTGCCGTAGGCCGCCCCTTGGTTTCGAACCCGGCCTATTTGCACTCAGAAGCAAGCGCTCTAAACATTCTGGCTCTTGAACCTCCAAGGACAGTTATACAGTGACAAAAAAAGGAAATAAAACGTTCTGCAACGAACGCGAAGAAAAAAAGAAAAATCAATTGCGCTTTCAACAAAACCGAGAAACAATGTATTCATATGATAGTGTAGGAGTCACAGGCTAATGCACAATTTTCGTGTAAACTAATTGTGTGTCCATTAAAAGATGGCGGACACCTGGAACACTAAAATCTCCAATAAGCTGGAATGAAAATCGCGTCTTTCGTCACGCAAAAAACTACAGGCAAATTGCAGCAAAAATGAAGAAACATGTGTCCAGCGGTAAAAGATGTCTCATGTTCAAATTGAGGACGAGTGACTCATAAAGTTAGAAATTTTGTTCCATTTTTGCCTCCCATGAAAGTTTCTTAGAATGTAGAGAAAACAGAAACTTCAATTTCAGACCGAATCAGCGTGTGCGGAAAGCTAGCTCTGAGTATACAAAGAAGAAATAACAAAGACTCAACAAAGGTGAACAAATCAACATAAAATGGAAATGGGTAGCTTGATTCAAGCACAATAACTGAACGTTTGAAAGTCTCGACAAATGAGTTTCAGTCACTGAATTACTCTATCAGGAGATATAAACATTTTGAGCATTCATTCAATCAATCCTCTTAATTTTCACATGGAGCATAGGAGGGCAGCTGTTGCGAGCAAGGTATTCTTCGTTCGCTCTCATATAACTACATCTATCTGTCCCATAAAGCCATATTTCTCTCATCGCCATACAGTCGGCCCTTTAATTCAGTTGGTGAAATTCATGCTGTCAGCCTGCTCGTCTCGTGGAGTCGACATAATTGAAGGACATGTGCTACTGTTTGCTTGTCTGTCCACGTGAGCACATACATGTCTGTCAGCCCGAATTTGTTGAACAGATGGTACATGAGTTTACAGTGGCCGGTTCTCAGCCTGAAAATGATCATCTGATATATCTTCTTGGCAAGGAGTAATATGCTTCTGTTATATTTGACTGTGGGTGCTCTCTGTACCATTTTCTTCTTTTTTTAAGGTATTTTTTATTACTGCTTTTGTCCTGTCCTCAGTTTGGATTTCTCTTCCTCCTTTAGCAAGCAAGTGACTATAGTTATACATGATGAGGACTAAACAACACGCAAAAAAGCACTGTGAAAGTAGGCGGCAATGATTGTACAAGATTTCTGAAGGCGGTGTAAAACCAACATTTTAACCAAATGGTTTGTGTCAAGAACATTGTGCACTAGTGGGAAGATAGTTTACCAATTTAATGTGTCTGTTGTTTGAGTTAATCACACTGATCATAGTCACACAAAGCATACTATAATCTGTAGTGTAAGCACCACGATGAGCTTACGTTTTGTAATATTCGTATACATACACATTTCCAAAGACAGCGGAGATTACATCATTGGAGATTATGTCAGCACCGTCAGTCATCTGTGTTGAGCGTAATCATTCAAAGAATCAGTTTTTTTTTCTGTTTGTAAACATTATTTAAGACTGGTAGAAATTATGTGATCACTTGATGTAACCGCTACGTCAATCATACATATGTTGTTTTCTTTGATGCGCGGACTTTGTAAAAACCTTGTCGAAAATATATATCTGAAACAATTTGTCGTTAACACCTAAGGCATTTAACGAAAAAATGTTAAGCTTTTCAATAGCTGGTCTCAAGCAAAAACTAACAGAATAAAAACATACAGAAAATGAAATTCATGTATTCTAATAAACAATGGCAACATTTGTGCGACTCCAGTGTAAGCGTCAAACACATAAAAGAGAAAAAAAATGTCAAACAGTCGAAGCGACAACACGATCGAAGATTGACAATATGGACTTGGCTAACAATCAGCACAATACGAGCAAGCAGAGAAAGATTGAATTTATTGTTAAACGAGTTCGTCAAACAATGACATGCCCTCAGTTTGCTTCTCGGTCTTGAAAACGTCCAGAAGGTTCACAGTCAAATATACAAAGGCGTTTTAAACGAGGTTGGCGTTTCAATGAACGATCAAAGGATTGTCACAAAACAATACATGACAAGAACGCGTCATTCAATATTTATATTTTAAACAGGACAACATCACGCAAACTGGACATGAATGCATTAACCTTGCGGTTTTTTTCTCTTTCCCTTCTTGCATATAAAGCACAAAACTGTTATCCACAGTACCCAGAAATTACAAGAATATGAATGTAAATGCACGCCGACGACCCAGTGCTTCTGATAAAAGATGGAAGGTTTGAAAAGTTTACTGCAAGAATGTGCGCGAACACCGAGTGCAAACTCTGAAAAGAAATCAATTTTCGTAACTGACAAAATCACAAACTATCTGATTTTGTTCGCGGGCAACCCAACTGGTTATTCCTTGTTATCTAATATCACTGGCATTCTTTCAACTCAAAATTACATTTGTCATGGGGACAAGGAGTAAAGTTGTTAGCGACTTTTATTATAATTTACGTTCAACATGCTGGACTGAAAAGACTATAGGATTACTATTGTTCATACTAAAGAGTTTTATTATCTGGTTCATAAAACTCACAGCTATAGGAATCGCAAGGGGTGACATCTATTTGAAATGCCAAAGAAATGCAACTTGGCTAAGTACTACAACTGGAGAAGTAGTATAATAGACATGGAGGAAAACTAGACAATATGCATCCATCTGCAGATAAGAAGAAAAAGTAAAGAAAGTGCGTACAATCAGTAAGCAACTATACTGTAAACAAACCTGCCCTCGACTGGATCTTACTAGACAGAGAGGAACGAGAGAAGAGTGTCGAGTCCTAAGTGTGACGAAATCAGTCGTGCACTTTTTATAACTCTCATCCACTCCGGCAGTATCACTTCATTTCTTCATTTTTCAGTCTTTGAAATCTTACAATATTATACATAGGTAATTTTTTAGTGCTTAAGGGAAAGTCATTATTGAGTTACTTCCCTTGAACTCCGCGGATAAATACATTTTTACTGCGATTTATTCGTTGTTTGGGTAATAATAGATTGTTCTTGCTTCAGAATATCTATGGCCTGAATTTATGTGTATTGTTTGTCTGAGTAGGACAAGTCTGTCTTATATCTGTATATCTTTACATATCTAAGTCGAACTATATGTTCTGTTGTCTCTAGAGAGGTCAAAGGCTATTCGGCGGATGTGTCGCTTGAGTGGGTGTGATTTGGCTTCGTCCTGATAGGGAATGTGTGTGTTTTGCTATGTCGGCTTGATGCCTTGAAAAAGTGATCTCAGTGGTTTTGGGGAAAGTGATAGTCGTCTAGACCTATCGTGTATGCTTTACCCCAGTGTTTATTCATCTTGCCAAGGAATGGCAGTTTCATATTCCCTCTACCAAGGTAATCAAAGATACTCTTATGAACTCTCGATCGAAGCCACCATTGTCGATAATTACGATTTGAATGTTTAAGAGAATATATTTGACTCGATGAAAAACGACTTCGATTCCTAGCAGCACTATATTCTGTAGAATGCAGTCTATTGTTCATGACCAAATCTACAGAGCAACGAAATGTTGTATGAATGACTAACTTTAGAACAGATTCATTATCTGTATTCAAACGTGAGTGACAGTTCACGAGTGGAGCCATCTTGGAACCAAAACATGTAGGACTTTCAAGAAGAGAAAAGGGATGCCCGTATTATCGCTTGATCAGTCCAGAGATCACTGCTACACATGAGAACCCATTGTTAGCGGTTCAATATTATTATTATATGGAAAAATATGTGCTGAACATTATGTTGAAGAATCGTTGCTAAACGAGATTAGGTTTAGAAGTCATCTGAAATATTGTTTACAAGCTGACGTGCTCAGTCAGTGACGTCAGATGATATATGTATGGGCGATACTGAGTGCTTGGCTATTGACAGTCCATTATACCATTATTCTACATGAGTGCCCATGTAACATTGCAAGACCATTTGTCCACTGTACTATGATGTATTATGGCAACCTGTGATTTGTCACTATCTGTGCTGTCGAGTGTGTACGTCCAATTAAACTTTAGAAAAGGTACACAGTCGTTGGTGTCGATGACTTCCGGTCATACATGAGTGTGAGAAGAGAACATTTGTCAACAACACGAACCCTTATCATCATTCGCACATTATACACTCCATCCATGTCTACACAACACTGCGTAGGTCAAGTTGACATTCCATACACTACAGTGGGGCAGGCAACACCATAGGGATCTTGTCAACTGATGATGATAGACGCCTGTCTTCCCGCCTAGGAGTGTTCTGGTGTACTTTATCAACATATATTATATCCAACTAAATATCAACTTTATCAACTGGTGGACCAGCTTTCTGGGTTTGACCTCGCAGAAATTCAGAAGTCAACAGATTACCGATACCAGACCGTTTCCTGTGGCTGATACGACACACTTGCAGTATTGGTTTGCTCTTTGTCAACGCTTCGTCACGTGACCTGTCAAGTGAATGCAGTATGTAGGTCAGCGTTGTTGACATTTTTTACATTAGACATTATAGAGTTTCACAGAACAGTTGGATCAATTCTTGTCAGTGTTAACAGAAAGACAGTATTTGTGAACTAAGAAGTCCTGGTTTCATCGATGGATCTTCTTGTTTGCCATATATGAACTTTAATATTTAAGGCCAGAATGTTTAATTGAATAAAGTGGCAGTTTGTTTGTTTTCATGAAAAATAACTTTGCCATTACTGTAAGACTGAGCCTATTTTGCAACACATACTATCATACACATAATTTATATATATTTATGTTTACATGTTATTTGTTTGTATAGTATGTTAGTTTCTATGTCAGCGGGTTGTGTTTAAGGTTGGGCGGCGTCCTCACAACAGAGTATCCCACGTCATAGAGGGTCCGTTGTGGGCGTTTTCTATAGGTGCAATTTTCTTGATTGAAAATTTGCTGCGACAACTGTTGCTTTTGTGTTAGCTGTGAAGTCTGTAATTATTGTTATTTTTGTAATATTTCTTTGTTCTTTAGTTTTGTTTTGATTTGTTTGTAATTTGTTGGTCTAACCTTTTCTATCTTTCAGTTCTATTCATAATTTATATTCATATATTGTGACGTCATTTGTGTTGTTATTCTTTGCAGATTCAGTGATTATCTTCATTGATTTCCCTATTTGATTTATTTTGATTTCTGCAAACGTTCTTGTATTGTCAGTCCTATTTGTACTTTATGTATTCTGTTGGTTGACATATGTTTATATGGGTATATTTCATAAGACACAATTGCCTGTGCACTGCACTTGGATTATGGTATAGACCAGTACCTGATTATTATTACTATTATACAAGACCTTATTAAAGGCTTGTGACCCACAGATATTGGGATAGTATACTGATTAATCAGGTCATTGAGAACTTGGGGTATTATTATTGATTCAGGTGATTAGTATTATTGTTAGGCATCATGTCTACTCTAGATTATTTCATTACTCAAGGGAAAGCTCTTGATAAGACTGGTCAACAATTAGAACAATGGGCAGTTGCTCAATATGACAAAGCATTAGCTGCAGAAGAGAAAAGATTAGCTGCAGAAGAGAAAAGATTAGCTGCAGAAGAAAGAAAAGCTATGGCGGAAGAGAAAAGATTAGAAAAAGAAGCTGAGGCTGCTGCTGAACAAAAGAAATTGCAGATGCAGGTAGAGGAAAGGAGATTTGAAGCTGAACAAAAAAAATTGGAAAGAGAAGCTGCGGCTGAACAAAAAAGATTAGACAGTGAAGCTGAACAAAAAAGATTAGACAGTGAAGCTGAACAAAAAAGATTAGACAGGGAAGCTGAACAAAAAAAAATTGGAAAGAGAAGCTGCGGCTGAACAAAAAAGATTAGACAGTGAAGCTGAACAAAAAAAATTGGAAAGAGAAGCTGCGGCTGAACAAAAAAGATTAGACAGGGAGGCTGAACAAAAAAGATTAGATGCTGAAGAGAAAAAAGCAATAAGAGAACATGAATTTGAGTTGGAGAAATTGAGATTGACAAGTATGAGTAATGTTAATCAGGCATCTAGTGGTAATGGTAAACCTTCTACTTACAAGGTTAAGGTTCCACCGTTCAATCAGTCCAGTGACGATATTACATTCTGGCTGGATAGATTTGAACGTTCTTGTCGTACACATAATGTGGATAAATCACAATACGCTAATCAATTATCAGAAAACTTGAAAGGTGAATCTTTGACTAGATTATGCCTTGTAGGAGAAGCAGATAAGGATAATTATGATGTCATTAGGGCGGCTTTGATAAAAAAATATCAGCTAAGTGAGGAAGGCTATCGCCTTTTATTTAAGACGATGGTACCTGAGACGGGGGTAGAATTCTCAGAATTCACTGCAAAGGCACGTCTCACAGTTGATCGTTGGATTGAGCTTTCCAAAACAGAAAAAAAACGTATGAAGGACTTATGGATTTGTTGCTCAGAGATAAGATTATGTCATGTGTGAACAAACCTTTCCTTGAATTTATACATGAGCGTAAACCTAAATCTCTAAAAGAAATGGAAGAATATTGTTCCCAATATGTCACTGCACACCCCGACGTGACTTTTGGCAACACTAAGATTAAGGAGAGTATGCCAGTTGCTTCAGCAACACCATACAATCCCAATTATTCACACAGATTTCAGGGACCTCAAAACAGATTTGATAAAAAAGGTAACCATAATAGTTATCAAAACCAAGGTAACCAATCATTTCAGGGTTCTTCTTCAAAGAACTGGAGACGACCTGATAGCTCTCGACACAGGGGTGGTCATAATTATAGGAATTTCCGTAGAGGAAGTAATTATAGAAACTATCAGGGTTATCCGTCTTGGAGTCAACAAGATCATAATTACAGAGATACTCATTATAATGAATATGATAATGGTAACCAAGGGTACTATGACTCAAACCCAAATAGGGGTTACAATAGAGGTAACAATAACTACAGAGGTGATAATAACCGAGGTAGATCTCAATACAAAAGACATAAACCACATTTTCAGGCAAACTCTGCACAACAAGAGTCCCATGAAGCCTATAAACAGAGTAAAGATAATAATGATGCTAGTAATATGGCATGTGCCGCTTTTGATTTTGGGAGAGCATCTCAGTGCCCCCAATGCAAAACGTTATTTGAGCCAACCACAGTGACTACTTTAAGCTGTGGCCATCCTCTTCCTGCTCTTCCAGCATCAGTCGCGCATGATGGAAGAGGGTCTCTTGTCTTACATAAGGGTTTAGTGAATAACAATCCAGTCTCTGTGCTATTTGATTCTGGATGCACCACAATTGGTGTTAGGCAGTCACTCGTCGATCCTTCCCGTGCCACTGGACAAGTAGTCAAATGTGTAACATTTGGCGGCACATTAGAGAAATACTCTACCGCTATCATTAGGATTGCTACTCCTTTCTTTACAGGAGATGTACACGCATGTCTTCTTCCGAATCCGATCGCTGACCTCATCATCGGTCGCATTCATGGAGTCAAGGAATGCACTCCGCAACAAATTTCCACGTGGGAAAGGCAAAACATGCAGATTGCTAACGCTGTAGTCACTAGAGCTCAGGCTCTTAATGTGCCTCAAACTTCATCTACTGAAGATAATGAAGTGCATAACCAATTTTGGTGTTCTCGTTTCCCAGGCAATCAATCTTCAGGAAGATCATCCCACTCTGAAGTGCTCTTCATTCTGCAATATAAGGTGCCCCACTAAGTCTATAGTCAGTCGTGAAATCTTCATTACCAAAGAAGAATGAACTTGTACGTACGTAAAAAACTTTCTAAAGTCTCAAATCCGGATTAAAGATTGCAATGCTAGGATTGCAGTTCAAAAAATCCGCAACTCATATGGGAGGTCCACCCTCTCATGCCTCGTTCCTGGAATTTGGGTTTTTTCTTTTTACTAAGTCATTTGCATTCCAGTCTTTTCAATGGAACAAAAAAGGACTTTTTGAGATTCATATTGTGCATACTTTAAATGATTGGTCAAGGTCAATCAATCAAGATTTCATCGTCCATTTGGCAAGTAAGTCAAATGTCTGTCTGGGCGTCACTAAGAAACACATTCTCAATTTTTTTTTTAACAAGGATGAAACTATACTTTCTTTACAAAGAATATGCACGCATGTCTTCTTCGTAAAATCCTCTCTCATCGGTGACATTCTGAGTCACGAATGTGCCGCAAACAAAAATGCACTTCAGAGGCATCCCAAACTGTGATTGCTTAAGCTAACTTGAGCTCAAGCTCTTAACTAAAAAACTTCAACTGAAGATAATGAAGTGCATAACCAAGATGATCCCTTGGTAATTTCTCGTGACTCGTTAATAAAACAGCAAGAAGATGATCCCACTCTGAAGAAATTCTTCATTCTTGCAACTAAAGGTGATCCGAATAAAGACACAAGTCGTAAATCGTGGATTACAAAGAAGAATGGCGTACTTGTACGTATGGTTCAAGACTCCATTACGTCAAGTCATTCTCAAATCCTGGTTTCCCAAGAATTTGAGAGTTAAAATTTTGCAGCACGCTCACGACTCTCAGTGTGCTGGACACATGGGTTTTTCCCGTACTAAGTCAAGAGTCCGTGCGGCTTTCTTTTGGCCATTGGTAAACAAGGACATACGGATTTATTGTCGATCTTGTAAAGTATGTCAGGAAGTTAAATCCAAAGGTCCACGGCATGCTGCACCCATTCAGGCGGCGGACATTCCTATTCGGCCGTTTCAAAAAATGGCCATAGACATTATTGGTCCATTTAAGATCAAGTCTGCCAGAGGACATCAGTTTATCTTGACGTGTGTTGATATGTGCACACGTTGGCCAGAGGCTATTCCTCTGAAGAGCATTACTACTGCTGATATTGCAGATGCTCTTTGGCTTATATTTTCTCGTCTGGGGTTCCCCGGAGAGATATTGTCAGACCATGGCACCCAACTAATATCAGATACCATGTCTCAAGTAATGTCTACCCTGCAGATAGATAGATCTTTAAGTAGTATCTACCATCCAATGTCTAATGGTATGGTCGAACGCCTTAATAGAACACTTAAAAACTTACTGGGGAAGATAACTGAGGATCATCCTCAAGACTGGGACAGAGTTTTACCTGCGGCCCTCTTCGCTTACAGAGAGGTACCCCATGAACATACGGGATTTTCTCCCTTTGAACTCGTCTTTGGCGCGCGTCCGCGTGGCCCTATGTCGTTGCTTCACGATCTCATAACATCTGACAATATTGACGATGACACAAAGTCATCCTACGAATATGTCATCGCGTTGAGACAAAAGATTATCGAAGCATGCAAATTAGCAACTTCTTCTTCTGAATTTGCGAAACAGAAGGCAAGGCAATTTGCCAATAAGAAGAGATGCTTACGACAACTTTGTCCTGGTGACAAAGCATTTGTATTACTACCTTGTAGGGAAAACAGATTACTTATTTCTTGGAAAGGTCCGTACGATATAATATCGAAAATTTCCGATGTCGACTATATTGTCGATATTGATGGGAAGCATAAAACCTTCCACATCAATATGCTTACTGAAATCCATGAACGTCCGGATTATTTGCAACCCATTTTCCAAGCAACGGACAATTCTCCAGTACCACATGGTCATTACTCATCACTGTCCGTGATACAGGATGAGGAAACAAGTTTTTCAGATGTAAATCTTCCTCTTCCAATGATCCCACTTCATTCCAGTGAATCATGGAAGAACGTTACTGTCTCTCCTGATTTGTCTCTAGGAGAACAGCGACAAGTTTCAACTATGTTGCAAACATTTCAGGATGTACTCACTGACATCCCTGGACAAACTAATGTCATTCAACATGACATTGTGCTAACTGACCATACTCCTATTAGGGTTAGACCTTATCCTATACCTATACATTTCCAAGCACAGGTCGAGAAAGAGTTGGATGTGATGATAGATTTGAAAATAATCGAACCATCCACCTCTGCGTATTCTTCGCCGATGGTTATTGTGCGTAAAAAAAAGACAATAACATACGTCTTTGCGTTGACTATCGAAAATTGAATCAAGTAACGAAGTTCGATGCCGAACCTATGCCTTTACTGGAAGAGCTACTTACTCGACTCTCCAAATCTCATTTTTTCACTAAACTTGATTTGTCTAAGGGATATTGGCAAGTTCCTTTATCTGAACGCGCCAAACCTCTCACGGCTTTTTCAACACCTAGAGGTTTGTTCCAATGGAATTTTATGCCTTTCGGTCTTATGAACGCACCAGCTACGTTCGTACGCATGATGCGCCGAATCCTATCTTATCGGTCAGATGTCATTGCATATCTAGACGACATCTGTCTTTTCAGCGATACTTGGGAAGATCACTATTCAGGGTTAGATGAATTGCTGTCTACTTTGCGTGAGCACAACCTGACAGCGAAACCCTCTAAAGCCTATATTGGTTTTAGCGAAATTTCTTTCCTAGGCCACCGAGTTGGTCATGGTTTCCTAAAGACAGAGGACCATAATACTAGTAAGATACTTAACATCTCAATCCCTAAGACTAAAAAAAACAGGTGAGAAGTCTGTTAGGTCTTATTCAATTTTATGGCAGATTCATTCAGAATCTATCCTCTATCATGGCACCTCTCTCAACACTTCTAAAGAAAGGTTCGCCTAATGTGGTCCACTGGTCTCAGGAATGCCAATGCTCTCTGGATAAGATTAAAACACTGTTTTCAACACCACCTATTTTAGTGCTACCCACTAAAGATAAGACATTCGTTCTTCGTAGTGACGCTTCATCCACTGGGATTGGAGCGGCACTAATGCAAGAGTACTCTGGAACTCTGCATCCTGTAATGTATATTTCCAGAAAACTTAATGCGGCAGAAAGGAATTATTCGGTTTTAGACCGTGAGCTATTAGCTATGGTTTGGTCGATCCTCAAACTACAGAGATTCCTTCTAGGCGCACATTTCATAGTAGAAACAGACCAAAAAGCTCTTACTGCTATACAGAGTAAGAATTTGAAGAGCTCGAGGTCTACTCGATATGCAATTGCTCTTCAACCTTTTCATTTCTCTGTGCGAGCTATTCGGGGATCAGATAATGTGATGGCAGACATTCTGTCAAGATGCCCACATGATTCCACATAACTATTAGGGCTTAGACTTCTTGATATGTCTAGTTCTATAGTAGTTCCTTTTCTATATCATGATAGATACACATTTGTAATTTAATAATATAATGATTGTATCACTACATAGCGGTTCATGTATGTTTATTCACCGCTGTGCTTTGATGATTTTTTTTCTTCATAAATCATAAATTTAAGATATCTAATACGTAGTGATGATATGAATTTTTTAGGCATTGTGTAATTGCCAGAATTGTATTATACTTTGATGACACCTTCCTGGAAAAATATACTTGTAGAGAAATAATTTCTCTCAGTTTATGAGACACATTCTCACCAGTCGCTCCATAAGTCGACTTAGCCTCATATTAGGCGTTATAGGTATTCCTGATATTTTCATCTGCGCATTATTCATGCGTTGTGAGCCTATTGTACGTTGCTCCTAGATGTATTTCAAAAAAAAAAAAAAAATGTTCCATTTTTTTTTTTCCCGGGAGGTGTGGTAAGACTGTTACGTGCAGTCTTTGATATCTTACAATATTATACATAGGTAATTTTTTTAGTGCTTAAGGGAAAGTCATTATTGAGTTACTTCCCTTGAACTCCGCGGATAAATACATTTTACTGCGATTTATTCGTTGTTTGGGTAATAATAGATTGTTCTTGCTTCAGAATATCTATGGCCTGAATTTATGTGTATTGTTTGTCTGAGTAGGACAAGTCTGTCTTATATCTGTATATCTTTACATATCTAAGTCGAACTATATGTTCTGTTGTCTCTAGAGAGGTCAAAGGCTATTCGGCGGATGTGTCGCTTGAGTGGTGTGATTTGGCTTCGTCCTGATAGGGAATGTGTGTGTTTTGCTATGTCGGCTTGATGCCTTGAAAAAGTGATCTCAGTGGTTTTGGGGAAAGTGATAGTCGTCTAGACCTATCGTGTATGCTTTACCCCAGTGTTTATTCATCTTGCCAAGGAATGGCAGTTTCATATTCCCTCTACCAAGGTAATCAAAGATACTCTTATGAACTCTCGATCGAAGCCACCATTGTCGATAATTACGATTTGAATGTTTAAGAGAATATATTTGACTCGATGAAAAAACGACTTCGATTCCTAGCAGCACTATATTCTGTAGAATGCAGTCTATTGTTCATGACCAAATCTACAGAGCAACGAAATGTTGTATGAATGACTAACTTTAGAACAGATTCATTATCTGTATTCAAACGTGAGTGACAGTTCACGAGTGGAGCCATCTTGGAACCAAAACATGTAGGACTTTCAAGAAGAGAAAAGGGATGCCCGTATTATCGCTTGATCAGTCCAGAGATCACTGCTACACATGAGAACCCATTGTTAGCGGTTCAATATTATTATATGGAAAAATATGTGCTGAACATTATGTTGAAGAATCGTTGCTAAACGAGATTAGGTTTAGAAGTCATCTGAAATATTGTTTACAAGCTGACGTGCTCAGTCAGTGACGTCAGATGATATATGTATGGGCGATACTGAGTGCTTGGCTATTGACAGTCCATTATACCATTATTCTACATGAGTGCCCATGTAACATTGCAAGACCATTTGTCCACTGTACTATGATGTATTATGGCAACCTGTGATTTGTCACTATCTGTGCTGTCGAGTGTGTACGTCCAATTAAACTTTAGAAAAGGTACACAGTCGTTGGTGTCGATGACTTCCGGTCATACATGAGTGTGAGAAGAGAACATTTGTCAACAACACGAACCCTTATCATCATTCGCACATTATACACTCCATCCATGTCTACACAACACTGCGTAGGTCAAGTTGTTGTACTTTATCCAACATATATTATATCCAACTAAATATTTCAACTATTAACAGTCAGCTTTAGACCAGAATTTTCTGCAAGAGAACCCTCCCCCCCCGTCCGCCTCCCCCCCGAGCCCGACCACCTGCGACGCTCCCGCGCCTTCCCGCGCTACGCCCCCCCCAGCTAGTAGACCAGATTGCTTTCTGCACCGGAGGGCGAAAGAAGTAGAAAAACCGGGCGATAGACCAGGTTTTCTGCACAGGAACCTGCTTTAGACCAGGTTTTCTGCACAGGAACCCGCTTTAGACCAGGTTTTCTGCACAGGAACCCGCTTTAGACCAGGTTTTCTGCACAGGAACCCGCTTTAGACCAGGTTTTCTGCACAGGAACCAGCTTTAGACCAGGTTTTCTGTACAGGAACCAACTTTAGACCAGGTTTTCTTTACAGGAACCCGTTTTAGACCATTTTTTCTCTACAGGAACCAGCTGTAGACCATTTTTTCTCTATCTGTACAGGAACCAACTTTAGACCAGGTTTTCTGTACAGGAACCCACTTTCGACCAGGATTTCTGTACAGGAACCCGCTTTAGACCAGGTTTTCTAGCGAAATAGGAGACCCGCTTTAGACCACGGTTTTCTGTACAGGAACCGTTAATTTAGCAACTCCCAGTTTTTTCTGTACGAGAGAACCCGCATTAGTAGCAGGATTCTAGGCTGGAGATTACCCGCTTTAGAACCAGTACATTTTCTGCACAGGAACCCCGCTAATAAGACTAGGTTTTTCTGCACGAGTGAACCCGCTTAGACCAGGTTGTTCATCTGCACATGAAGCCCGCTTCAGTGCGCAGGTTTTCTGCACCATGAACTAAGCTTTAGACCAGGTGTTTTTTCTTGCACAGGATATAGTCTGACACGCTTTAGACCAGGTCTTCTGTCACAGAGAGACCCGCTTAAGACCAGGTATTTAACTTTCTGCACCAGGAACCCGCTTATAGACCAGTTTTTGTACAGTCTTAGCCTTACAGGTTTTTTGCACAAACTATTGGCGGAAGTTTTACTGTCACAATTAGATTATCTGGATAGTAGACACATTTTGTCAACTTTGTAGCAAAAACTTAGTAATAATACTTACATTGTTTTTGGTAATACTTACACGATACACATGCTTAACCTAGTTAACGCAAATTCTTTACCCGCCCGTCGACACCCCGCGTCGCTAACACAGTCTGAAACGCATTTATAGTCACACTGCGCAAAAAGCCAGCAAGGCCATAACCACGCAGACAGTTTTATTTCCTTCCTTTACCCGCTTGGTAGCAGCTTTCTGATGTCAACTAAAACTAAGTTAGTTATTTGAACAAAACCTAGCTCGCATTAGATCGAAGGAGAGGAAAATGGCGGACTGTGACAAAATTTTAGTTGCACGATGGACGATGACAAAAATTGACAGGAACCCCCTTTAAACCTTATGAAGTTCCCCATATGGGAATCTATGATGGTAGTCCGGACGTAGATGTTCGGACTGCAGTAAGAATGTACTTTAATATATACTCTATAGTCTCTGTATTTTTTAGAGAAGTTATTGAAGAACCATAATATATAGTCTAAGATAATCACATCGATCCAGACACACTGGCGTTTCCTAGCTCATGTTTTTTTGGTATACGTTTATGGGGAACGCGAGAGCTGGTAAAAAGATGGCTTGGGTCACAGGAACCTTCATTCAACCATTCGAATTCAGGCTTTTAGGTAAACAGAGTATGAATGGGATTACTGGGAAACCCGAGTTGGAGAGAATAGTATATCATAACAGTGATATCTTTAGACCAGTTATTTGGACATGCATGAGAGAGACGTAGCTTTCCACCGAGACCCAGTTATTCAAAATTGTTTTGGGTTTTTTCATGTACAAGTCATCTGCATTTGACTTTTAAGCCCAGTTTCGTTTACGATTGGCTAACCCCGTAGTTATTAGCAAAAGGCTTTGATTATCTCTACAGGAACCAGCTTGTAGACTGTTTTTTCTCTATAAGATACGCTCAACTTAAGACAGCTGTGTTAATTTTAAACTGTACAGGAAGACCCACTTTCGACCAGTCTTTTCTGATACGGAGGAAGCTGCGGCCATTTCTTTCGCTAAATCAGGCGTCTTTCCTGTACAGGAATCCGCTTTAGACCTGGTTTTCTGTACAGGAACCCGCTTTAGACCAGGTTTTCTGTACAGGTCCAATCTACGAATTTTAGACCATGGCTTTTTGCGGGAAAACGTGAACCCGACATTTATGATGCAGGATTGTCTGAGTCACAGGAACACGCTTAGACCAGGTTTTTCTGCCCAGACCCCGCCTATCAGACTATGTTTATGTTGCACATGATACCCGCTATTAAGACCAGGTATTATCTAGCACATGAACCGCTCAGACAGGTTCATCCTGCACACTGTTAAAATGCCTGAAGCATATATAAGTGTAGAAGAAACCAGAGATAGATCATATCACAGGAACCCGCTGTTAGACCAGGTTATTGTCTGCACAGGACCCCACTATGTAGAACCGTACAGTGGTTTTTCTGTATAAGGACCCGCTTTAGACCAGGTACATTCAGGTGCACAGGAGACCCGCATTACGAACCAGGGCTTTTTTTCTGCATTTGGATACCCGCCTTTAGACCAGGTTTACTGCAGGCAGAACCCGCTTTAGGACCCGTTTTTCTGTACAGGAGACCCGCATGAGAAGGCGTTAGGCTATTAGTCATGCATCAGGAACCCGCTTTAGAAGTCAGTATTCAATTCATATGGAACTGGTCCTTTAGTTGCAGCTGATTCTGTTCATATGAACCCGCTAGTGATAAAGGAGGTTTTCTGCCCAGGAACCCGCTTTAGACCAGGTTTTCTGTACAGGAACCCGCTTTAGACCAGGTTTTCTGCACAGGAACCCGCTTTAGACCAGGTTTTCTGCTCAGGAACCCGCTTTAGACCAGGTTTTCTGCACAGGAACCCGCTTTAGACCAGGTTTTCTGCACAGGAACCCGCTTTAGACCAGCTTTTCTGCACAGGAACCCTCTTTAGACCAGGTTTTCTGCTTAGGAACCCGATTTAGACCAGGTTTTCTGCACAGGTGCAACAGTAGAAAACCTCTGGGGCTCCTTCTGATACAGGTTTTTCTCTGCACAGGTTTCCCGCTTATATGTGACATCCAGGAAGGTTTTTTGATGGGTGGTCACAGGAAACCCGCTTTAAGACCAGTTTTCATATACAGGTGACTCGCCGCTATGTAACCAGAGTCTTTCTGAGACGTGAACTAAGCTTGTAGGACCAGGTTTTCAGGACATGAATGACCCCTTGTATTACCATGAATAACTTTTCCTGTTACTGGGAGACCCGCTTTAGACCACTTCTTTCTGCACATGTGCACGCGTGCTTTAGTCCATGTATGTTCCTGCAACAGGAAACCCGATTGTAGTTACCAGGTTGTCTGTGGTGACAGGAACCCGCTTTAAGACACAGGTTTTCGGCACATGAAACCCGCCTTTAAGAGCCAGGTTTTTTCTGCACAGGATATCTTTTTGCTTTAGAAGAACCAGGTTTTCTGCACAGTGAACCCGTTATTTAGACTCAGCTTTTTCTGTTACAGGAAACCGAACTGTGTAGACCAGGTTTTATTCTGCACAAGGAACCCGCATTTAGCACCAGGTTTCTGCACTAGAACTATAGCTTTAGACATCCAGTATACGATCTAGCAGCACCTAACCTGGCGCTATAGACCAGCTTTTCTGACCAACAAGAAACCCGCTGTCCAGACCAGGTTTGCTGCACTAGTGGAACCAGCTCCTAGACCATGGTGTTTCCTGCACAGGAACCCGTTAGAGTCAGCATTTTCTGCACGAGGAAGCGCAGTCGCGGATTTAAGACGGCGATGGATGTTTCTGCACAGGAGGACCCGCCTTTAGGACCAGTAATTTCTGGCATGATGGAACCCGCTTTAATGACCAGCTTTTTCTCATAGAACCTTCTTAGACCAGGTTTTTCATGCACAGGATCGACCGCTATATGATTTTAGCCATAGTGTTCTTGCAAACCTCGGTAAACAAAACGCTTTAACCTGTTGCCTTTCTGCTACCACCGGGAGGATGAAGGCTTATGGGGATACCAGGTTTTCGTGACACAGGAACCCGCTTTTAGACCTGCGAAGTCGGTGTGTGTTAGCACAGGAATCGCAGACTTTAGGAACCATTTTCTGAACAGGAAAGCAACGCTCGGAGGTTAGAGACCAGGTATTTACTTTACATTGCGAACAAGTCGTTCCTAGACCAAATTTTCGTCTACAGGAACCAGCGTGTAACTCGATTTTTTCTACTACGGGGATGGGCCAAGCCGGGCCCCTTTAGCCTTTTTTTTTTTTTTTACAATTATTATATACCGGTGCCCGTTGCCAACCCAAGGGATCGGGGGAAGACTCAGGAACGTAGTGCATCTGTAACAAGGACCAACCCACTATCTTACCAGGTGGCTTTCAATGGAAGCTGAAGGAAGTGAGAACAAGAAACGGGGTTACAAGAATTCTCAGGGAATAGAACATTGATATAATCTGCATCCAAGAAAAACTCCCCTAAAAAGAGACCAACGATTCTTTCGTACGGGATACCAAATCCTTCCGCCAAGACAGGGCAAAAAGAACTAAGGGAGGACTCCTCACACTGATTAAAACTCAATCCCAGCTGTAGAGGACACAGATTGGTGAGGACGAACTTTGGATACATACAGTCCACCTACTGCTGCCCAGTGGAGATTTAATGATCACAAACTGCTACAGCCCTCCAACCACAACTCTGGAGCTACACAAAGTGAAGCTTGCTGCATCGAGACACCTCACTTTATGGCGTTGACTTCAATAGCATCACCAAGCTGGGGCCGATATGCAACAGATCCAAGAGGAGAATGAGGTGGGAAGATTGGATGGTAGAGTAGAAAAATAAAAATTCTAATAACCCAACCAGAGGATAAGCCCAGCTTCTATTCCAGAGTAGGAAAACATCGAGCACACCAGATTTGCTATGGCTACAGATGAAGACATCGACTCACCTCCAGAACAGTAAATTATACTCCATTGGGGGAAGTGACAATGTACCTGGCCAAATTATCAGATTATCTGAGATAGAAGTGCAGGAGAATTCAATATGTCTCCTAGCTGGAATTTCAAAAAAGCAAACTGAGGATGTTTTAAAGAAACACGCGACAATGTCTGTCAGAACATTGCCCACTCATATAACATCAATAAAAACATCTCCATCATCAGTGAGACAATCATCCAAGCGCAAAGAAGTCAATTCCACGAGGTTAAACGTCGAGGCTACAAACCATACTGGAAGTGACAACCTGGGATAAAAAACTCCAATAGTGAATTAATAAAGCTCGGGAAATATGGGAGCAAAATCCCAACATTAGAGAACACACAGAGGCAAACAGCATAAAACAAGCTTTCAATGAACAAAGAAGAGCTGATATCCAAAGGAGCTGGCACCTGAAGAACAGCCCCCCCAGGGGTCTCAACCTGAAAAGGACTCAAGCAAGCTATGGAAGCTGCCAAGAGTGCTAATGAAGAAAAACAACAACCAGCTACTGTATGACTGTCATCAAGGAAATGAAAATACCACACAGGAAAAATTGGCAGCAAACTCCTGGCAGATTTCTCAAGGAAGGAAAGCACCCCATCAATGTACATGCACGGATCAAAGAAGTACGTAAGGAATGTAAAGAAAAACGGAAGCACCAAAAACCCAGGATATCTGCATAAGTCACCCCTTACTATGAGAGAACTCAGTGCAGCCATAACCAACCTAAAAGAACAGAAAAGCTCCCAGGAAAGATGGCATCACATATGATATGATCAAGTAAACTTGGACCTGTAGCCAGGCACAAGCACCTCCTAATCTTCACATCAGTCTGGTGTATGGGAAAATTTTCCTGATCGTGGCGAGAAGCAATCATTGTTCATCAGAAGAAACAAAAGGAGAAAACATGCACGTCCAGCTAACGACCAGTTAGTATAAGCTGTCTGGGTAGGTGAATGGAAAAAGAATGTGAGAAACTCAAGTTTACTGAAACATCTGGAAAAAAACCATCTGCTTGATAACACACAGTCGCATTTAGGAGAAAAAAAATCGCTGCACGAAAGACCAACTAGTATATCTAGCCAGGAAAGGAAAGTTAGAAAATGCTTTTCTAGGAGAAAAGAAACGTACTGGCGGTTTTTGTAGACTGACAAAAGCCCTTTGATAGTATGGAAAGAAGGACTCCTCCTTTAGATGCTCAACAGCAAAATTGAGGGTGAATGTTCAACTGGATACGGGGGACTTTCTTCGATTAACCGCACAGCATGAGTAAAACGTGATGGGAATATGAGCCATCGCGTCACTATACAACCAGGGTGTGCCACATAGGAGGAGTTATTCCCCCACACTTTTCTATTCCATATATATAAATATATTGCAGAGAAACTGTCCGGGCATATTCAGGGCTCTTCAAGATGACCCGATTTTGCTGCGGGTTTGTGTGCTGAACATCTGCCTACTGCGAAGTTCAGGAGGCAAGCAGCGCTAAATCCATCGGTAAATGGGCATCTGACTGGGGAGTACAGATAAACCTCTCCAAGACAGTAGCAACCTGCTTCTCTCTGTCAAATCGGCCGTGAAGAAAACAATCAAACTGCAGCTAATGGAAGTGAACTTCCATCGAAGGAAAACCCAACTACCTAGGATGAGTCAAGTTGGATAAGTGACTCACCTGGAGTAGCGCACATAAAAAGCAGTAGAAAAGAGAGCAATAAGAAAGCTCTCTATTATGAAGAAACTGGCTGGCACAAGTTGGGGGCAATACCAACATACTAAAAAAGTCTATACAGGCACAGTCAGACCTGTACTGGAATATGGACATGTCAGCCTGGGTCCACAGCATCTAAACAAACACAGAATGTCTAGGGAAAGTGCAAGATTAGGCCTTAGACTATTCACTGAGGATGAGTCTTTCTCCTATCCCAAAGCAATGGAGCGATTACACCAACATCGCTTCTCTTGATATGACAGACGTGAGGGAAAAGTATCACTCACAGTATGAGAAGCTTCTCACGGATGCAAGTCTTCCAATGCATGCCAAACTCAAAGTGTGACAATGACAGGTGAAAGAACCAGCTTCTAACATCTCCAAACATCTGCATCGTTGCATGAAAGACCTCCCTCCCAAATCGATTCTATGAGATTGATTTGTTAATTGATTACGAGGATGCCAGACGACTGCCATGGAAATATATCTATCATACAGAAGTCCCCTGAACATAAAAAGACGGCTCTGACCCCTCCAACAACTAAAAACTTTGGCTCAAGAAATGATTGGAAGAAAAGTACAACCGAAAGAGTGGAACCCATGCATACACAGAGGAATCTGTGAGGGTGGCAGTCAAGACGGTGGAGGAGGCATTTTTATAAGATTTTATAAATGGAAAGTTCATTCCGAAAGGCCTTCCCCAAACTGGAAAGAATCTCTCCAATTTTTGCGCAGAAGCTATGGCTTCTGAAGCCTGAGTCTCACGACTGCTGAACAGCAGCACAAGATAAGTAGTAATTCTTCAGGAGCAGATCATTACTTGAATCAATACAAAACACGACATGATACATGATGAATGTGATCAGTTCTGAGCTTAACATCATCCAAAGGTTCATCAACCATTGCCCTTCAGTGGTTTACCTATGCTCATTGTTGAATCGCTGGTACTGAGAAAGCAGATGCTCTATCAAGAAGTGGCAGTATAAAGGAAACCCACCAATACAGCACCCATTGCCCTATCGGGAAGCATAAACCTTATCCATCAACAAGTACAAAAATTCCGTGGAAGGAGGAAGGGGATATATACATGCAGGAGATGACCCCAATTCCACCATCTAAAACAGACACCAACAGACGAGCACTTTTCCGGCTGAGAATGGTCATGAGATTACTTGGACATCTCTATCGCTTCAAGATATCCACACAAATGAATGCCCTTTTGGAACTTGATATCCAGACTCCAGAAAACACTTCTCCAGAATGTCCAACCCATGATGAATTGGGACGTGCGACCTGGCCAGAAGTGATGAGCTCCTGCAGAAGATTTGGGGGCTTGCCGCCGCCCGACATGGAGGATATAGACTGTGGACTTCGTCCTGGCGACAGGCCTGCAGATTTAGCATGACTACAAACCGAACGCAGAAGAAGAAGAGAAGAAGAAGAAACTAGAGCCAGATTGACCGTGTGAGACCTAGGGAGGGTAGCTTTTTGGTTCTCTGCACATAATTTCATTCATCATAAACTCTAGAGTCAGAGACTCCTACTGTGCTTGACCTCACACGGTTATAGCAGACACCTTTTCATGCTTTTTTAGGATACCATCTAACCTCCCCAGCAAAATCAATTTGCTATGATGGATCGGACGATGAATTCTTATATTATAGTTATAGATAGAAGTGTTTGGGCAACTTTTACACTTACAAGTAAACCAGACATACTTAAATACAGAGGGATGGAACAATAGTATTTGGAGCAACTTATTTAAAATGTTGGGACAAAAGATGCTGCAATAGAGAATGCAGTCAGCGACTCCATAGCTTGGGGATCTGCCTTGCGTCAGGGTCAGCGAACCAGAGCTGCCAAGACCCTACTCCACCTCCAAGTGGTGGTCCTGGAAACAGGCTGCATCACTGCAGTCTGGCTGAGAGAGTAGGGATCGAAGAGGGAAGGCAACCCGCGTCCAAAAAATGCCGTGCTGAATCGGATGTGTCGGCCGAAAGGCGCAGATATCGCAGCTTGCTGTAAACAGGACACAACGCAAACCTACCGTCCTTTTAGGACGAAAACGAGGAAGAAGAAGAAGTCAAGTGTATCATATACATTGGTGTGGATATATGTACCTTGTTAACTGTAATTCAAGCAAATCATTGCTAGTTCGCGCTGTCCAGACACATTTTTCCCCATTTTAATACCAGATTAATATTGGTGTTTTCTAAATATCTTCCCTGAGTTACCCGGGGGGGGTGTTGTTGGCTCATTGAATAAATTATCCGAGAGAAAAACATTGGTGGTGGCCAGCGCGACAATGCGCGTTAATTTGCACAGCCCTCAAATGTACTTAGCAGAGATTTGTTTTTATTTTGGTCTAACAGATCGTGTTACTAAGCTATCAGGCGGATCCGTTGGTTACTAAGCTTTCAGAATCGTTCGAGGAAACGAGCTATCAGACTGTGGAAGTGTCTCCATCACAAAAGAATTGACGAATCCAAGGCTGCAAGACTCTCTCATCCAGCTAGTGCTTTTTAAATGGCCTACCAGCAAACGGACTTCTCAAACCAATCTCGCTGAAGGATTGGGAAGAAATGTGATCTTCATCTAATGTAGTTCATTTATGATTGTAGTATATTTGTGTGTGTGTTTTGAAGATTGTTTTAGGATTTTTATTTTTTATTTGTGTGTGTTTTAATTTGTTTAGTTTGATTATTGATTCGATATGACATGGTTAGTGGTTCATTGTATTGTAAACGTTATTAAACATTACGTTTGGGCAGCACCTATTGTTTAGTATAGTATTTATGAATATTTTAATATTATATTATGGGTATATATGTACGTCTGAGTAATAGTATATTAGATTTATATATTAATTTTTATTGGATTATATAGATAGCGTTGTTATAGTTTATATATTATAATAGTTTTAATTATTTCTTTAGTATATATACTTGTCTAGAGCTACGGCTTCTTGAAAAAGGGGAATGTTCGCTGAATTTTACTCGCCATCTGAGGGGTTTGTACGGGCTAAGTACATTGCTTAAGTCGTCATAAAGGCCGTCGGACCGATATGAAGTTAAACAGTTGATCAAGCCGATGCGCATTGTTCTTGACTTCGGAAATATCTTATGAAATTCCTTGTGATAGAAGCGTCTTTACCCTTCTATCTACAACTCTGCCAAGAGTTATTTGTGCGAAGTAGACTCATTGGACGGGCACCCATTTTAGATACTCTTGCGTTTTGGCCACTGGTGGTCCACTTCTGCAAAGGCAGGGGAGGCAATCCCTGGCCACTATAAGGGGAACTAAGAGAAGAACGATTAAGAAGGACATCAACTAAACTCCAAACCGATTAAGCTGGCACAGGAGTCGGACAGCACAAAACAGAAAACGGGTAGCGAGCGTCTGCTAAACCCCTCAGGTCCAAGGAAAACAAATCGAGTGAATGATGAAGACTACTTAACGAAGCAGCACTTAGATCTAGCTTTGCTGTACTATTTTAATATGATACAAACTTGCTTCACTCAGACTGCGAATCACAGACAGGAACTCGGCATATTGATTAAGGACTCAGGAGTGAGCTGCGGGGGGAATGATACTGTATTTTTGGCAATATGGACTGGTCCCTAGAAGTCTGCGAAAGTTTAGGCTGTGAACGCACTCTCAATATATCCTGGCAGTTGGTTAAAGTGTCTTAGCCCTCAGTGCTGCCCTTTTTGGCAAGGGTGCGGACGTCATCTCACTGTTTGGATGTAACACATGACACAGAGAAGTGGAACAATTCAGGCTGTCAATTGCCACGCTAAACCAAGTCAGACGTGCCTTCAAGTCATCTGTCAGTATGTACTATGGAAATCTGCAGCTCTTTCCAGCAGGTATAAAAATGGACTGTTCAAAACCAACGTAACCATCTGTTACCTGTGGAGCTGAAAAACGTGATGTCACAAGAATATCAAGCACAGATTCCAGACGTACACAACAGATCCTTCGTCACTTCCTCCGGTATACGATTGGCCCAAAAGGGACACAGACCTGTGGAATGGATCTGGAGCTAAACAAGGCCAGATTTGTTAAGCTAGGAGAATGGAGACACCAGTTGGAGAGGGTGAACTAACACCTCAAGTGACAGGAAAACAACCGGATAGCTACATACACTCTCGAATCGTTTAGCCCAATGGAGTGAAGGTGAAGTGCGCAGGCTAAAACGATGTCTGGAATTGGAATGGTGGAGGCCGGGAACAATTGCTGCAGGAATCACGTGGGTGGTGCTTGAGGAGATGTCCCGGGGTAGAAACCATGGCAAGCACCCGTTTGATGCTCCATTTTCACATATAAACGAGAAAGGAACGACCAGAATAAAATATTTCTTTCTTTATTATCTAGGTTGGGTGTGTTTAAAGTCTTTTGTCTATTTGCACGAAGTGTTTAAAGCATTAACTCGGTAACGGTGTTTTAACACAGACAATTAATTGACCGACGGTCAAAGGTCGGTACATGAAGGTGTCAGCTCGGTTGACCTCTTGAAACTCGTGTCAAAAAAGTCCTGTTTTGATTCACTCCCAATCTAATCAAAGAACGGAACTGGACGAACTGGGCGTTTCTTAGGCTATTCGAAGTTGTCACTTTTTTTTTTTTTCCCGTTCAGGTGTAATTCGCTTAGAGAAAAAAATTGTGCCGTTCAAATCATATTTACTTACACCTTTACGTTGTGTCAGGTTCGTACTGCAGCGTGTAGACAATATTTGCCTTCTCTAATATTAGCTTCATTCTTGTTATTCGCCCGTCTCGCCCACATAATGATGAGCAGAGACACGGAAGTTGATGAAATGTAGGAAGTCGTTGTTCCTTCCAGTGTTAAATAGAGCCAGGACTCGAGTAAACAAGCAGGAAAAGCCCTGTAGGCACAGAGATGTTGCTTTAGAGAAGAATGTGAGAATACGACAGCAGCTAAATACAGCAATGAGGATGTCCCGAAGAAAGTCAGTTGCAAAGGCGCTAATTACTAGATTCTTCTTCCTTCAAACCCCAGATACTTCCTGTTTTCACTCTTTTACAACATTACTAGTGTTACGGTTGGGTGTAAAAAAAAAAATGATGTTTCGCCACTTTTATAGTGAGCTCTTTTTCAGTTTTACGCATTGAAGGGTTTCGAAATAAAAATACTATTAATAAATATTTAGGATTCGCGCTTCACGGGTAAACTGAAACGCGAAACGGATAGAATTGCTTAGTTTTTGATGACGTGTTGCGTTTTGTTATGTTACACGTGACGACACTACTAAGATTACCTTTGTAATTTATATTCTGTCTAGCGAGACGGCGAATTTCAACGCTCTGTGTATAATGATCAATGGTGTAGAGGTTTTCATGTTATGTTGGCGCTCGGGTCCGCCGAATTGAATGGATCCATATAACGTTCATTTTACCCCTCCCCCCCCCCCCCCAGGATGCCTCATTATTCAGTACCAGAATTGTCGCAGGGTGTATATTTTGATTATATTATTTAGTATCCAGAATTGGTATAGATCGATTTCAAAAACTTTGGATATTCATTATCCGGATTACGACTTACGGAATCGCGAGTAAATATTCCAGAAGTTTTGTGCGATTAATGGAAATAAGGACAGGAGACGATGTTTATATTTATGCTTGAATTAATGTATGATTAATTCATATATGTCTCTGTGGATGGGAATACTGTCAATAAAACGTATTTCATGGGACTCGAACACCTATGGACCTTGTCGAATATCGATATTATTGAGGTTGGACCGTCTTGACGCCGCATTCGCACCTTTAGTAAGCACGATTGCCTCGAAGAAACCAAGTCATAATGATATAAGAACAAATCAAGACATGGCAGAAAAGATGAAATCACTATTTTATTAAGAACACATTTGTGTGAAGAACGTACAAAGGTTAACCAACTGCCATAGCTAAAAACCACCATAACAACTAGCATTAAAGGTAGCAATCTACTTTCTTGGGTATAATATGGAGTAAGACAAGCTTGAACATATTGTGACACACAGGAAAGAACTGAAAAAAAAAACAACAGAAAGCGGTCAACACAAAGAGAAGATATAGACAGTTTGTGACCTCGCGGCGTGGAAAGAAGTCGACAACAGTAACCGATAACAACACTGAAGAAGAAGTTGTGGAGGAGATGATCGCCAAGTCTCAGCATGGTATTAAAGGAGGAGAAGAGGAAGAAGACATATAGCACATAGCAGATACTGCCATTGGGAAAGTAGCTAGTGACTCAGCTTATGGGGTGTAAAAAAACGTTTGTCCGGTTCCTTCCTTCTGCCTTTGCTTCCCTAACTCTCACACAGAGTCGGGGTACCAATTTAAAGTGGGTAGATTGAGCGATATGTTTACTGGCTTCGTACCCATTCATTGTGCCCCAGATGCGCTTTGCCACTCGACGCTCTGCTAGTCTGGTGGAAACAACAAAAAATGGTTCTTATGGACCACTGAGCTGTCCTGGAAACTTTCAGCTGGGGTTGGCGTCACTGTTGGTGGCTTAACTCACAAAATACTATTTATATTACGAGCAAGTAGTAATCATGCCAAGACTGGGACGACAGTGAATAATTATTCTGTGCTCTTTCTGCTGCATTCCCGGATGAAGGGCACTCATTCTCATGTGATCATTTTCCATTGCATTTCAACCAAATTGGGTGATGACGTGAAATGGAAAAGAAGCCTACAGTAATCTGACAGTTATTGTAACCTTATAGCTGCTCTCTGATTTGCTAGCTAAAACATGCATTATACTACTTCTGCAGCTCACCCTTTTGTCGCCGCCCTCTTTTCTTTAAACACGGGCTAACGCAGTGTTTACAATCTTCGTGACGAGTCAGTCATAACAGGAAACAAATCAATTTTCGGTTTTACTTCGTTCCAACTCACGCGGGCTCATCAGTCTATCATATAATACTCGACAGATAGACAGCACGTGAGAGAGAGACGGAACATACTCTTTGAAGTTTGCTCAGGGAAAATCTAGAAACCCTCTAGTCCCCTGTGATCTTGGAACACGGGTATTCTAAGGGAAACCCCCAAGGAGAATAGAAAGTCTCTTGATGTCGGTCAAAGCTCCAGATGAGAAACTCTGAGAACCCGACACGTAAAGTCTTTTATCTTGAAACCTCTAGCTTCTGAATTTTTGTCCCACACAGGAGTGTGAAATAATGCATATGAGATCAAGAGGAATCTAATGATATATATACCGCTGTTTCTAAAACCCAACCATCAGTCGTCAGTCAGAATGGGAAGAGTCTAGCGCGCAGTCATAAACCATTTCTTTTGGATATTGTTTATATGTGATTCGGTGGGGGAGTTTTAATTCTGCATTTTCTGGTAAGAGGAAAATAAATTCTCAGTGTTAGAAGTATTTCACGGCGAAAGCATTTAAAGTGTAACACTTATACTTCACTTAGATGTTGTCATTGACAGTAAGGCTTATTAAATAAAATATGCGTAGCGATTTTCATAACAGATATTAATTATAATGTTAGACCACACACCCGTCGCTTACATAGCTGAGATTGAGTCCGTAATTTGTGTTACGTGTAGAACGGACGCAACATTAACTCTCCATAAGAGAGCGAGATAAACACGTGTTAAACAGACGGATTAGAGGGTTAGAGGACTGACAGTGGGAGTAAAGATACTATGTTTATATTGTCATTGTAATTTTTGTTATTTATAGCGGTCTATTCTTTTTTAAGTGCCATAAGACATAATTAACAGTCACTCGACAATGTAAAAGCTACTAAATTATAGGTGACTATGTTGTGCGTGGCAACCTTGTGAGAACAAAATATTAATAAATAACACACTGGCGTGTGAACCGCCATCCGCGAAAAAGGGGCGGGTGAGTCATCCTCGACTCAGTCGACCAAATCCGGCGAACCAGTATGTCTGTGGGTTGGCGTAGGGAAAACCCGTGTATCTTTTTAATTTCGTCAGGATTGTACAGAGCAGACGGGGCCTGTATTTATAGATTATATATCTATCTATATATTTATATATATTGTATATAGTTATATATATATAGATCTATATATCATATAATATATATTATATATAGTATCTATTATATATTATAGTATTATCTATACAAGAGGGATTGGACGTAAGTATCTTCGGGCCTGACCATGGAGGGGACTCACTAGCTCATCTAGAGGTGCTGTAAACTTTTGTATAGTGTTTAATTCCTCTTTCTATCTATGGCACTACCATTTTTGGAATCCGACAACTTCCTGCTCGATTCGACTGCGTGACTCTTGAAAAGACCTGGGGAGTAGAACACCCTATTTTTCAAACTAGAAATAACAGTCATCACATTGCTCAGTAGTAATCTCTTCATCGCTGTCAAAGTGATTTCCTCTCTATAGCTGTTTTTTTAAGATTTGGGAATAGAAAAAAGTCTGATGGAGCCAAATCTGGAGAATATGGTGGGTGTGGAAGAATTTCAATATTCAAATCGTTGGCTGCTAGCTGCACAAGCCGTGCTTTGTGAGAGGGCGCGTTGTCTTGAAGCAAAGGAGGATTTTGAGTGCGCGATATCCCTCGTTTCCTGGTCACAACCTTTCTTAGTTTTGTGAGAAGATCTGCATAGTACTGTCCATTAACTGTGTTGCCACGAGGCAGATAATCTTTCAAAAGGACACCTTTGCCGTCCCTAAAAACATCTTCAGCATCACTTTTCTGCAGATTTTCTGCGCTCCTCGGCTTGACAGGTGTTGGGCGAGCCCGGGTTTTTCCATTGCATGCTGGCAATTTTTGGATGTTCCGGGTCATAATGGTGTACACCAAGTCTTCATCTTACTATCACCATGGTCTCCTAAAAAAATTTTTGACTGACAGCTTTTGAGCAACTGTTGACAGAATTTACCCTCGTTTGCTTCTGTTCACGTGTCAACAGTCGCGGAACCAGCGTGCACACACTTTTCATCTGTTCAGTCTGTTGTGTAATAATTCTAGTTAAACTTGTTCTTTTCATATTTAGTTTTACTCTACTAGCTATCTCCGACAATTGTCATTTTTCGATCCTCGGTCAATGATTTTCCTTCACTCTTGTTTGCATTTTCATCAGTTGCACTTCTGAGGCTGGTCTACCAGATCTTGGCAGGATCAGCATACATTTGAGCGGCCGCACTTAAACTGTTTGACACCAGTTTTGTTTTACCGATAGTATTTGAAGGACAAGAATCACGAAACTGTGGTTCCATCCTCCCTTGGTATTTCCTGTAGGTTGTTTTTCCTTGATACTTCGAAAATTTTTTCCACAGCTTTGGCGCTCCTTCTTTTCAATGTTTTGTTCAACTCTTTGGAGCAGCCAGATCCGGTCAAATAGGGTACATTGCGCCGTGCACCGTAGCTGGGAAAACCCATTGATGACACAAACGCGCGGTACATCACATATTCGTGCATACATATGATGAACTTTAAATGTGCCAAGTTTCATCTTTTGTGATCCTTATGGTCAGGCCCAAGAACTTATGTGTCATCCCCTTGTGGTGTGTGTGTGTATATATAATATATATTATATATATAGATATATTTATATATATATATATATATATATATATATATATAAAACATTTATATATATATTAAATATTATATAGTTAGTGGGGGTATGGTCCCATAATGTAAGTGTTATATATTATATATTTTACAGATAAATCCCCAATCTACCGATCCAGCGGTCTTTTTCATAATTATCATATCATTTATAGTTGGTAAATAGCCAGATGATATTTTCATGATCAATTGAAGCTGATCGTCTATGGGACTTACAAATCCAGGATATATTTTAAACGGGGGGTACAGAAGGCGTATCCTGAATCAATCATCAGGTCATTTTTAACATTTAACGTCTACCTGGGTGTGTAAACAGTAATATTCACAGAAGTAAATAATCCCCTGTCTTAATGGGAACCCTGAAGGATTCTCACAATATTAATATTTGTAGTAAACTGTATCCAGATGAAAGTTCCAAGCCCGAGCGTGAAACAAGCCTGTTTTTCTCGCCCGCCCCAACACTGCAAAGAGTTGTCACAACGAAGATATTCAGTTGTAGTTCCTGTGCTTAGACTTATATTCCCCCGGCACCACCTCGGCGGAAACGAACGCTGATAGTTTATAGCAACAGTTCGAAGACAACCTTTACGATTTAATATGGCCCTTCCTAGGATTTATCGAAGAAATAAACATATTCGGCGTTAACCTCCATTAGTTTTTTTTTTTTTTTTTTTTTATTTTGGGGGGGGGGGGGGGGGATGGGGCCAATAATTTGTATACTCGCCAGCTGGGGTGGTACATTAATCAACAGTGTGAAATAAAGGATTATGTTCGTGGAATAAAATCTGTTAACCAAGGAGATACCACAGACACGGGAAGAATACAAATAGTAAGAGAGTGAGAGGTTGGCCACATGGATGTGAGGATGGTTTGAAAAAAATTCGAAAAAAGGTGCTTCCTCTTACGAGGACAAAAGACAAGAAAATAGTTACGTTACGGCCACAAGGCCTTCGTCAGGAAAGAAAGTAAAGTGAAGGTACCGCTCCCCATAGGACACATAAAAACTAAAATAAAATTAAAACAAGGAGTACTTCCATGAAGGCAAGAACCGAA
>JAMPIV010021926.1:0-183678 GCA_024509875.1 Oreohelix idahoensis
TTTGCTAATCGCTTATAAGGTCAGGGTGCGTGACAGATAAGAGATTACTTGTGTGTGCGACACATTTTGGACAGGATGCATTGCATCATCGCTTCCTGTCCGACTTTCACGTACAAAATTACTTTCGATACAGTAATAAGTTGTTACATCTGAAACACATTGTCGTATGAGTTTACAAATGTGTTTGTGAGTTTGTACACAAGGCATCGGATGTTTGATTACCATATATGGGAGACGTAACCTTTGTATCACGCGCAAAATTATTCCATGTCAGAATATTTTGAAACTGCCCTACCCAACAAGCATGTTTGAAATGATTGGAGCCCTGAGTAGCTTCATAACAAACGGATGCGGGGGTAGGACAGGCAATATAACCAAACCTGTTCGCAGTTTTAATTCACCGTGAGAAATCGCTTGCCAAAGACGACACAACCAGACCTTGCCAGAAGTTAGAATTCAGAATTTCCATTTATCAGGCCGGACCTTTTCTTTGAGAATCTTGACGGACTTACAAAACAGCCCAGGAAATCTCTATCATTTTAACAAGGAAACCGGGACTGAGGAAACTGAACACACGGAGTCATAGAGGGAATTATCTTGTAAAAGTAACGACCCCAAGAACACGTGTAAGAGGCCGATTCAAGTGCCTTAACTTTATTCATCTGAGCAAAAAGTCTGTGAGCCAGGATTGGCGTAAGTTGTCATTTTACATTACTAACATGTTGTAGTGGTTTTGATGGTATTGTATGGTTGTTATGTTACCTAGTGTAATGTATGAGGTCAGCTGTGAAGGCTCCTGAGATAAATGTTTATGTGAATTACAGAAGGCCCTTCTTACTACCACTACGACCTCAAACAGATCTCTTTTACTATTATGAATGTAGCTACGTTAAAAAAATCTAGGGTACTGAAATGTAATGTGTTGTAATAGAATATACAAACACACACAGGTAATTAATAAGTCTAATAATATTAATAAAATCTATAACACACTGAACTAACTCAGACTGTTTTAGTTTTGATTTTAAAAATCTTTTCTAAATTTATTTGTTCTGAACCAATGTTTTATTTTGGTCAGAAACATATCTATGGAGTTTATTAATGGGAACATAACATTATAAGGCTATACAAACATGGAATTTACAATTTATTTTATGTGTTAACATGGAATTTGTGTTGGGGTAGGTGGGTCATCACACACCCACTCTGTGACTACAACAAGCTTTGTCCATTGACTTATAGACTATAGTAAATGTTATATTTCCCAAGAATTCAGTATATTGGTGATGGGGAAATATTTATAAATAGTTAAGAGTTCTGGTGAATCTTCAGCAGGCCACCTATTCACTCATCTTGTCTGTGAAGATCTGATACTGGATTCCTGTGGCCCACTCCTCTCAGTAGCTGGAATACAATGCTAGGCTGCACCGACACAAATGTTAGGCGGCACACACATCTGCTTGTGTATTCTTGATTAAGTATGTGGCACTACCTTAGTGCCACAACAGAAACTCACAATTCTGAAACAAAATTTGTGCTATGTGTCAGTACTCTATCCACTGCACCACTCTTACACACAGCACAACACATCAACATTACACAGAATGGGTCAGATCTCTCTGACCAACGTAGCACATCTTACCCAGTTGTTTTCATATAGTACCAGTTCCCCAAGACTGCATTGCATCTGAGATATGTTCAATAGTTTCCTTTTATTCAATAAGATAGGTGATATGTTCCCACTGATCTCAATAATAGATCCGCCTTCCATAGTCTTAGTTAGGCGTCCATATATTTTTTGTTTGTCTCTAGACCCTGAACTTGGGCTGGGGACCTAGAGCGAGCACTTACTTGTCGTAATCATTTTATATGATATGGCAGTATCAATCACTCGAAATATTAAAATATACAAGATAAATGCTTTCATTCTTACCAGAATTCAGAATTGAGAACAGTTATTACTAGCAAAACTCAGCTGAGCTGCTGGCTATAGTATGGCGTCCCACTAAAATGTATGTAATATCTTCTGGGAAAAACACCACTGGTAATTATTTACTGTGTCTACTGGACAGACTTATAGCAAATGGCAAAATTGCGCGTCTCTACCCCGCTAATATGAATACATTTGTCCAATCACAGACTTCCCCCCCAACTTTTTCAAATCTTCAACCAAAAGTCAAATTTCAGTCAGATCTCAGTCAAGTATGTATTATTGTCTGTTGGTCCGTCTGTCTCTACTTGGTTTTTCACAAAAACACCCTTGTTTCTTGGACCAACTATACACAAAACCTACACAAATCTGCCTCCTAAGTTATTTTTAGCCACAATTCTCCACCTTCCCCCTCTCGTTCATTACAGCTAGATTTTAGCATTTCCGTGTCTCAAGGACGCAATTTTGAGGCTTTAGTGAAAGTGTGCACAACAATACTGTCGCTAGTCTGATATGAACAATACAGTCTTTTGTCAATATCTTCCTTGTTATCTATCCGTCTGTATAAATGAAAGTATATTATTTCTCTGCTTAAGATGGGCTATCAAACTAGCTAGGTATTATATTCATAACTTTAGTATTAAGAAAAAACATATTTTTTTCTCAAGTTTAGTTTTTTTTTTAAATTTGTTCGCGAACCTTCTCCACGGCGTTTGCCGCTGAATTCAAATAAAACGACCAAGTATCGTAAAACGTCCAAGAAATGACTGTTCGAATAAGAGCCAAGGTCTTTTCTGTCCATTTCCTTACATTGTGTCCACTAGTGACGTGAATTTTTTTTCTTTTACTACCAATTGCGTCTTTTAGCCTTTCTAGATTCAAACACGTGTTCAGTCATATTTTTCCTTTTTTATATCTCCGTTTCCCTCCCGTCTACAAAGGGTAAACCGTTTCGTCTGCACGTCTAACTAGTTAGTTTGAATGGCGGTGGGAAATGCGGGCATGGGCGAGCATGTCTCCTAGTATCTTACGCATTATTTTTATCCCTACATGTTATCTTTATAATTGGAGATATTTTAACGTTGTATCACGGTAAATTCATCACACATGTGAACTAATACGTATATATTGTCATGTGAATATTAAGGTGTGAAAATCGCTAGTGGATGTCCAAGACATTTGAGACTGGCAACCTCAGCGTATAGAATGATGATTTCATGAACCACCACTGCAAGGGCTGGTGACTGCTTATCGCTGGTTTCTTAAAGAGAAAAAAGCAATAGTAGTCCCAAGTTCAAAATGGAGAAGGGAGGGAAAGGTGAAAGAAATGATGTACATTCTACGTATAATATTTACATTTTCAAACCAGTGTAAATGTCTATGTAAACACATTCACTTTAAAATAAAACGAAAGTTTCAAACTTTTCAACAAACGTTTCAACAAGTGTAGATATAAATGAAAACATATTCAATTTGTATTGTGAACACTTTTCAGTCAGTGGAGATGTAAATGTAAACATATTCTATATGTACTATTAACCTTTTCATTTAAATGTAAAATAAAGATAAAGCTTTTCATTTTAAATTTATAGAAAGTTTTCTCTCGAGGGATTAAGTTTAATTCTCATTGAGAGTAAAGTCTGAGTAGTTGGGATGGTGGAGTAAGAGAAAGGGGACATATAAGTATGTGTCGGGAAACGCAATACTCAGGAGAGCGTTTCGTTTCTATTCTTTTACCATAGTTGTTGGTGGTGGTACCAGTTGAGGGTACTATCTCTAGAACAAGAAGGGAACAGTGGCCTGAGCTTTAAGACGAGGGACCAACTTTGTAGACACTCCCTGACACTTCTGGGAACGTGCTACGCCCTACATCCTTGAACAGCGACGAGCGTTATAAGTAATCAGCCTACCGACAACCAACCCATCAGTGGGAGCAGAACCTACCAGTGGCAGATAAGTGAAACCTATAAGCTGCCACGTGAACTCCTTTTAAAACGTTTATCCCATTACAACCGTAATGATATCATTCTGAAAACAGTGTTCATTATTTTAAACCCTTGTTAAAACTAAATGATTATTACATTTGTTATTTGTAATTATGCAAATTTAACTTTGATTTAATCATTTTAAATGTACTGCATGTTTTTCTCAGTCAGTTTACTAAATACACGCTAAACAGAGCTATACCATAATATAAGAATTCCACTGAGTAAATCAGGGTGGGGGCTTGTCGAGCTAAAGTAATAATTGCTTAATCCTTCAAAAAAGTTTTCGGCAGATCATAGAGTTAACGTGCTCAGCCAATGCAGCATTGTTCTCGCTTTTCTGAATACCTTGTGAAGACTACCTTGGGATAGAAGCATCATTATCCTTCTACCACTCTGCCAAGAGTAATCTTGTGCGAAGGTAGACACGTTCGAAGGCCCATAGTAGATACTCTTGAGTTTTGGCCACTGTTGAACCACTACTGCAAAGCAGGGGGGGCAACCCGTGACAAACATTTTAAAGGCTAACATATCACCCAATGACAGACTGACCTAAAGGTTATAGAAATAAACAAATCACATAAAGGGGTATATTGCAAGCACTCGTACAAAATAAAGATGTAGAAACCTAGACAACAGAACAACAACAGAAGTGATAGGCTCACCAGGGACTCGAACCCATGACTAATCGAACGGCTCGCTACGGGAGCGAATCGTGACTAACCCCACTGCCAACTATGAACCACAAATTAGTGCTTCCTGGACAGTGGACATTTGTGCAACTGCCCAACGTAACTACGGAATTTCCGACCAAGGAATGACCCATCATAATAATAGACGCAATACGTCTACAGCGGTTAGTTACGTTCACTCCCGTAAGGAGTATTACAGCAGTTCACAATTTATGACCTATTTTGAAGGTCAATGCATTTCCAAAATAGTGTACATGTTGGGAGTTAGAAAATGCAGTAGTTTTAATGCCCAGTTTGGCACTTCGCTACCCCAGCCCAATAGCCACTCTACGTCACGTGATGAGACTGGCAGGGAAAGGATTGCTAACGAGGCGTGTGAAAAAGAGAGAGTTTAGCAGCGAAGGGGGCATTCAGTGACCAGCCGTTTTGGCTGTTGAGATGTGTATATGGGTGTGTGTGTATAGCCCATAAGATATATTCATGTGTATAATATCCTGTAGATGGAAGTATACAACTGTATTCCATATTTCATGATTGAAAGGATTGTTTCATACCTATGAGTGACTTTTATTATTATTAATCTTGGTTGTGTACAAATTGCCTGACCACATCAATGGGTCTGTTGTGAAGTTCTTCGTGTGTATTAAAGTTATAAACCGTCACTCAGCAGTTATTACTTTCGTTGGAGAAAGAGATGTGTGCACAAAAGAAAATTAATACTTGTTTGCCAGGCACGTAAAGAAAGAACCCTGGACATTAACTTCATATGAATAGTGGATACTGATAAACAATCGTGCAAAAGCTACAAGCAAAAATAAACACGAAATATAACCTCTCAACAGTACAGTAACTATTAGCATGGCAATGTAAAAAGTCTGTAAAATAGGTACCGCAGAAGTGATTGCGTCATTAATTAGGCTGGATCGCTGTAGTGGTGTTTGATGGTGATATTACTAAATGTAATTGTATGAGGCCAGCTGTGAAGGCTCCTGAGATAAAATGTAGTTGTGAATTGTCAGAAGGCCTTTCTTGCTACCACTACGACCTCACACTTAATTTTTTTTAATGAATGTGGCTACGTAAAGTGTCTAGGGTTATGCTATGTAGTGTGGTGTAATAGGTTATAGATATACCCACAGATATTTAACAAGACTAATAATATTAATAAATGTTAAAATACACTGAACTAACTCACGTGTGTAAAATTTTTTGATAGAATTATATTACATTTATTTTGTTCTGGATCAATTTTTTAGGTTGACCAGAACTTAAAAGGATTTAGAGATTATGAAAGAAATACATGGAATATTATATCATAAGTGCAATAGTGTACATATATATGTACTATACTAGTTAGTTTTATTAAAATGTTCTAGTAGTCATCTACTTGGGAGGATAGTTAATGTTTGTGCTGTTGGGGTGGCCTCATCACACCTGTCTATATTGACTACACAGTGTCCAGAAAATGGTGGGAATTTTTATGGGGATATTAGTAACTACAAAGCGTTGGTGAATGTCCAGCAGACCAGAGGCTCACTCATCTTGTAGTTGTAGCTCTGGTGCTGAAATCAGGTGGTCCCACCTCTCCGTGCTGGCGGGCAATAATGGTGGTCTCTGTCACAAGTACTGCACAGATACACTCGAGTAAAGTCACCAACTGAATAGACACTGCTTTGTTGACAACAGAAACTCACAGCTCTGCAATCAAAGTATGGGCCATGTGTCAAAATCTATTCTCTACCCACGTCTGGACACAACACTGACACAACAACCACATCATACAGACAGGTCAGATCTCTCTGACCAAAACAGCACATTTACCATGGTGGTTTTACATCAGATAGATCCTCCCAGACTATAGATTCTGAAAAATTATTTATTAGTTTTCTGCCCTAAAAGAGGATAGGTAATATGTTTCATTATTCTCAACACTTGATCTGTCTTGCCTAACCCTTGCTGGAGTTTATGTATATTGTTGGTCCCTAGACCCTGACTAGGGCGGGGGGTCTAGAGCAAATCCCTACTTGTTTGTAAGGCTAGATTTCGATATGGCAGTATCAAATCACTCGAACATGAAACAATATTCAAAATATATAAAGAAATAATTTCAATCTTACCAGATTATGAATAAATAACACAGAATTGCTAGCAAAACTCAGCTGAGCTGCTGGCTATAGTATGGCGTCCCTAAACTTCTTTCACTTTCTTTCATATGGAAATCACCACACTTTAAAATCTGTGTCTATCACTGAACAACTATTGAGAAATGACCCCAAATCCGCGTCTAAGCGCCGACAATATGCTTGTCTGTGGCCAATCACTGCCTAGGTTTTTTTAAAATTCAAATTTCCTACCCTAAAGTCATTTCAGTCATGCTTCAGTCAAGTATGGATGGTTATCTGTTAGTCTGTCCGTCTCTACTTGTGTTTCTACAAAAATGTACTTGATTTTTGAACCAACCTTTCTCTCCCCTCCAAATTTTTGTCGTTAAAAGTTATATTTAGACACAGCTACCACCCCAAAACCCCTCTCTTCCATACTACGTAGATTTGAACACCTGCGTCTCGAGGTCGTGTTTTTTTGTGCAATTAGCGACACTTTTAGATTCAATACAGTCTGTCGATGATGTGACTACACTGTCTTTTGTCATTATCTTCAATATTATCTATCCGTCTGTAAAATTAAGAACATATTAGTTCACTGCTCAGAATGGGCCATCCGGCCAGCTAATTTTTATATTCCTAACATTAATATTAAGAAAAAAGTAATTTTTAAATTTTGTAATATTCCAAACATCTGCGTTTTAGCCGCTGAATTCAAATCAAGGGCTTGGTATTGCAAAAGCGTCCAATAAATGACTGTGGCGTAACATATCTATGGTCCCTTCTGTCGAGTTGCTTACTTTTTATGTCAACTTGGGAAACGTGACTTTTCTCCGTTTCCCCCCCAATTGCGTCTCCTTAGCCTTTCCAGTCTCACGCAATCTTTCCAGTCATATTTTTTTCCTTTTTGATCCGCCGTTCCCCTCCTGTCTAGCAAGTCAATTTTTATGGAGGATGATGACCCGCGGTCTAGGCGATCATGTACATCAGCAGCCTACGCATTATGTTTTTTATCCTTACATGTTATCTTTGGAGGTATTTTACCGTTGTATCTCTGTCAATTTCACTACACATCTCCCCACTTGAAAACATGCCTATGGCAAGTTCCAAAACCAGCGATACACATAGGTAAAATTACTCCTCACGTCTGCCACTACTCTAATTTTGATCACAGGGGTGCCGACTGAGGAAATCTGCACCGACATTCAATTTGCCTGGGATATATTGGATACTAAACTGATAAGGTTGAAGCAACAAAGACCACCTCAGCAATCTTGCGTTTTCATGCTTAGCCTGAGACAAGAACACGAGAGGCTGATGGTCCGTCTCCACCACAAAAGTCCTACCATACAGATAGATTTGAAACTTCTTTATTGCCCAGATTAATGCTAAACATTCTTTTTTCGCTTGTGGAGTATCCTTGTTCCGCCTTATTCAATTTGCGGCTCGCATAAGCGACTGGTTTCAGTTCCCCATCAGGTGAAGATGATCTTTGCAACAAAGCCCCTCCGAGTCCTACATTACTTGCATCGGTTCTTAAGACAAAGTCCTGTGTCAAATCAGGCAGTTTGAGAATAGGCTTGCTAGTGAGTTTTTCTTTTAACTCTTGGAACGCTAGTTCACATTGTGCAGTCCAAATAATTTTATCTGGAAGTCCCTTGCGAGTCAGATCAGTCAGAGGAGCACATATAGCGTTAAAATTCTTGATGTATTTCTGATAAAATCCGCATAACGACACGAATGATCGCACGTCCTTCTTTGTTTGTGGCCTAGGTGCTCTCTGCAGTTTTTCCAAGTTCTTAGGATCAGGGGTCATATTACCCTGATATACAGTGTGTCCCAAGAATTCCAACTCTTTGCATCCAATACAACATTTTGTTGGCCTAGCAGTTAAGTTCGCCTCCCGAAGTCTATCAAACAACATCTCCAGAGCTTCAATGTGTTCTTCAAATGTCTCTGTGGCGACGAGAATATCATCCATGAAATTTGTGATACATGGGTTATTCAGGGGATCCAACAATTTGCGCATCATCCTTGAAAAACACACTCGGAGCATTTTTCAGTCCGAATGGTAGCATATTGAATTCATAATGTCCATCCGAAGTGCTAAAAGCCAAATAAGGTCTCACTTCAGGCTTCACTGGGATCTGGTAATAGCCTTTACTAAGATCCACCTTTGAAAAGTATTTTGCCTTGTTCAGTCTGGCAAATAACTGTTTTGTGTCTGGTAATGGATCCACTTGTCCTTCTGTGACAGCATTCAGTTTCCTGTAATCTATGCACAGTCTGTGTTCCCCAGACGGTTTTCTCAACAAAACGACACTAGAACTAAAAGATGATTCACTGTGCGAAATAATCCCCTCCTTCAACAAATACTCTATTTCTTCCTTCAATGCCTTCTCCTTCGCGAACGGAATAGAATAGGCTCTCATACAGATTGGGTTTGAGTCTACCAGTTTCATGTCATACTGTAGCAAATTTGTATGGCCTGGTTTATCTGTTAATACATCTGTATGTTCCTCCAGAACCTGTTGAACTCTCTCCCTCTGGTCTTTAGTCAGGTGCTTACTGACTTTTACCTGTGCTGCTGTTTCACAAGGATGTAATGGGTATTCATGTGAGGTGAGTGGTTCTTTTTGCATCTGGGTTGCAATAGCCAAGGTCAATAAGGGGGTGCTTTCCTGGAGTGGTCTGTCCAGATACTTCTTTAACAGGTTTACATGATAAACTTTTTCCTTCCCCTTTTTGTCAATTTTATAGTTTGTTCTAGACACCTTCTCTAGAACCGTATATGGACCTTGCCAACCAATTTGTAATTTATTCTGGCTTCCGGGTAGTAGAAGCAGCACCTTCTCTCCGACTGCCAGTTCCCTGTCCTTTGCCTTCCTATTAAAATATGCTGCATGTTTCTTCCTGGCTTGCTTCAAATTATCATTTGCCAGTTTCCATCCAGCTTTCAAACGAGTGGTCAATTCGTTCACATATTGATACGATGAGGTAACAGTCTCTTCCGCCTTCTCATCTGTCCAGGTCCTTAATAAAGCTTCTAAAGGACCTTTTATTGGCCTCCCAAATAGCAGAGTTGCGGGAGCCATCCCGGTTGAACTATGTGGTACCTCCCGGTACGCAAACAATGCGGCGGGCAGGAATTGATCCCACAGATCCGGTTTTTCGTGTGCCAGCTTTCTCAGGATAGAAATGAGAGTCCCATTGAACCTCTCTACCTGGCCGTTCCCTTGTGGATGGTACGGACTACAATGAAAGTGCCTGGCTTGAAATAGCTTAAAAACTTCTTCCGTTAGTTTCCCCTTGAACTGAGAACCATTATCCGTCAAGATTTGATGCGGGAATCCTAATCGGGTAAATATTGTAAGTAGTGCCTCTGCTACATGTTTTGAATCAATTGATGGCAGGGCTACAGCCTCTCCCCACATAGAACAAGTGTCCACCAGAGTAAGGATGTAACTGTTCCTCCTCTTGGTCCGAGTGAGAGGTCCTACAATATCCACTGCAACCCTCTCAAAAGGTGTTCCCACTATGGGCATTTCCCCTAGAGTTGCAGGGGCAGTCCAGTGCTTTGGAGCTACCCTTTGACATTCTGGGCAGGATTTGACATATCTTTTTATATCCTCCGTTATCCCTGGCCAGAAGTAATGACAAGCTATACGCTGTCCTGTGGCGCTGATCCCCATATGACCACTGAAGGGAATCGCATGCCCGAGTTCCATCACTTTATCTCTATATGAAGTGGGAAGAACCAGCTGGTTGTGACCATTTGTTCCAGTTCCGGCCTTCCTGTATAAGAGTTTGTTCTTCATGAAATATTCCCCCTTGCTCGGAGGTGTGTGGCATTTGGGCAATTTTTTAAAACAGGGCTTGAGTGTCCTATCCTCAGCCTGCGCCTTCCTCATCTCCTCTGGATGAGCATTTATAGGTTCACCTTCTTCCTCCTTCTTCTGTGACCTGGTCTGCACTGTCGCCATGATCACAGGTTTCTCGGGGTTCCCAAGAAGACGTATCTACACCCCAATATCAGAGGGTAGATTGGTTCATCTATCACTGCTGCTCTGATTTCTCCTTCCACATAGCGAGTTTTCACCGTTATCCTTGCGATGGGAAGTGTCATGAGTGGTATGTCCTTAGTCGCCCCTTGTATTTCCACTGTTTCTGTGGTATACTGACTTGGGTCCACTAGGCTAGACTTCACAACTGAATCATAATCCAAACCTGTATCATAAAGGCACCTTATGGTGACCCCATTACAAATAACATCCTCACAAACTGGGGGGTGATAAGGTTCCTGTTGTCCCTTAGGATTAACCTTTAATCTTTGCGTCCCCGACTTCATTGCAGCAATGTTTGAAGGTTTCCTTCTACAAAATTCGGTGTTATGGTTATCCTTCTTGCACCATTTACACCATCTTTTCCCTTGGTTCAACGGTTTTCTTTCATTGAACTTTTGGTCATTGAACTGTGAGTTTCTGTCGCGATAGTCATTTCTTGGCCGCTCAAAGTTTGTCCTACCTTTATTTCCCTGCTCTCTATTATCAAATTTATTAAATTGCTGTGGAGCTTTAAAATTGTCTATGTGCTTCTTTTTAGCACCACTTACCTCTGCCTGGGCTGCCTGATACCTCTCAGCAACATTTAAAATTTCCCCCAACTTCTCTGCACCTTGTTCCATGAGAAATTTTCTCATGTCTGGAGCCATGGACTCTCTCAATTGCTCAATCATGATCATTTCTTTAAGATCTTGGGTCTTCCCCAGAGCCGTCCATTTCTCCAAATAGGTTTCTAGTCTAGCAGAGAATTGGTGGTATGTCTCCCCAGACAACAGTTTGGCATTTCTAAATTTCTTACGATAAAATTCACCATTCTTCTCGTACCTTAATAACAAAGCCTGCTTTAACATGTCATAATTGTCTTGGTCTTCCCTGTTCATTTTGGCAAATACTTCATAAGAAGTACCTCTCAATCCCTGTGATAGCTTTAAGCTCCACCTCTCTCTCTCTAACCCATAGGTAGTAGCTAATAACTCAAAACGTCCTAGGTACCCCTCTATGTCATCGTCTTTTTCAACAAAATGGTCTAAATGAAACCCCATAGCTGAGTTTGAGGCTCCCAGACTGGGCGTAGCATCTGAGGCAAAAGGGCTGGCACCATTTTCAGGAGCCTGGCCTTGTAATTCCAGCTCCCTTAGTCGTAATTCGTGCTCCCTTTGCAACCTTCTATCTTCTGCCTCCCTTTGCTGTCGTTTTTCTTCTGCCTCCCTTTGCTGTCGTTTTTCTTCTGCCTCAATTTGCAGTCGTTTTTCTTCTGCCTCAATTTGCAGCCTCTTAGTCTCAGCCTCTAACTTCTTCTCTTCAACCAACCTGTCAGACTCCAATTTTCTTTCAGCCTCTTTTTCTAATCTCCTTTCTTCCCGTTCAATATATTTATCACATTCAGCCGTTACGTATTGAATTAAAATTTGACCATCCATTCCCATCTCCTTCGCGGTGAGCACAGCAGCTGATCTAAATTTTGCCAGCTCCGCCATACTTTTTAGACAATATAATAATATACAAGATAAATCTCTAACCAGTAAATACACTAAGTACTTCTTATGACTATAGTCTAACCAATTCTAACTAACCAGTTAACTAATTAATTATTACTGGCTGTGAAGATTCACCAACTTTTATCTGCAGGGACACTTTTAATTTTAAAGGGAATTTTACAATTTATTTCCCTACTTTTATTTCTCCCACCAGGAGATCCTAATATTACTGTTGGGCTAATTATCCCTGGACAAGACCCCAATTTATGTAGTGGTGTTTGATGGTGATATTACTAAATGTAATTGTATGAGGCCAGCTGTGAAGGCTCCTGAGATAAAATGTAGTTGTGAATTGTCAGAAGGCCTTTCTTGCTACCACTACGACCTCACACTTAATTTTTTTTTTAATGAATGTGGCTACGTAAAGTGTCTAGGGTTATGCTATGTAGTGTGGTGTAATAGGTTATAGATATACCCACAGATATTTAACAAGACTAATAATATTAATAAATGTTAAAATACACTGAACTAACTCACGTGTGTAAAATTTTTTGATAGAATTATATTACATTTATTTTGTTCTGGATCAATTTTTTAGGTTGACCAGAACTTAAAAGGATTTAGAGATTATGAAAGAAATACATGGAATATTATATCATAAATGCAATAGTGTACATATATATGTACTATACTAGTTAGTTTTATTAAAATGTTCTAGTAGTCATCTACTTGGGAGGATAGTTAATGTTTGTGCTGTTGGGGTGGCCTCATCACACCTGTCTATATTGACTACACAGTGTCCAGAAAATGGTGGGGAATTTTTATGGGGATATTAGTAACTACAAAGCGTTGGTGAATGTCCAGCAGACCAGAGGCTCACTCATCTTGTAGTTGTAGCTCTGGTGCTGAAATCAGGTGGTCCCACCTCTCCGTGCTGGCGGGCAATAATGGTGGTCTCTGTCACAAGTACTGCACAGATACACTCGAGTAAAGTCACCAACTGAATAGACACTGCTTTGTTGACAACAGAAACTCACAGCTCTGCAATCAAAGTATGGGCCATGTGTCAAAATCTATTCTCTACCCACGTCTGGACACAACACTGACACAACAACCACATCATACAGACAGGTCAGATCTCTCTGACCAAACAGCACATTTACCATGGTGGTTTTACATCAGATAGATCCTCCCAGACTATAGATTCTGAAAATTATTTATTAGTTTTCTGCCCTAAAAGAGGATAGGTAATATGTTTCATTATTCTCAACACTTGATCTGTCTTGCCTAACCCTTGCTGGAGTTTATGTATATTGTTGGTCCCTAGACCTTGACTAGGGCGGGGGGTCTAGAGCAAATCCCTACTTGTTTGTAAGGCTAGATTTCGATATGGCAGTATCAAATCACTCGAACATGAAACAATATTCAAAATATATAAAGAAATAATTTCAATCTTACCAGATTATGAATAAATAACACAGAATTGCTAGCAAAACTCAGCTGAGCTGCTGGCTATAGTATGGCGTCCCTAAACTTCTTTCACTTTCTTTCATATGGAAATCACCACACTTTAAAATCTGTGTCTATCACTGAACAACTATTGAGAAATGACCCCAAATCCGCGTCTAAGCGCCGACAATATGCTTGTCTGTGGCCAATCACTGCCTAGGTTTTTTTTAAATTCAAATTTCCTACCCTAAAGTCATTTCAGTCATGCTTCAGTCAAGTATGGATGGTTATCTGTTAGTCTGTCCGTCTCTACTTGTGTTTCTACAAAAATGTACTTGATTTTTGAACCAACCTTTCTCTCCCCTCCAAATTTTTGTCGTTAAAAGTTATATTTAGACACAGCTACCACCCCAAAACCCCTCTCTTCCATACTACGTAGATTTGAACACCTGCGTCTCGAGGTCGTGTTTTTTTTTTGTGCAATTAGCGACACTTTTAGATTCAATACAGTCTGTCGATGATGTGACTACACTGTCTTTTGTCATTATCTTCAATATTATCTATCCGTCTGTAAAATTAAGAACATATTAGTTCACTGCTCAGAATGGGCCATCCGGCCAGCTAATTTTTATATTCCTAACATTAATATTAAGAAAAAAGTACTTTTTAAATTTTGTAATATTCCAAACATCTGCGTTTTAGCCGCTGAATTGAAATCAAGGGCTTGGTATTGCAAAAGCGTCCAATAAATGACTGTGGCGTAACATATCTATGGTCCCTTCTGTCGAGTTGCTTACTTTTTATGTCAACTTGGGAAACGTGACTTTTCTCCGTTTCCCCCCCCAGTGAAATCGACAATGAGAGTGAACTGATAAAATTATAGATTACACATAGATATTGTGTAAATAGGGTGAACTTGAGACCAACCTGGAAGAGGATTCACTAAAGTTATCTCTCTCTCCAAGCCTCAACACACTTAATAGTCTAAGCACCACCCGCTCTCTCTCTCTTTTCTCTTGTAAAAAATAGAGACTATAATAAGAGCTTGTAATATTAAGTATGGATGAAAGGGTCGTGAACAGCGCGTTAATAAATGAGTAAAATTTATTAAAGGTCCTTTAAAGGAAGAAAATATATGAAAAATAAGTATATCAGCACAACAACATAATAAAACATCAATAATCACATCAAGTTTACAAATATGCCATTACACACCAACGAACACACAAACCACCAACATAAAACCTGTAGAACACCGAGAAATGAATAAACAGAGTTCCAATCCGTCCGCTTTTGTGTGACCAAATGCATTAGCTCCAGTTCGTGTCGTTATATGTATATCCTCCTATAGATGAAGAATTACAATATAAATCCGCGGTAGGTGCTATCCATGCACCGTTCACACACTAATCACGAGATAGGTTGCAGATACTCTGTCTATATCCGGATGACCGCTAATACGTGCGGGGTTTTGGATGACCAGAAACACACACAAGACGAGGTCACTTTAGGACAAACGGTCCACGGCGCTATTATCCAGCGCGTGAGAAATTTAGGCCTGCGTACTTGGTATTAAATCCGGTTTGGCTGGCTTGACTTTAATTCTGACTGAGTGCTCCGTTTAAGCACAAAGTCTGGTGTTTTCAATTCTGCTGAAGACGCTGCGCTGATAGATACGTTGGAAGCCGCAATGTTCTGACTGGTGATAAAGAGGCGAGTAGGAAACCACTACTGCCAAATTCAATTTCAGATTTTGCTTTGGCTCTTTAAACACTGCGTGAGCTTATTTCCCATTAGAGGGATGGGCGTTGACAAAGGGTTGTATTTCAGGTAGGGGTGACAACTCGTGGTGCTAATTGCTTTCAGAAAAACCGCGAGATCGAAGAGAATGTGACGTTCTTCGCCTGACTGGAATCCTGCGATAGCAGTGAGGTATCCTGAAAACTGAGATCCAAAAGAAACGACTTTTACATCAAGCAAACAATAAAATTACAATAACGTTATATTAAACAGTTATGCCCCACTATGGGAAGTATAACTATTTTAATCATTGCTATGATAGTCTCGAGCGGTCTTTTATCCACGTGAGTCGCCTTCCTGTTACGTCCATTCTATCAATCCATTCTATCAATTATCAACATGTGCCTGCATAGGCTACTATAATTTGTACACACATGTATCTGTCAGCAAATGTTCTGACAGCCAAATCTACTCCGTCTTCTTCCAACTCAACATATGGGAAACCTAACCCTGTAGTTCCAGCTGAGTGGATATGCTATTCATCTTACAACATAAGTGAATTTACATAAAAATACAGCATTTGACATTACATAATAAATGGTATGCGCCCCTTGGGGTCGATTCACAAAAAGGGAAAAAGTAATAACCTCCCAAAATTGAATACATGGAAAATGCAATGTTTTTTGCTATAATAATACAGTTGTGGCTGAAACCTAAGGCTGCTTTCTGGACTGCCGTGAAAGTTATAAACTGGTGTCTAACTACACAAGTAGGCATATAAAATTCCACACAACCACTAGAAGTTTCTATCAGAAAGTAATAAGTGACTATCTCCTATAATTCAGTGTTATGGTGCCTGCACATCACTATTCAGTTTTAAGTGAATAACCTACACAGCTGACATTTCCTTACAGTAATGACCGTTATTTTAGCCGACTCTTAACCCATGGTAAGCACTGAACGGACTACTCTGTTTCTACGTCTAGTAAGTATCTGTTATCGTAAGTTTACCATTAACCCATTGTAAACAATAACACTGACACCTGACTGCCCGTTAACTAATGCCGTAGGCGGCGCTACATTATCACTGAATTAATTACCGGGATAAATCGCCTAAAATAATGCAAGTCACACTTCTATCAGGTATATATAAAAGCTAACATGAATATATATATATATATATATATATATATATATATATATATATATTTATATATATATATATATATATATATATATATATATATATATATATATATATTATAAAAGATATCTACTCACCCCGAGATGACGGGGATAGCAACACAATCCAGTTTTTTGTGTTAACGTCTGCCTGTCTCATTTGGCCATCTACGGGCAGGAAAATTTTACGAGTGTGCTTGACTGAGTAAACCTATCAGATTTATAGTCTACCAGAGACGCTAATTCGGCCATCTGGCATCGCGTGTTCCCACCGATATTCGACGTACAACGTAATCAATAGTAAGACAAAAGTGATTCTAGAGTTTACATCAAAGACAACCACCGCGAAAGAGTTTCCCAGCTAAGACGTAATATTATTCTCGCACTCACTGCGGCGTTCAAGGGCCACAACCACAAAGAACGAACGTGAGTTTTGTCTCCCCTTGAATCGGAGATAAAAGTGGGTACTCAGATCTAAAAAAAAAGGTTGTCTTACCTTTGCTGCCGCTAGTGGATCCGCTTCTTCAAAGAAACTATTTCTCACTCGAGATCAATCGCTGTTACAATCTACCACTACTGGCCAAGTGTGAATTTATAATGAAGGCCAGAACGAAGTAAGACCGCGGGGTGGGGTCTGAGATGGAAATAATGGGCCACGTAGGAAAAATCGAGGAAACCAGAAACATTAAGAGAGTAAGAAAAATGGGACGTGTTGGTAAAATAAAATTAACAGTCAAATCCGTGACACTAGTTGGCAGGGAGGATAGTGTGATTCGCTTCCGTAGCTAGGCGGTGCTGCCGCCCAGAAGGTCCTAGGTTCGATTCTTCGGCGAGTCTATCACTTCCGTTGTTTTTCCGGTGATCTAGTTTTCTACTTCTTTATTTCTCACGAATGCCTGAAACATACCTTTATGTGGATAATATTTATTTCAGAAGTCACTAACAAAACTCATGGGCAACATCGGGGTGCGGGGAAGAGAAAAAGCTTTGAGAGAACTTTGGTTGCTCACGCTACCTAGCACGGTACTGATATTATAAGTGTGTGTGTGCGCGCGTGAGTGCGTGCGTGTGTATGTGTCCTATTTATTCTGCCCCTTCCTCCCTCAATCTTTCCTACAGTTGGAAGTAATTCAGTTTCTATTTTTTCACAAACACATTTTGGTAGCAGCAGTGCGTCGATTATAAATAACGAAACGTCACTTATCCGTAACTTTCTTCTTCCCTAACAAAAGCTCGTCAACTAGTTGTTTTGTTCGTGTAAAAAAAAAAAAAAAAGAGCGGGCTTGCAGCACTGAACTCTGTTATATCCTGGATGTTACATTGTCATTTACGAACGGAGACAGTTGAATAGGAGCTGTGCAATGATATGACATGACTTAAGTTCAACAATTTACTCAGATACCTATAATTTTCAATCTTTGATTCAGTTGGCTTTTAAATCGCTGAATTATGCGAATTTTTTATTTCAAGTGTGCGTTGTTTTATACGTCTTAAATCAATGGTTCCCAAACGGTGTGGCGCGCCACACTGCTGTGGCCGGACGATTCAAGGATTTAGATAGATTTTCACAAAATTCATATGCCAAAAATAAATCTGATGGTCAGTTTCTTATTTATTTTTATTACCGGTTTTACAGTATATGTAGAGAAACCCATAGAATTTTCCAGAATTCTTCAGATTTTATGCAGTAATATAATTTATTTTATAGCAAATAGATACAATTCTCCACGACATATTGTTGTGAACAGGGATTTTCAGCTCTGACAAATATCAAAGACCAGAAAACAGTTAAGGTTCTTTGTGTTGTTTGCCTCAAATAAGACCTAATATAAATAAGATCACCCTACAAAAACAAGCTCACACCTCTCAATGCAATCTGTATATTCTGTGAATGAATCATGTTTGACTGTAGCTGTATTGTATTGTACTTTCTTGATGTCTCGTCATCACTTTATAAAGTAGTTGTGTTCTATGTTTTGAATAAAGCAATCCTAGAAGTTGATTTTTGTTTCTGAAGGTATTTCTTATCAATCAAAAATTCGGTGTGCCGCGAGAAAATTTTCATTCCGAAAATGTGGCCCAAAAGAAATAAGTTTGGAAACCACTGTCATTAAATGGTATTTATCAAGGCAAGTGTTGCGGGTGCCGCCGGCCTGTGCTCCATGCGGAGCTTATTATGTCAGAGTTTGTCTAATCTATATATTTTAACGTCTGTCGGTTTGTCCCCTACAGAAAATGTTTGTTGGTAATAAAAGTTAGACATTAATTGTATTGTTTCCCTTGACATTAATTTTGTATCACTGGATTTCGCCATTTACAAAAAAGAAAAAAAAAAGGATTCAGCAAGATCAGGGGATATATATATATTTTTTTTTGGGGGGGTTTGTCTACTTTTAGAGTCTTCATTATCACACATAGCAAGAAACATCAGATGACATTCTACTTTGAGTCTGTAAAGTTGGCGACCCACTTGCACTAAGGATGGAATACAGAGATGATCTTACAGAAGATATTAAACATCAGCCTCAGTTAATATACCCTGAAATGGAAATTGGTTACAGTGATGACATTTACATTACATCTTTAATTATCATAGAAGATACGGCTATTTCTATGGAAGAGGAGGAACTGCATACTCTTGGTCTCCCTCATACTAACCGAATTGAAAGAGGTACAGTGGAGGAAACGATTGGAATTGATGTGCTAGTGGTGAAAGGTATGGTGGAGTAGATGTGTTGGAGGTGAGAGGTATGGTGAAGGACATTATTAAATTTGATGTGCTGGAGGTGAAAAGTATAGTGGAGGAAATGATTGGAATAGATGTGCTCGGAGTGAGAGGTATAAGGGAGGACATGATTGAGGTAGATTTCCTGGGAGTGAGAGGTATGGTGAAGGGCAGGATTGGAGTAGATATTCCGGAGGTGGGAGGTACAACGGAAGACATGACTGGAGTAGATGTGCTAGGAGGTGAAAGGTGCAATGAAGGACACGATTGGAGTAGATGTGCTGGGCGTGAGAGGTATGGGGAGAGGACATGACTGAATTAGAATTGGTCGTGAGAGGTAGAATGGAGAACATGATTGTAGTAGATATGCTGGAGGTGAGGTGTATAGTTGTCATTGGGTTAATTCGAGAATTAACCGTGGGGGGTTGGTCCTGGTTAGTCAGATAATAATGGTGGCTCAGAAGTACCGCAACCACGTGATATATTAAAAGTTGAGTTATTTTTTTTTACTCGGGCAACGTCGGGTATATCTGCTAGTTTATTATATGTGAGTAACAGGCCAGTGAGACTGTGTTGACGTATATGACGTGGTTTAGTCTGTGAGTGAACATGTTTATTGTCTGAGAATAATTTTCCAGTGTGACTGAGTGACAATTGTATGGTCATGTGAGATAAAGGGAAGCCATGATTGGTAGAAAAGTGCGGTGTGTGAAACGTTTGCGCACTGAGGAGAAGAGGGTTATAAATATATTGAGACAGAGCCTTGAAGGTTTCGTCTAGTCAGATTAGTTTGTCTAGTCAGATTAGTTTGTCTAGTCAGATTAGTTTGTCTAGTCAGATTAGTTTGTCGCAGTTTATCCTCTGGTGGCTGAGTGGCCTAGGAGGCTTGTTTCCGACAGAAAGTTCGTCAATCGTAAGGCTGCTGTTATAGGATCGGACTGTAGATGACGTTAGCTTCTCAAAATGGTAGAAGTTCTTATGAGTTACGTTATATCTGACCCAAAGTCGTTTTGACAATGTTTACTGGGCCTTGGTACCAGGTGGCGTCAGACTCCAGTCTACCCAGCTGTTAATGGGTACCTGACTGGGAACGCAAGGCAGCGAGGAAAAGAACTGGTTACCCCATGTCATAAAGCTGACACCTAGTATAGTGACATCTCTGACACTTCCCTATCCTTCGGCAGTATTTGCTAAGGAACTACCATCATTACTTTTGTTAATGAAATGGATTATTTTCAACATAGTTTTACCGTGTGATACCTCGCTTAAGTACTTCCTCAAAAGCTTCACCGAGTCAGTTGAACTGTTCTATGGCAACAAAAGTTATGTCTGTGATATTCAGTTTTTTTTTAAATTCCACTAATTAAAAATACTAAAATCTGGTGATTAAACAATATTATATCCCGTGTAGCATGGCCCAGTCCTTCCGTACTTGTTACACCTGACTAACTAACTATCATGACTACTCTACATTAACGCGGCAATAAAGCAATTTTCATATTAAGGGGAGATAATCTTTACTTTCTCCTTGAGATGCTCGTTGCTTTCGAATGTCGTCAGATATCCGATATATAATATCCCAGCTTTTTCTGTCTGTACGTAACGCTCCCTAAAATAGTAACACGCAACAAAGAAAAGTGCGCAAAACACGGTGTGCATGCGCCATGTTAACAGCGTGCGTGTTCAGACTTTTTTTTTTAAACCTCGGATGTAAAACAAATATTTTGGTTTTTTAATACTCTCCCGAAAATAGTAACGCTCGACAAAGAAAAGTGCGCAAAGGTTGGTGTGCATGCGCAATGTGAACGGCGTGCATGTTCAGACTTTGTACAAAATTATTTTACCATTATAATTAACAGGAATGCGCGTACAATGTTCTAAATTTCACGCTTTTGTTAGAATAAAATCAACTGGTATTTTCCTAATGATCGGCTACCACGACAAGTATGGGGAATTAAGAGACTTCACTATACTAGGTCCAGCATCGAGAGGTGTGGTGACCAGTTCCCTTCCTCGCTGCCTTTTCCTTCCCTAACTCAAGAGCAAAGTCATGTGCCCATTTACAGCTGGGTAAACTGAACCGTAATGATACTGTGAATCGAACCCGGCACATTTGCCGCCAGAGACCAGCGCTCTAACCACTCTGTCAATCGGACGCTCCATAACTAACGTAGCGACTTTTGATAGCGGGCAAACAGCCGTGTTCCATATCACTTAGAGTTTAACGTTATTTTCTTGATCGAGCCAGTTTTCTCTCACGGACAGCTGTATGTCGCATTGTCTCGATCAAGAAATCACAACAAAGCAAAGTTAGAAATTAAAACAACAGAAAATCTGTGCACTCTTCTGATGAACAATCGGATATTCACACCTAACATTATTTTTGACAAGTATCTGAATAAGTAAAACTGCCGTTCAGTATTGGTGCTTTTGGATTTAATTCCCGTCTTATGACGGGCTTTTACACTAGTCCTATATATAAAATCCCAGCTTTTTCTGTCAGTGCGTAACGCTAAGGGATGCAACTTTTGTTGAAAGTTAGACATTAATTGTATTGTTTCCCTTATATGTACTCTCCCGAAAATAGTAACACTTACCAAAAAAGAATGCGCAAATTACGGTGCCACTAACATCTCTCATACTTTGTACAAAACATTTGGTTCCCTTATATCGGTGCATTTTTCCATTTTAAAAAAGTACTTAAAAATAGATTAATATTAAAGAGTGTAAATCTACATTATTTGCAAAATTTTACTGGAAGATGCAGAGATCCATGATTTAAGTTGTACCAGATTAAAACAACAGAAAATCAAGATGCTCTTCTGTCATGTTCAGACTTTTAACATCAGATGTAAAACAAATATTTTGGTTTTTTAAAATACTTTTGAATAAGTAAAATTGCCGTTAGGTATTGGTGCTATTGAATTTAACTCCCATCTTATGACGGGCTTTTACACTAGTTTTACAGATTTACGTCGGACAAACGTCAGCAGACCTAAAGGTCTTTTATATTTAGACATGCGCCCTAATATAACCGACTAGGTTGAACGGGACGCGCCTCGCCAAAACGAGCAAAATTTTATGTAAAAAAAAAGATTCACCTCGGATAATAATTTCCACAAATGAAAGGAAAATATGATCATATTTTCTAACGCCGTGTACTAAGCTAAACACTTACAAAATAGTGAAAATCTACACAGAGATGCTTCTTTACACGACGTTATTTCAGGGAAAACTAATTTAGTGAGGGAGGCTTCAGAAATACGCCAATAATGGTTTAAATGTCACCAGTTTTAAGAAAAAGTCAGTTGGGATTTCCCGCCACAACTACGGCAATAATCGCACTTGAGACAATATATTACCTTAGGGAATTAAACTAATATACCGACTTGGTTTAGAAGTTGTGTATGAGCTTAATGAGGATTACAGCACGCGTGGGGATAAGAAAATAAGAAAGAACGTGAGAAACAGTGAAAAGATTAGATAGATAGAGAGAGAGAGAGAGAGAGAGAGAGAGAGAGAGAGAGAGATAGAGATATACAGACAGACAGAGAGAGAGAGTGAGAGAGAGAGAGAGAGTGAGAGTGAGAGACATATACAGACAGACAGACAGAGAGAGGGACACAGAAAGAGACAGATAGAGACTGAGATTGGCAGACATACAGAGAGAGACACATACAGACAGAAAGAGAGAGAGAGAGACAGACAGAGAACACAAAGTGGAAGGAACTGTTATCAAGTAAATGAATAGCTTATTAGATGAGGACGTCAGTGAGGGCTGTATAGAAAAGTGAGAGTGAGAGTAATATAGAATATTCTCATAAATACGAGAGTTGATCACATGATGAACTGAAAAGTTAGTTGCTATTTTTAAATTGTTATTTCTTTACTCCTACCCCCCAACTAATAAAAAAAAAACAAAAAAAAAACATCACAACAAAGACCATTAACTGCCATTTTATTACATACAATGGTATGTCACATTAACATTAACACAACAACTCATCGTAAGCTCTGGTTTGTTCAACACGTGATTTCATAACGGGCAGCCATTTTTGTTATAACTTCTGGCGTCAGTTTAGTGGCCATTTTAGATTTTGTTTTGTTTCCGGGAATTAAAAACAAAATATCTATCAAATGACATTGATAGCTCCTAGTTTTTACATTTGTTTCACGTACATCCAGTGGTTATAAGGATATACAAATTTAAACAGTAAATTGATTTTTCACTGACATTGTGGAGCCACACACGGAAAGAACTGGACAGGTAAGAAGACGAAAGATGACAATAGAAAGGTCAACATTCAATGATTAATGCAGTTTAGGCTTTCAAAAGCTGCAGACGTGCAGTTGATGTTTGTTTGATTGTTTTCTATGAACACCCATTAGAACATCTCATATAGTGGTCAACAATCTAGTTTATCTGGATCTCACAGATCTCTTCGCATGTAACCCGTCAATAAATAATGGAGCTTAATAGTTTAGATTGATGATAAAAGAGCACCTAATACGGTCCTTTTAATGTTTTGTTTTTTTATCTAAACATTCTGTTAAAACTAAAGGCATAGGGCTGAAGACGTAAGAAATGACGGGACAGCATAATTGTATGCAATTTCTTCAACACGACCTTGAGTTCAGTTTCTGCGTATACTTTGACACTTGACTCGATGGTTATTGAAGGTCCCAATGATATCACTGATTTCCCAGTTGAGATTCTGATTCCACAGTGTCCATCTGGAAAGTCTCTGCACCTACTGAAGGTCACAATTTGTACATTCATCACGCTGCTGAGAAATATGGATGCAAACAAAGGTCCCTTGAACGGCACAAGATTAGTTGCAAAGGTCCTTCAAAATAACTTCACTGCTGCCGAAATCATCACAGGCAGTAATTAAGGTGCATAAGAGTTTTCATTCCATTAACCAATTTGGAACAAAGTGACATCAGCCTAATTTCATCTTCAGTTTCCTGTAACACTTAGCTTGTGCCACGACAATTAACAAAGCACAGGGGCAATACTTTACTCATGTAGCTGCATATCTACCAGAAGAAATCTTAGCTCATGGTCAACTTGATATAGCACTCACGCAAGGCAGGAACCCAGAAAATCTTAAAGTATATATTCATCATCAGCAACCTTCAGCTCCCCAAAGACATCATCATCATCATCAGTTGCCATCTCCACAACGGAGGTTGGCTGTAATGGATCTCCAACGTCTTCTGTCTCTTGTCTTGGTGGTACACTCTGATAGACTCTTTCCCGTCCATCTCTTGATGTTATCTTCCCACTTATAGCGCTGTCTTCCCCTTGCACGTTTACCTTCAACTCTCCCTTCTGTTATGGTCTTCTGCAAGGTGTTATGCCTTTTTATGTGGCCAAAGTATTTTAGCTGCCGAACTTTGACCTCTCTCATTAGTTCTCTTTTCATACCTAGATTTCTAGGACCTCCTTATTTGTTTTCATCTCTTTCCATGAGATACGCCCCAAAGACAACAGACTTTTAACAAACTTATGCCTGTCCCGGGCCATGAACTCAAGGTCTTCTAGTGTTGTCACGGATTGCCTCCCCTTAGCTCTGCAGTAGTGGTCCACCAGTGGCCAAAACTCAAGAGTATCTAAAATGGGTCGTCAAAGGTGTCTACCTTCGCACAAGATTACTCTTGGCAGAGTTGTAGATAGAAGGGTAATGACGCTTATATCCCAAGGAACTGTTCACAAGATAATTCAGAAGTCAAAAACAATGCTGCATAGGGCAGAGCACTATTAACTTATATCTGATCTGTCGCATTGTGTGAAGAATTAAGCAATGGTTTTAGCCCGTTCAAGCCCCCAGCTGGTAAAATCCAGCGAAATTATTGTTATAAGTATTTGCTCTATAGATGTAAATTTATGTCTAGATGTATATGTATATTAAAAAGTCTTGCTCATATGCATGCTTTCATACCTATAATAACTGAATAAAGAATGATTGTTTAGTTTTAAAATAACATGTAACAAATTTAATAATCAATTAGTTTTAATAGGTTGAAATATCAATGAAATGATGGTGAATTTTAGAACTAAATAAAATTTGTCTTCATTGAGACTTGTTTGGAGGATTTATATACATTTTAAAAAAATTTCCTGTTTGCTGTTTCCTTTTACAAAAAACTTAGCTGGTCTAAGTGAATTCTGCAGCCGTGGTTTCGCCAATTATTCTGTGATGAGGGTACTTCTTCACACAACTTGTCCAATGTAGGCGGTTAGTGTTGATTCCCTGCTTTTAGCGTAGAACTTTCGTCCTTCAGCTTTGTATCACGAACAGTCTGATAGCTTCGTTCCACGAACAGTCTGATATCTTCGTTCCACAAACCCAAAGTAACTTTTGGGAACACAATCTCCTTGAATGGACACAGCACGTTGATGCTTTCGAATCACTTAGTCTGGGAAATTTTAGTATTCCTCCTATGACGGGTGATCTGATTTCTTAGGTCTCCAGTCTTTGTATAAGTGGACGTCTGAGAGTGCACGAAGAAGAAGAAGAAGAAGAAGTATATAAAAAAATGCGGGTTTACTATTTAAGTTTTTAAAGTTGCCCAAATACTTCGATCCTGGTCCTTTAAGTTTCCAGTCTTTGTATTTAAAAAATGCGGGTTTACTTTTTTAAGTTTTAAAGTTGCCCAAATACTTCGATCCTGGTCCTTTATAATTTTGGAATTCTTTGACAGATCCTTCTGGTGAATTGCTAGCTTGACGTTGCGATGCAGTCTGATCTGTGACTCCGATTTCGCTAGATTATATTTCCAGTTCTCAGTTCAAATCCAAGATTGTGCTTTCGACGAATTTGCCAATGGAAGTCAGTCTATTCCGGCTCTCAAATTAAGCCAATGGTAAGCTCATTAGACTACATGAGTCGGGGTGTTAAATCATAATATCCCCCGCGTGTTTTAAAATATTACATTTTAAAATTCCAACGCGTGACTTCTTTCTAATAACTGTAATACTTCCGCTTGCATCTTTATGCAAACTCACAAACAAATCTGTGAACTCATTCCTGCCCCACCATAATCTCCCCATAGAGGTTATCGGTAATACTGATACCAAGACGGGCCAGAGGAAGCGATTATCTAATTATCACCTGTGTTGGCTTAGATCCCCCAGGCGGATCTCTCAGACAGATAATATGGCTTTCTTTTCATCAATCGTGCGCGATTAGCTTGGATCACTCATGACCGTCTCTAACAAAGGTGGCTAGACAACTTGAGTGATAAGAGTATTAACCGTTGACCTGTTCAATTAATCTCGATAATAATACAGTTCACCTGGTAAAACGTAATAAAGTCTGGGAGCGGCTTCAGAGCAAAAAAATGTACGGCATAAAATATGCTGAATAAATAGGACGATGTATGAAGAAATGAAGTGATACTGCCGAAGAAAACGACAGTTATGAAAAGTGCACCAAAATAATAGGACGATGAAAGAGAGAAAGAAGGGCGCCAAAGTACATGCACAAACCGTTTTGTCACAAGTGTCTTCCTCATCCCTGTTTATCTCTAGTTCACTCCTCCATGTGTTCTTTGTTCTCACTCTAATGCTTACTCTGGGAATTCCAGAATAAGCACTGCTTGGTAATGCTATCAACAGATTTCCTCAGTATGTGTCCCATCTATCCAAAGGTCTTCTTGTCATCTTTTGTTCCACTAACACTTGTATGGTTCTTATTATCAATTCCACATTAGAGATCCGTGTCTTCCCACTTCAATCCTATACAAGCAGCCATTTATGAAAACTGCTTTTTGGAAGTGTTTTTATTGTTCTCTATATTTATGTATACATACACACAAATACATTATATATTTTACACTATTCAGCACATATATATATATATATATATATATATATATATATATATATATATATATATATATATATATATATATATATATATATATATATATATATATATATATATTCTTTAACCAGCGGCACTTGGGCTTTCAGCCCTTCGGCCCAATGACATGTCATTGCGAGGCTGGGGAACCTGAGGACTTTCCTTCCAACCCGGTCAGGAGCTTCGCTCCTTCCCATCGACAGAGGGTTTATCACAGGAGCCGTTCAGGTTATTCAGTCAAATTTCCGGCCGTAAACATTTCTTCAAACGCTGACGCCCGGGTTTGAACCATGAACACCTGGTCGCCAGTACAACGCCGAAGCCATTACACCAGCGCGGCTCCCATATATATATATATATATATATATATATATATATATATATATATATGTGTGTATATGTATAGTATATATGTAAAACTAACGTGTATAGATTGACACCTGTGTGTGTATATGTACATATCAATCTAACATCAAAATAACGAGAATAACCTGCTATGTTATAAAGTCAAAGGTTATGTTATGTTAACACTACAACTCAGCGATATATCCGGCCCGTTCAACACAAGACCTTATAGCTGGCAACAATTTTTGTTGTCTCTTGTAACGCCAGTTTATTGGCCAGTTTGTATGTTACATTATTTTGTTTAGTTTCTGGAAATAATAAATTAAAATGTGTTAGTCAAACGCTCCTTGTTTTGACGTTACTTTCGTATATATCTGTTACGCACAGATCTTTCTGAGGCAATATATATATTTACCTGTCTTGATTGTACACTTTAATTTTGTAAGCCAAGGTGCATAACTCTTGATTAGCGGAGGTTACATTTTACTATTGTTGTTACCTTCTCTTGTGTCTTAACCTGACCGTCGGTTTATTATTAGACCCATGTCTGGTTGGTTACTTATATGGCTAGAATATGTCATCTGTTCTTGGAATGTTTGTAACCTGAGTTGAGGTTTATTCTCTGACCATATAAGGCTCGTTGTGGTCAAGTATCTTTGCTTGGTATGTGTCCAACATCGGCCCATTTGAGTTGAACTCAGGGGTCAAGCGCTTCTGCGCATGTGTCGAATTTAAAGTTGCTCGAAAGAGACTTCCGTTCCAGGAGTCTTACAAGAGTTCTGATCAGAGTGAGACACGTTTTCAGCGTCCGTGATCATTTGTCGGGGAATATGGATGTCCTCTCGAGTTGTTAGTTTATCTAAAGATGATTTTTCCCTTTGTGATTCTAAGCGCCTGGAGGCGTGTGAGTTGTGATTATTTCGGAAGAAAGGTAATTGCTCTTCTGATTATTATTTGTCGCCAGTTGTTATGATTGACATTTTGTAGGCTGCTTGCTAACTTTCCCACTGGGCGGGAAAGAGTCTACTACCTTAAGAAGTTACAGCTCACGAATCACCCTGTCTTCTATGCATCGGGTTGATGCATGCTCCTAGGGCTATCTGTTGGTTGAACTCTGTGCTCCGGCGGTATCACGTCAGTCAAGGTTTGACACCTTTGCTATTAAAGGAACTTAGAGGACATTGCCTGATGTACTCCAGAAGATATGTCTGTCTTGCTGGGGTCAGAAAGGGAGAGTTAGTTTACTCCCCTACATCTATATATCTCAGCTGTAGTAGAAAAGGATGATGGTTTCAGCACCTGATTATATCTACAGTCGTTTGCTGATGTATTGATACCAATTATATTATTCACCATTGCTATGCTATATGTCGTCAAGATTGTACTGACTTTGTATATGCTGATGAACGTCTACTTTCCTGTGTCGTGAATAAATGCATGAAACGTCACCAGCTGTTACCATTACTGACTTTCCTCGTTGTGAGTCAAAGTGACGTCCTTGTGACCTGTGTACTGTAGTCCTGTGTGGACCTTCATGTACTATCAACACATCAGACAACCTACCAGACACGAGACACCCTTCCATACAGCCTTCAACATCCCCTGGTGTCTACAGAAGTATATTACCACCACACTTGGTGACTACCAAATATTACACCAACATTTTGTGGCCAATTCCACTTCTACATTTCTGGGTGGCCAATATTACTTTCAACATTTTTTGGTGAACAATAATCACCACTGCTACCCTGTGGTGGACTACAACAAATAATACTTCAACATTTTTGGTGGCCAATGTATATTTATATGTGTTTATATTTCAGCGGGATTCAGGTTGGGCGGTGACTCCTTTAGAATATACCACATGATAGAGGTTTTCTATTGAGAGCGTTTTCTTTAGGGACTATGCAAATTTCCCATAGCGAAATTTGCTAGCGACAATAGTTGCTATATTTGTTTAGTTGTGAGGTGTGCTTTTTTCTTCGTCGTTTTTGTCATATTTTTTCTGTTCTTTAGTTTTGTTTTGATTTGTTTGTATTTGTAGGTCTCCTCTTTCTATTGTTTAGTTTATACAACTTTATATTTATACACTGTGACGTCATTTGTTTGTTTGATTTTTTTTCGCAATTATCATCACAGGCTCTGTGATATTTTTTTTTCTTTAGTTTTTCTTGTTGATTTAGTTGATTTCTGCGAATGTTTTCATATTGTCTCTTATGATTGTCCTTTGTCTATATTGTTTGTTGACATACGCTATTAATAGATATATTTAGTCATGCACTATTGATAGACATATTTGGTCATGCACTATTAGCTGTGTAGTGCACTTATGATAAAGAATCGATTGGTGGTGTTATTATAATACAGTTGATTATACAAGTTCTTTTGCAAAAGACTTGTCTCCCACAGATATTGGGATCATATAATGTGATTATACAAGTGCTTTATTTAAGACTTGTTACCATTAAGGTTAGAATAAGATAATTTATTATTTCAGGTTTTGGACTCATATTATTAGACATTATGTCTACACTTGAGTACTTTATTGAGCAAGGGAAATCCCTTGGCAAGACTGGTGATAAGTTGGAAGAATATGCGACTACTCAATATGACAAGGCATTAAAGTCGAAAGAAAAGAGAATGGAAACAGAAGCTGAACAAAAGAAAGCAGAAGCTGAGAATTTAAAATTGCAGATGCAGGTGGAGGAAAGGAGATTCCAGATGGAAATGGAAAAACAAAAAAGAGTAGCTGAGGCTGAAGAGAAAAAGTTAGAAAGAGAGGCTGAAAATAAAAGACTAGAAAAAGAGGCTGAAAATAAAAGACTAGAAATAGAGGCTGAAGAGAGGAAATTACAAAGAGAGGCTGAAGAGAGAAAAGAAAAAGCAAAAATGGAGCACGAAGAAAAACTCTTAGCTTTGGAGTTAGAGAAGTTAAAGTTGATGAACATGGGTAATGCTAATGATGCAAAAAGTTTTCATCTTCTGATAAGTCTAATGCTAGTAATTTCAAGATTAAGCTACCAGCTTTCAATGCTTCCAGTGACGATATAACGTTCTATCTGGACAGATTTGAACGGTCATGTAAAACACATTATATAGATAAATCACTATATGTTGATCAATTGTCGAATATACTTAAAGGTGAAGCTCTGAGTATGCTAAGCATGGTAGATGAGCCTGACAAGAACAATTATGAGGTTGTCAGGGCGGCCTTATTAAAGAAATACCAACTTAACGAAGACGGCTATCGTCTTCAATTTAAAAATATGTTTCCAGAAACTGGGGTAGAATTCTCTGAATTTATTGCAAAAATACGTCTCACGCTTTCACGTTGGGTTGAGCTGTCTAAGACAGAACATACATTTGAAGCACTTATGGACTTACTACTTAGAGACAAAGTTATGTCTTCTGTCAATGAGTCTTTTCTTGCTTTCTTTCATGAGCGTAAGCCTAAAAACATAAAAGAAATGGAAGAATATTGTTGCCAGTATGTCACTGCGCACCCTCATGTAACCATTAGCAACTCTAAAGTGAAAGAAGGTTTGCCAGTTGCTTCGGCAGCACCATATGGCCCAAACTTCTTCCGTAAATTTCAGGGTACTCAACAAAATTTTGACAAGAAAAGTAACCGTAATTATGCTCAGAATCAGGGCAATCAATCACATAGCGGTTCTTCTTTGAAGAACTAGAGACAGGCTGACAGTCCTCGTTATTCTGTACCCAATAATTATAGACATTTTAGAAGATGTTATAATAATAGAGGTTGTCAAAACTATTCTTCGCGGAGACCTCAATACCAAACTCATAGATGTTCTCATCAATATGGAAATGATAATGATAACTATGGAAACTGGGATTCAAACCAGGATAACAGTTACAATAGAGAATACAATGATAATTTCAGAGGCAATAATAGTCGCGGTAGATCTCAACACACAAAAAAAAAAGAAATATCAGCAAGCAAACGCTGTACAGCAAGATTCTCAGGGAGCCTGTAAACAGGTTGATGATAATAAAAACTCTAGCGCTGTCTCATGTTCTGCCTTTGACTTTGGGAGAGCAAATGAATGCCCCCAATGCACTACTTTGTTCGAACCGACTACTGTAACTACCTTGAGCTGTGGTCACCCTCTTCCCGCTCTTCCTGCTGCAGTTGCGCATGACGGGAGAGGATCTCTTATCCTACATAAAGGTCTAGTAAATAATAATCCAGTCTCAGTCCTTTTTGATTCTGGATGCACTACTATCGGAGTTAAGCAATCTCTTGTAGATCCATCCTGTGCCACAGGAAAAGTGATCAAATGTGTCACATTTGGTGGCACTTTGGAAAAGTATCCTACTGCCATAATTCACACTGCTACTCCCTTTTTTACGGGAGATGTGCACGCGTGTCTTCTACCAAACCCTATTGTGGATCTTATTATTGGTCGTATTCACGGAGTTAGGGAATGTACTATGCAGCAAATTGCTGCTTGGGAAGAACAAAATATTCAAGCTACCAATGCTGTGGTCACAAGAGCACAGGCTCGTCAGATACCTCAAACTTCATTAACTGATAATAATGAAGTACATAGCCAAGATAGTCACTTGGTTATTTCACGTGTCTCATTTATAAAATTGCAAGAAGAAGATCCTTCTTTAAAAAAATTCTTCATTCTAGCAAAAAAAGGTGATACAAATCAGAATACAAATCGAAAATCTTGGATTACTATGAAGAACGGCGTACTTGTGCGTATGGTACAAGACTCGACGGCATCTGCACATTCACAAATTCGTGTGCCTAAGAGTATGAGATTACAGATATTGCAACATGCTCATGAATCGCAATGTGCTGGACATATGGGGTTTTCCCGTACAAAGTCGAGAGTTCTTGCGGCTTTCTTTTGGCCATTTGTGAGCAAGGACATACGTATTTACTGCCGATCTTGCAAAATATGTCAAGAGGTCAAATCTAGAGGACCACGACATGCAGCGCCTATCCAGGCTGCAGACATTCCTATTCGGCCGTTTCAGAAAATGGCAATAGATATTATTGGTCCTTTTAGGATCAAGTCGGCCAGAGGACATCAGTTTATCCTTACATGTGTCGACATGTGCACACGTTGGCCAGAGGCTATCCCTCTTAAGAGCATCTCCACTGCCGATATTGCAGACGCTCTTTGGCTGATATTTTCTCGTTTGGGATTCCCCAGAGAAATATTGTCAGACCATGGTACTCAACTTATATCAGACACTATGTCGCAGGTAATGTCGACTCTGCATATTAAAAGGTCTCTCAGCAGTATTTATCACCCCATGTCGAATGGGTTAGTTGAGCGTTTGAATAGAACACTCAAGACTTTACTTGGGAAGATAACTGAGGATCATCTTCAGGGTTGGGACAGGGTTTTACCCGCGGCTCTCTTTGCTTATAGAGAGGAACCCAATGAACACACAGGGTTTTCTCCTTTTGAACTTGTCTTCGGCGCGCGACCGCGCGGCCCTATGTCTTTGCTCCACGATCTTATCACTGCTGATAATATTAGCGATGACACACAATCTTCATATGAGTATGTCATTGCTCTGAGGCAAAAGATCATCGAGGCATGCAAACTAGCAACTTCTTCTTCTGAATTTGCTAAAGAAAAGGCAAGGCAATTTGCAAATAAGAATAGATGTCTACGACAACTTTGTCCAGGTGACAAAGCACTCGTTCTACTCCCTTCTAGGGAGAACAGACTTCTTATTGCATGGAAAGGTCCGTATATGATAGTCTCAAAAATTTCTGATGTCGACTATGTTGTCGATATTGATGGAAAGCATAAAACTTTCCATATAAATATGCTCACGGAATTTCTTGAACGACCGGACTATTTGAAGCCTATTTTCCAGGCGACGGACGATTCTCCAGTACCTCATGGTCATTACTCATCCCTGTCGGTTATACAGGATGAGGAAACTACTTTTTCAGATGTCAATCTTCCTCTTCCTGTGATCCCACTTCATTCTACGGAATCTTGGAAAAACGTTACTGTTTCTCCTACTCTTTCCGCTGAGGAACACCGACAAGTCTCTTCGATGTTACAAACGTTTCAGGATGTCCTTACCGACATTCCTGGACACACACATGTCATCGAACATGACATAATACTTACTGACCATAATCCTATTAGAGTCAGACCCTATCCTATACCTATCCATTTTTAATCACAAGTCGAAAAAGAATTGGATGAAATGATACAATTGAAAATAATTGAACCATCCACTTCAGCATACTCTTCGTCCATGGTAATTGTTCGAAAGAAAGACAATAACATACGCCTTTCCGTTGATTATCGCAAATTGAACCAAGTTACGAAGTTCGATGCTGAACCTATGCCTTCATTAGAAGAGCTACTAAAGAAACTTTCTAATTCTAGATTCTTTACCAAACTCGACTTATCGAAAGTTTATTGGCAAGTTCCTTTAACCGAACGTGCCAAACCTCTTACTGCTTTTTCTACACCCAGGGGTTTATTTCAATGGAATTTCATGCCTTTCTGCCTTATGAACGCCCCTGCTACGTTCGTACGCATGATGCGTCGAATTCTCTCATATCGTACAGATGTCATAGCATACTTAGACGATATCTGTCTCTTCAGTGATTCATGGGAAGATCACTATTTGAGTTTATACGAATTGCTGTCTACTCTTCGCGAGTATAATTTGACTGCAAAACCCTCTAAAGCCTTTTTAGGATTTAGTGAAATTTCTTTCCTTTGTCACCGGGTTGGTCATGGTCTGTTAAAGACAGAGGACCACAATATTTCCAAAATACTAAACATTTCTGCTCCTAAGACGAAAAAATAAGTACGTAGTCTCTTAGGTTTGATACAATTTTACGGACGATTCATTCCGAATCTGTCCTCCATTATGGCACCTCTTTCAACCTTGTTGAAGAAAGGATCGCCTATTCTGATCCGCTGGTCTCAAGAATGCCAATCCTCATTGGACCAGACTAAAACTTTATTTTCATCTCCACCTATCTTAAGGTTACCTACTATTGAGAAGACTTTTGTTCTTCGAAGTGACGCCTCATCCACTGGGATTGGGGCAGCACTAATGCAGGAGTATTCAGATACTCTGCATCAGGTGATGTATATCTCTAGGAAACTAAACGCGGCAGAGAGGAATTACTCGGTTTTAAACCGTGAATTGTTGGCTATGGTTTGGTCAATTCTCAAGTTACAAAGATTCCTTCTGGGCGCACATTTCATTGTGGAAACCAACCAGAAAGCTCTTACTGCTATTCAGAGTAAAAACTTGAAGAGCTCGAGATCCACTCGCTATGCCATTGCTCTTCAACCATTTCATTTCACGGTGCGAGCTATCCGAGGTTCGGATAATGTGATGGCAGACATTTTGTCCAGATGCCCATATGATTCCACTTGACTTTTCTGTCCTATATTTCCTGATAGACGTCGAGATTTATAACAGGCCTCTACTATAATTATATATCAGCACATCTATTCTCACTTTATGAGAATTTATAACATTGTACTGTATGATTCCCTTTTTTCTGTTACCGATTTTGGTATAACTGAAGAAGGCTAGGTTGGCAATATAAGGGCCAAAAGTTCTAATGGCCACAATTTATATTCAAGAATGTATTTTGATTACTGTATTAGAAAATCTAACATTTATCATATAGAACTGTGTTATTTATATGTTCGCAGCAAATCACTGATGTGTGCGAGATGCTGTAAATTGTGTCTACCATGACGTAGTAGGAAGTACTTACTTACCTTTGGAACAACTCTGTAGATGTGCCCACGTAGTCTATGACCTGGTCTGCTGGGATCATCGACTTAGTTAATATTATGTATACAGCATTATGGCATAATATTATTACATGTTTACATAATGTAATGTTTGGCTGTTAAATGATTATACCTCTATAATGCGGTATATTATGATATGACACCGCTGCTTTGATGACATTCCATTGTTTAATCCTATGATAATATATTTAATGTCAGATAAATTTGTATATATATAATTTTGATTACATTATAATGTTGCCAGCATTGTGGTGTATGTTGGTGGCACCTCCCTGGAATATACGTATACTTAGGGAAATACTTTCTCTAAGGATTTGAGATATAGTCTCACCTGACGCTCCATGCGTCGAGCTAGCCTCACACTAGGCATTATATTTTTGGTGATACGTTTATCCGCACATCATTCGTGCGTTAGGAGCCTGTTTGATCTTGCTCTCGGATTTAAAAAAAAAATGTTTCATTTTTTTCCCGGGGGGTGCGGTAGTCTGTTACGCACAGATCTTTCTGAGGCAATATATATATTTACCTGTCTTGATTGTACACTTTAATTTTGTAAGCCAAGGTGCATAACTCTTGATTAGCGGAGGTTACATTTTACTATTGTTGTTACCTTCTCTTGCGTCTTAACCTGACCGTCGGTTTATTATTAGACCCATGTCTGGTTGTTTCCTTATATGGCTAGAATATGTCATCTGTTCTTGGAATGTTTGTAACCTGAGTTGAGGTTTATTCTCTGACCATATAAGGCTCGTTTTGGTCAAGTATCTTTGCTTGGTATGTGTCTAACATCGGCCCATTTGAGTTGAACTCAGGGGTCAAGCGCTTCTGCGCATGTGTCGAATTTAAAGTTGCTCGAAAGAGACTTCCGTTCCAGGAGTCTTACAAGAGTTCTGATCAGAGTGAGACGCGTTTTCAGCGTCCGTGATCATTTGTCGGGGAATATGGATGTCCTCTCGAGTTGTTACGAGGGGCGTTCAGAAAGTAATGCACCACATCGTTTTTCTCAGCTAATAATGAAGATAGAAGCATGAAATTTTGCACACTTTAAATATGGCATGTGCCAATTGTGTGCACCAAATTGCACTGCAACCGGCCAAATAATACGGCTGCACTAAACCGTTGAATTGGGGCGTGTTAGCAACTTGCGTTATAAGCAGCGAATTGTGATAGAATTTCTCGTTGCAGAGAAGGAAACTATTGTGAACATTCACAAGAGTCTATGTGATGTGTATGGAAGTTTTGCAGTCGACAGGAGTACAGTCAGTCGATGGGTTCAGAGAATCAAAGAATCAGGAAGTGAAGATACGGAGCTGCTTGATCGGCCGCGCTGTGAACGTCTTGCCACAGCCACCAACGCAGAAATGTTGAAATGCGCTGAGGGCATTATTCTTACTGATAGGCGAATCACTACTCAACAATTGGCCTTACAGCTATCAGTCAGCATTGGTAGTGCAAATGCAGTTATAAAAACTCTCGGATTTTCTAAGGTTTGCGCAAGATGGGTTCCTCGAAGTCTCACAAATGACCACCGATTGCAAAGGAAAGCAATTTCTTCTGAATTGTTGGAGCGTTTCAATGCTGATGGAGAGAACTTTTTGGCTAAGATCGTTACAGGTGACGAAAACTGGGCACATCATTTTGAACCTGAGACAAAAAGACAGTCAATGGAGTGGCATCATCCGCAATCACCATGAAGAAAGAAATTCAAGACAATTCCTTCAGCTGGAAAGGTCATGATCACTTTCTTTTGGGACATTGAAGGTGTGATTCTTGTGGACGTTATGCCAAGAGGAGAGACAATCAATTCGCAAGCTTACATTAAGACATTGAAAAAACTCAATCAACGTTTTCGCAGAGTTCGGCAGCACAAGAATCCAGCAGACCTGCTTCTCCTTCACGACAATGCGCGACCTCACACAAGTCTGGCAACACGGGAAGCAATCGCCAAATTGGGTTGGACTGTACTACCCCATCCACCCTATAGTCCCGATTTGGCACCCTCTGATTTTCATCTATTTGGTCCACTTAAAGATGCACTCCGTGGGACAAGGTTTGAAGATGATGAAGGAGTGATTCATGCAGCGAAGAAATGGCTACATGATCAAGACAAAATCTTGTACGGGCTAGGAATACATGCACTTGTTTCGCGCTGGCATAAAGCCGTACAAGTTGATGGGGATTATGTTGAATAATACCGATGTTTACATGACATATCCATGTACATTGTGTATAAATTTCATGCTTTTTGAATAAACAGCTCCTGAGAAAAACGATGTGGTGCATTACTTTCTGAAAGCCCCTCGTAGTTTATCTAAAGATGATTTTTCCCTTTGTGATTCTAAGCGCCTGGAGGCGTGTGAGTTGTGGTGATTATTTCGGAAGAAAGGTAATTGCTCTTCTGATAATTATTTGTCGCCAGTTGTTATGATTGACATTTTGTAGGCTGCTTGCTAACTTTCCCACTGGGCGGGAAAGAGTCTACTACCTTAAGAAGTTACAGCTCACGAATCACCCTGTCTTCTATGCATCGGGTTGATGCATGCCCCTAGGGCTATCTGTTGGTTGAACTCTGTGCTCCGGCGGCATCACGTCAGTCAAGGTTTGACACCTTTGCTATTAAAGGAACTTAGAGGACATTGCCTGATGTACTCCAGAAGATATGTCTGTCTTGCTGGGGTCAGAAAGGGAGAGTTGGTTTACTCCCCTACATCTATATATCTCAGCTGTAGTAGAAAAGGATGATGGTTTCAGCACCTGATTATATCTGCAGTCGTTTGCTAATGTATTGATACCAATTATATTATTCACCATTGCTATGCTATATGTCGCTAAGATCGTACTGACTTTGTATATGCTGATGAACGTCTACTGTCCTGTGTCGTGAATAAATGCATGAAACGTCACCAGCTGTTACCATTACTGACTTTCCTCGTTGTGAGTCAAAGTGACGTCCTTGTGACCTGTGTACTGTAGTCCTGTGTGGACCTTCATGTACTATCAACACATCAGACAACCTACCAGACACGAGACACCCTTCCATACAGCCTTCAACATCCCCTGGTGTCTACAGAAGTATATTACCACCACACTTGGTGACTACCAAATATTACACCAACATTTTGTGGCCAATTCCACTTCTACATTTCTGGGTGGCCAATATTACTTTCAACATTTTTTGGTGAACAATAATCACCACTGCTACCATGTGGTGAACTACAACAAATAATACTTCAACAATATCTAACAGATACAAGTCAGGACATAGACAGTTAAAATACGGAGTGACTTTTCAATCACCCTGTAGATACCTTACCTTCCATTCGATGCGGGGACATGGGCGCCGCCTTTACGGCGCCATCTGCAGTCACTAGGAAGGTGAAATCTGGCCAGACATCAAACACACTGTCCCCTCTGAACGTATGCAAGTGGACAGAAGGTGTCCTGTTGAATAAGCCGTTCATGTCTCTGATTAGTTCAAAGGAACCCGTCACATCGTTCTGACTCGAGCTGCTTCTACACTTACTGGTATCATTGCTGGTATCACTAACATCATTACAAGACCCAAGGGTCTTATCACAACTCACGGTGGCTTTATCCAAGGTGGCAATGCTATTATAGTCTAAAGAAAACACGGTGTTCAGCTTGTCATTCACATGCTTCGGCTTTTGTTTTATTCCATCGCCCTGGGTCCTTTGCTTTCTTTCTGCTGCCTCGTCTTTGTCAAACTTGAATTTCAAGAAGGCATTTCTTTTTTTAATATATTCCGGCTTAAAATTAAAACAGCTTTCGGATATTTCTTTCATCTTGGCTTTAGTTACACCTCGCACATAGTCCTGTGCACAGCTGTAGCACTTTTTCTGTGTTCGTGTTCCACAATTAGCGACCCTGTTGTTTTTGCGCAGGTCAATAGGTACCTGAGTCATGCTATTTGTCGTTCTTCGATCGCAAGTATCCTCTCTGGCGTTTGAAACCAGAATGAAGACTGAGCCTGCTGAAGAAACACGGGGCTGACATGTATCTATATGTCTTTGAGAGTCCATATTTGTAGACTGTTTAGCATTATTACTGAGCCTTACAGTACAGATGTTGTTGGGGTCACGTAAAATTACGTCCTCATCTGGCGTGGGCATACCTACGTGTATGATGAAGTGAACATGGAGGTTTGAGTAAAATTTAAAGGGACTGCTCTGGTTGCATGTATATCTAGAATGATTCATACTGGTGTCAAGATGTGGAAGTTGCCCATGGCATAGGCAGCCACAGCGTCAACAGATGGGATCCAAAAGCTCGAAATGTTATCACCGTGGTGTTGGATCAGTGCTGGATCAGTGAGCTGATTGATTCCAGCCACAGATGTCATGTGTATTTCTTGCCGCACTTCGGTCTCATTACACGCTAAACACCTGGCGGCTGTGACAGGGGTATAGACACAAACGTATACAAGGTGGGCGTTCTGTATTGTTTGCCTTGGGAAACTGATGTTACACTGAACGTTTTGTTCGTGGGCATCTTTGACCAAAGACGATAAAACTGCCCGGTCTCTAACAACACCTCTTGCTGGGACAGTTGTTGGATTGTCTATGAGTGTACTAGATTGCGTAGCATGAAATGGTTGATCAAAACCTTCTACGTTTAGAAAATGGTCTTGGGCAGAGAGAATCAATCATATATACCAATTTTCAAGGACTGAAACGATGATGATAGACACTTTATCGACGTGTGATACATAAAGAGTGTTGCGCAAGTTACGGTTGCAAGAAGTGGCAAAGCGGCAAATACGATTTCGTCTTCATGTGAGCTGAACCTGCTTGATGCGTAGCTAAACAGAAACTAGAGGTCGTGGAGCTGGAGAGAAACCGGAGGATGTGGAGCTCAATAGAAACGGGATGACGTGCAGCTGGAGAGAAACTATAAGACGTGGAACTGGAGAGAAACTAGAGGACGTTGAGCTGGAGAGAACCTATAGAACGTGGAGCTGGACAGAAACTAGAGGACGTAAAGCTGGACAGAAACTAGAGGACGTGGAGCTGGACAGAAACTAGAGGACGTAAAGCTGGACAGAAACTAGAAGACGTAAAGCTGGATAGAAACTAGAGGACGTGGAGCTGGACAGAAACTAGAGGACGTGGAGCTGGACAGAAACTGGAGGATGTGGAGCTGAACCGAAACTAGAGGATGTGAAGCTTGAAAGAAACTGGAGAACGTGATGCTTGAAAGAAACTGGAGAACGTAGAGCTTGACAGAAACTGGAGAACGTGGAACTGGGCAGAAACTAGAGGACGTGGAGCTGGAGAAAAAAACTAGAGGACGTCGAGCTGGAGAGAAACTAGAGAATGTGCAGCTGGACAGAAACTAGAGGACGTGGAGCTTGACAGAAGCTAGAGGATGTGGAACTGAACAGAAACTAGAGGATGTGGAGCTTGAAAGAAACTGGAAGACGTGGAGCTTGACAGAAACTGGAGAACGTGGAGCTTGACAGAAAATGTTGGACGTGGAGCTTGCCAGAAACTGGAGGACGTGGAGATTGACAGAAGCTGGAGGACGAGGAGCTTGACAGAAACTAGAGGATGTGGGGGCTTGATAGAAACTAGAGGACGTGGAGCTTGACAGAAACTAGAGGATGTGAAGCTTGACTGAAACTGGAGGACGTGGAGCTTGACTGAAACTAAAGGACGTGGAGTTTGACAGCAACTGGAGCATGCGTAGCTGGACAGAAACTAGATGACGTGGAGCATGACAGCAACTAGAGCATGCGTAGCTGGACAGAAACGAGAGGCCGTGAAGCTTAACAGAAACTGGAGCATGCATAGCTAGACAGAAACTAGTGGACTTGGAGCTGGACAAAAACTAAAGGATGTATAGCTAAACAGAAATTACAGAATGTAGAGCTAGACAAAAACTATAGAATGTAGAGCTAGACAAAAACTATAGAATGTAGAGCTAGACAAAAACTATAGAATGTAGAGCTAGACAAAAACTATAGAATGTAGAGCTAGACAAAAACTATAGAATGTAGAGCTAGACAAAAACTATAGAATGTAGAGCTAGACAAAAACTATAGAATGTAGAGCTAGACAAAAACTATAGAATGTAGAGCTAGACAAAAACTATAGAATGTAGAGCTAGACAAAAACTATAGAATGTAGAGCTAGACAAAAACTATAGAATGTAGAGCTAGACTGAAACTAAAGGATGTAGAGCTGCACAAAAACTATAGAATGTAGAGCTAGACAAAAACTATAGAATGTAGAGCTAGACAAAAGCTATAGAATGTAGAGCTAGACAAAAACTATAGAATGTAGAGCTAGACTGAAACTAAAGGATGCAGAGTTGCACAAAAACTATAGAATGTAGAGCTAGACAAAAACTATAGAATGTAGAGCTAGACAAAAACTATAGAATGTAGAGCTAGACTGAAACTAAAGGATGTAGAGCTGCACAAAAACTATAGAATGTAGAGCTAGACAAAAACTATAGAATGTAGAGCTAGACAAAAACTATAGAATGTAGAGCTAGACTGAAACTAAAGGATGTAGAGCTGCACAAAAACTATAGAATGTAGAGCTAGACAAAAACTATAGAATGTAGAGCTAGACAAAAGCTATAGAATGTAGAGCTAGACAAAAACTATAGAATGTAGAGCTAGACTGAAACTAAAGGATGTAGAGTTGCACAAAAACTAAAGGATGTAGAACTAGACAAAAACTATAGAATGTAGAGCTAGACAAAAACTATAGAATGTAGAGCTAGACAAAAACTATAGAATGTAGAGCTAGACAAAAACTATAGAATGTAGAGCTAGACAACAACTATAGAATGTAGAGCTAGACAAAATATAAAGGATGTACAGCTAGACAAAAACTAAAGGATGTAGAACTGGCCATAACTAAATCATATAGATCTAGATAGAAACAAAAGGATGTAGAGCTGGACAAAAACTAAAGGATGTGCAGCTGGAGAGAAACTACAGTATGCGCATCTTGGCAGAAACTAAAGGATGTCGCGCTGGCAAGAAAACTGAAGACACTGGATAGACATTACAGGATGCGCAGTTGGAGAGAAACTAACTGACACGGAGCTCGACAGAAACTAAAAGAGGTGGAACTGGACAAGAAGTAGAAGATACATGGTTGAATAAAAAGTAACGGAGGCCAAGCTGGACACAGTCCATCCTTATTCATACAGATATGGGAGGAAGGAGATGAAGGATTCCTAAACGATGATCAAACGTGATGCTCTTGTTACAGTATACGTTCCTGGAACTTTCCGGCTCTATTTTTGGTCAATGTGTGTTTGTCACAGCAGGCGTGCCCAAATCTGCTTAGTGCTGCAGTAATCAAACAGCGAAAATCCTAAATATAAAATCCCAGCTTTTTCTGTCAGTATATAATGCTAAGGGAAGTAACTTTGGTTGAAAGTTAGACATTAACTGTATAGTTTCCCTTACATGTACTCTCCTGAAAATAGTAACACTTACCAAAGAAGAATGCGCAAATGACGGTGTGCACAAAAATATATTTATAGAATGTGTGATCCCGTATACACACATTGGGGTCTTCGCTGCTGCTAAGTAGTTCGTGTACTGTGGTGATGCAAAGTGGTTTTTAAAAATACTTTTGAATAAGTAAAATTGCTGTTAGGTATTTTTGAACTTAATTCCCGTCATATGACGGGCTTTTACACTACTGATTTAATAAACCTCGAGATGAAGATAAACGCTAGATCCTCGTCCTTCTCGTCCTGCAGCCTTTGAAAAAGAGGTTTCTAACTACAATCGTGGGCACCGTTGAGACATTATTACGCAAAGCATAGCATGCACGTCATCATCTTCCGCTGCAAGAGGTAATTTCCTGAATGCTAAGTCCAATGACCAGCCGCTAATGAATTTGACACAGCTCATGAGATTTTACAAGCGTATCTTACAACAGAAAATGTTTACGTTAAGCTGAACTAAAAGTGTTGTATACATTAGTAATGGTATAACGTAAACTTGCGTAAAATGTCATCACTGAAATCCTATATTAAAAAATCGTATGGATTACAAATTCTGACAAAGACTTAGCTGTTCAGACCTATCTTTCTCCAAGAACGGGTTTTCAAGAAAAGTTTGGTTTTGTGTTTGCTACGGCTTCAAAAGTATGCACAGCGTTTCGCTATTATATTAGCCATATCAAATGTTAAACAGGTATTATGTTCATATAGTTATAACAACTTTGTAAATACTAGGTTAATTATCTGTTATAAGGGTATCTTTTTCTATACAGCATCTAAAAGAGCATTGTCGTTCATTTTACGCCGCTGTCTGCCAAGATAACCAACAAGATTAGAAACCTTCTACTGGAGAAGGTGAAAAGAAATGCTGTCGCTCTACACTGAACACGAAAGGAAGAACGCCCTAATTTTGACATTTCCCCCTGATTCTTACAAATCTACCACATTGTTAACAAACAACAAACAATATGCCAAATGCATTAAATAATCTATCTGTTCACGCGTGTGTTCATCACTGATGTAATAACATGGTTTAAATGCGGCTAACATGCAACTAAGACATTACATTAAACGTTTTTACGTGCAATCCCATTTTTCTATACATATATTCGATTTCAATTTTCGCAGAACGTAACCCGCTCCCTCGGTGCATAAATCGAGGATTAGGTGTCTTTACCGAGACGTGTTATATGTCACAATTAAAACATGAAACAAAAATATATATACATACAAGGGGATTGACATAAGTCTTGGGCCTGACCATGAAGGACATGTCACAGAGAGCTGAAATTTTGTATAGTGTTTATTCCTTTTCAATATAGCCCCCGTCTGAATTGACACACTTCTGCCATCTCTGCTTGACCTTGAAAAGACCTTGGGAGTAAAACACCCTATTTTTCAAACTAAACCAGTCAACACATGCCAGTATAACTTCTTCATCGCTGTCAAAATGATTTCCTTTTAGCTGTTTTTTTAAGATTTTGGAATAGAAAAAAGTCCGATGGAGCCAAATCTGGAGAATTTGGTGGGTGTGGAAGAATTTCAATATTCAAATCGTTGGCTGCTAGTTGCACAAGCCTGCTTTGTGAGAGGGCGCGTTGTCTTGAAGCAAAGGAAGATTTTGAGTGCGCGTTATCCCTCGTTTCCTGGTCACAACCTTTCTTAGTTTGGTGAGAAGATCTGCATAGTACTGTCCATTAACTGTGTTGCCACGAGGCAGATAATCTTTCAAAAGGACACATTTGCCGTCCCAAAAAACAGTCAGCATCACTTTTCCTGCAGATTTCTGCGCTCTCGGCTTGACAGGTGTTGGGGAGCCCAGGGTTTTCCATTGCATGCTGGCAATTTTGGATTCGGGGTCATAATGGTGTACCCAAGTCTCATCTACTGTCACCATGGTCTCCAAAAAATTTTTTGACAGACACTTTTTGAGCAACTGTTGACAGCAATTTACCCTCGTTTTTTTCTGTTCACGTGTCAACAGTCGCGGAACCCAGCGTGCACACACTTTTCTCATGTTCAGTCTGTTGTGTAAAACTCTATAAACTGTTCTTTCATTTAGTTTTACTCTACTAGCTATCTCCACAATTGTCATTTTTCGATCCTGGTCAATGATTTTCTTCACTCTTGTTGAATTTTCATCGTTGCACTCTGAGGCTGGTTTACCAGATCTTGGCACATCAGCAACATTTGAGCGGCCGCACTTAAACTGTTGACACCAGTTGTTTTTTTTACCCAAGTATATGAAGGACAAGAATCACGAAACACTGGTTCCAATCTCCCTGTGTATTTCTGTAGGTGTTTTTCCCTGAAACATCGGAAATTTTATCACAGCTCTGGCCTCCTTCTTTTCCATTGTTTTGTCAAATCTTTGGAGCAGCAGATCCGGTCAATAGGGTACAATTGCGCCGTGCACCGTAGCGGGAAAACCCATTGAAGAAACAAACGCGTACTTTACACATTCAGTGCAAATATGATGAACTTTAAATGTGCCAAGTTTCACCTTCCTCCTGTGACTCATTCATGGTTAGGCCAAAGACTTATGTCAATCCCCTTGTATATCCTGTCTTTGTGTGACATCTTTAACCAACGATGATGACGCTGCCACTTATCTAAACAGAAAATATTACTGGTTGAGACACTTGTCGGAAAGCCTTCGGGTGTATTAAAGTTGCAGAACGTGAAATGGTTGATCGAAACTTTCACGTTCAGAAGGCGGTCTTGGGCAGATAATATTGTACAAACAAATATGATCGCTGATTCCAGCCGCTAAGGCTGATTACAGGAACTATGCTCCAGTCTTTCGTACAGACATTACATACTGTTACGGGCCACGGGACCCCCGTATATTATGGGTGCTTCGATGACTTCTAGTATTTGAGGATGACCAAGTTATTATATGCGTATTCAGTTTATAGAGTCAAAGTCCCTCGGGTTCTTATCACTTTTGTAGGATTCCGTAATACTGTTCGTTGGTATCGATAATGTCTGCTTAACCCTTGTGATACATTATGTGCTGAACATGTTTCATATTAAATATTCGACCCTTGACTGACCTGTATTAGTCTCTTGTCTTATTGATTATATTGGCAGTGTGAGATGCAGCGTGTTAAGACATTAATCATCACTGGTCATGATCAGTTGAATATTAACAGCATTTAACTCAACTCCGAATACGACAGTTGATAAGACCGTGATTTTGACGACTCAAAATATTTAATTAGTAATTTCATACCATGAGCAGACACCAACTACATGGGAACAAAAGTCACATCACATTCATGTACGATCTGTAAGAGTTCTCATTATTTCATAAACACATGTTCACAATCTCTATCTAGAGTTCTGGTTCAAGGTCAGTTCCTTTTAACGGCCAATGTCCTTTGGCATAAATTCAGAGGCTAACTAGACTTACTCCCGTCGCTAGTTTATACAATAGCCTTTTGCACTAGACTTAACTATCCTGCTAGTTCTGCAATACACTTATTATGCTAGGCTTACGTCTACTGCTAGTCGTCTAATATCCGTTACACTAGGATTACGCTTGCCGCTAGCTATACAATATCCATCTATACTAGTCTTACACTATTGCTAGTACCGTAATGTTCCTTTGGCATACCACGCCAGGCTAATCTGCCATAATTATGCAAACTGCGTTATTCATACGACGACTTACGTTTGGTTCAAGAAATACACTGCTCAATTGGCTTCCCAGCCACACAATTAAAAAGTGGTTATACCACACAATATAAGTGGCAATGGCCACACTTCTGAAACACACTGCCGTTCGGGTCAAAACCCACAAGTCGAATATATAGTGGCTATGCCACACAATCCATAGTGGCGATGCCACACATTTCAAACACTGCCGTTGGGGCCGAAGCCCACACGTCGAATGACCTTACAAAGACATACGCGTCATGCATAGTGATATGCATACTACGTCGTTAATATATTCAATTGCGATGTTCCATGGTGCAGCAATCCGAGTTGGCCAAACTCAAATGCTTGCACACATGCAACAATCATCGACATCGGTCGCGGAGATATAATCATTTGAGGAATGCGCCATGCTGCAGACATGAAGCAATCCTCAACATCATCCCCCTCACTTCCAAACGTGACACTTGTGGCACGGATGATAGTGATGGAGAAGACGCTCGTCTCCCGAATATATTAATATTAGTACTATCTACTTATAACTATCATAATCATTAAGTAGACACATTAAATTTTATAACATTAATAATAGCACTTGTCAACATGGTGACTAAAGAGTTAATTCAATTTCTTCTCAGAGAAGTTGCGCGATAAAAGATCTGCCAAGTTATTGTCTGATCCAGCAATAGGCAGAATCGTAAATGAAAATTCTTGAATCAACAAGTACCATCGGTGTATTCTAGCGTTACGCATTGTCCTAGCTGTTATGTAAGTAAGAGGACTATGGTCTGTCATAATGTAAAAGTGCGTGCCGATGAGATATCTTGACAGCTTCTCCAGGCACCAGACCATCGACAGGAGCTCACGTTCACCTGTCGCATACTTTTGTTCAGCCGGAGTCAGTTTCCTCGACACATAGAAACATGGATGGAGTGTTTCCTTGTAACATTGCAGCAAACAGCCACCCATGGAGTAACTCGAGGCATCTGATTGAAGTATGAATGGAATACGTATATTCGGTAATAACAAAATAGGTGCATTACTAAATAATTTCTTAATTGTTACCAAAGCGCTTTCGCAATCTTTGTCCCAACGTACCTTATTAGGACTACCTTTAGTCAACAGTGCGGACAAAGGTGTAGATAGTTGTGCGAAATGCGGGATGAACTTATGGTAATAGTTTATCAAGCCTAAAAGGCTTCTAACTTGTTTCTTAGTTGAAGGGGTAGAAATCTCTAGAATTCTTTTGACTGTATTGTCGTCAGGATACAGTTTGTGGTTACCTATGCGGTGACCAAGAAAAGAAATTTCCTGACAACCTATTTGGATCTTTGAAGGTCGCACAGTCAAACCATGCATACGTAACGTATGTAGAAGAGAAGTTAAACCATCAATATGGTCTTCCCACGAGTCATGAAATAGGCAGATGTCATCGATGTACGTGATGACATCTTTACGATCGCCAAGAAGGCGGCGCATCATGCGCACAAACGTCGCTGGCGCATTCACTAACCCAAAACACATATAATTCCATTGGTAGAGCCCAAATGGAGTTGTGAAAGCTGTGTAAGGTTTGGCATTTTCGGCAAGAGGAATTTGCCAGTAGCCCTTAGAGAGATCTAGTTTGCTAAAGAAAGTAGCATTAGATAATTCTGACAAAAGATCATCTAAAAGTGGCATAGGCTCACCGTCTGTGATTGTAATTTTGTTCAATCGCCTAAAATCAATACAAATACGTAAAGAATCATCCTTCTTTTTAACTATCACCATTGGGAATGCATATGGTGATTCCAAAGGAGATATCACACCTAAACGTATCATCTCTTTTAACTCCTTCTCTACCCTATCTTTGTGGTGTAAAGATATAGGATAGGGTCTAAGTTTGATAGGTTTATAATCAGTAAGAGTAATATCATGGGATATAAGCGATGTCTGACCTGGAAGGTCGGTGAGAACATCATTGAAAGAAATGAGAATATCCCGAACTTGATCTTGTTGTGACGAAGATAGTGAAGAAGAAATAGTCACGTCTTTCCAAGATTCCGATGATTGCAAAGAAGGTAGTTGGAATTGTAAAGGGATAGACGAAGTGGTATCTTCTTCATGAACAACTGCAAAAGAAGCAGTATGATGTGAAGAATCATCAATAGAGTTAATTCATAACCCTCCACTCCCAAAGGAGCATAGGCCTTCAACAAACACATGCCAAGTCCTCCTGTCACGTGCCTTCATCTCAAGTTCTTTCCATGTTCTCCTCATCATTTTCACCTCTGTTTCCAACTCTCTTCTCCATGTACTTCTTGGTCTTCCTCTGCCTCTCTTGCCCTGGGGGTTCCAGAACAAGGACTGCCTTGTAATGCTATCAACAGGTTTCCTCAGTGTGTGTCCTATCCATCGCCATCGTCTTCTTCTCATCTCTTGTTCCACTGGCACTTGTCCAGTTCTTGTCATCAGTTCCACATTGGTAACCTTGTCATACCATTTTAATCCCTCTATTCTACGCAAGCACCCATTTATGAAAGTCTGTAGCTTTTTGGTTGTTGTCTTGTTGTTCTCCATGTCTCCGAGCCATACAATAGGACTGACTTCACATTTGAGTTGAAGATTCTTATTTTCGTGTTGGATCCTATTTCTCTTGATCTCCATATATTTCCCAATGCAATGAAAGCTCCTCTTGCCTTTTGTATTCTTATTTTGATATCGCTGTCTGTCCCTCCAACTTTGTCTATATTACTGCCAAGATATGTGTATGATTCTACATCTTGTATTGGTGTTTCTTCAAGTTCAACCCTGTTTTCATTATCTGCATTTATTCGCATTATTTTTGTCTTTTCCCTGTGTATTTTCAGACCCAATTGCTGTGACCTCTCATCGAGTGTTTTCAATTTGTCCTGCATCTGATTACGGTTATGGGACAGGAGAGCCAAGTCATCAGCAAAATCCAGATCATCCAACTGCTTAGTCAGAGTCCACTGGATTCCATTTCTGTTGTGTGTTGTCGATGATCTCATAACCCAATCTATTGCCAGCAAGAAAAGAAATGGAGACAAGAGGCATCCCTGTCGCACTCCTGTTCTTATCCCAAATGGTTCTGTAAGCTGTCCTTCATGAAGAACTCTGCACGTCATGTCTTCATAGGTTTTCTTTATTAAATTAATGATCTTCAGGGGAACTCCATAATGCCTCATCAATTTCCAAAGTGATTCTCTGTCCACACTGTCAAATGCTTTTTCGTAGTCCACAAATCCGATGTATAGTGGTGAATTCCATTCCAGACTTTGTTCAACTATTATTCTCAAAGTGGCTATCTGGTCTGTACATGATCTGTTTTTGTCGAAAAACTGCTTGTTCATCTCTCAATTTCTTGTCTATGGACTCCTTTAATCTCTCAAGGATAATCCTGTTCAATACCTTTCCTGGCACTGATAGTAACATTATTCCTCTATAATTTGTGCACTCTTGTAGATTTCCCTTCTTAGGCAACTTAACCAGATATCCTTCCTTCCATTCTGCTGGTATCTCTTCTTTTTCCCAGACTTTACCAAGTAATTTATATAACATCTCTGTAGCCGTGTCGATATCTGCTTTGATGGCCTCTGCTGGAATGCCATCAGGTCCAGACGCTTTTCCATCTCTTAGAAGCTTTATGGCTTTCTTTATTTCTTCCTTCGTTGGTCTTTCACCGTTAATTTGTAGCTCTTCTGCTGGCTGGATGTCCGGCGGGTTTTGTGGAGCTGGTCTATTGAGAAGGTCCCCAAAATATTCCGTCCACCTCTTCATTTGCTCTTGTATATTGCTGAGCAGTTTCCCATTCTTATCTTTTATGAGGCAACTTGTTTGCTTGTATTTCCCTGTTAGCTTCTTTGTGCTGCTATACAGTTCTCTCATATTTCCTTTGGCTGCAGCATCTTCTGCCTCTCTTGCCAACTCCTCAATATACTTTCTCTTGTCTCTTTTGATACTTCTTTTTACTTCTTTGTTTGCTTCTGTGTACACTTCTTGAGCCTTGGCTTTGGAACTTCTGGTTTTGCTTGTGTTTAACTCTGCTTTCTTGTTTTTTCTATCTTTTATCTTATTGATGGTTTCTGTTGTTATCCATGCTTTTTGTTGTCTTTCCCTTTTCCCCAGTATTTCTTCACATGTCTCCTTCCATACCGTTTTGACCTGCTGCCAATAGTCTTCTGTATTCTCTACATCTTCCAACTGTTGGAGCACTTGGAATTTGTTGGATACTGTGACCGCAAATTTGTCTCTTGTTTCTTGATTTCTTAGCTGTCCTACATTAAACTGTTGTCTATAATTTTGCATTGTTGCATATCTCTTGAGTTTCATTTTTACTTTGGCTATCAGAAGATGGTGATCTGATGCCACATCTGCTCCTCTATATACCTTTACATCCTGCAATGATGATATAAACTTCTTCTTTATGCATATATGATCGATCTGATTTTCTGTTCTATGGTCTGGTGATATCCATGTTGCCTTGTGTATTCTCTTATGTGGAAACATGCTTCCTCCTATAGCCAGTTGATTTGAAGCACAGAAGTTCGCGAATAGTTCTCCATTTTCATTCATTACTCCTAGCCCATGTTTTCCCATGACTTCTTCAAATCCGGTATTGACTGTACCTATCTTTGCATTCATGTCACCCATCAAAATTATGATGTCTCTTCTTTTTACTTTATCCATAATTTCCTGTAGTTTAGTATAAAATGCTTCTTTCACAGACTCTTCTTTGTCATTAGTTGGTGTATAACATTGGATGACATTGACATGAATTTTCTTTTTAGCTGTTTTGAAAATAGCTGTTATTATTCTGGGTCCCACAGCTTCCCATTCAATGAGTGCTTTCTGTGCTTCTTTAGATAACATAAGAGCTACCCCTTCACTGTGGTGTGAACTTTCGTCTTCGTGTCCTGAGGACAGCACCAATTCACCTGTGATGAGTTTCTTCCTGTCTACCCCCTTCCACTTTGTTTCACACATTCCCAGAACCTCGATTTTGTATTCCCTCATTTCTGCTGCTACTTGTGCCACTTTCCCTTGTTCGTTCAATGTCCGAACATTCCAGGTGCCAAATCTGGAAGTTCTCCTAGAAGAAAGAAGGTTAGTCAGCAACACAGATTCCTTTCGGCTTTCTCTGTGTTGCATCATACGCCTCCCCGCGAGAGGACCTTCCCCTGTCTTGGATGGCTGTGTTTTATTTTCTTTATATGACTTGTCCATATTTGTTGAAGTTTTTTGTGGTTTAAATTTTTTTTACAGAATGGGGTAACCGGCCCCATGCCCAACCCTCCTTAGTCGCCTTCTACGACATGCTTGGCAGGGGACAGTGTTACTATTCTTTGCTCCCCTTTCGGGCCCCGGTAACACACGGGTGAATAGAGTTAATGACAGGAATTAATTCCTGTGGTCTTTCAACTGCTAATTTTAGCATGTTGACATGGAAGGTTTTGATTTTACCTCTAACGTTTACCGAGTAGTCAACATCTGTGACTTGTTTGATAACATCAAATGGACCTTGCCATGATATCAGTAATTTGTTATCGTTATGAGGTAGCAACAACCAAACTTTTTCCCCTGGTTTGAAGGATCTTAATATTCTCTTTTGATTATGTAATAATCTTGATCGTTGAGTGGCTGATTTTATACTCTGGGATGCATAAGTGCACGCATCAAAGATTCGTTGTCGGAGATCAATAACTAACTCGTAGCTGTTTCGAGTGGCTGTATCAATTGATGCTCCAATCAACAAATCCTTGAGTATCATCATTGGTCCGCGAGGATTCGAACCATAAACCAATTCGAACGGAGACCATCCCGTGCTCTCGTGGGGCACTTCACGAAAAGCGAAGAGGGCCGCCGGCAGAAGCCTGTCCCATTCACGAGGGCATTCTTCAGTTATCTTAGATAACATCTGTTTTAGAGTGCTATTGTAGCGCTCGCACACACCGTTTGATTGGGGCCTATACGCACTACAAAACGAGTGGTGAACAGATAACATGGATTCTAAATCCCTCATGATGTTGGAAGTAAATTGTGATCCTTGATCTGACAATATATCCTCCGGAAAACCGATTCGACAAAATATCGAAAATAATGCATCAGACACAGATGCAGTTGTGATGGTTTTCAATGGTATGGCTTCTGGCCAACGCGTGCAAAGATCTACGCAAGTTAAAATATAACGAAATCCATTATTTGAAACAATTGATAACGGACCCACTATATCTACTGCAATCTTTTTGAAAGGTCTCTCAGGCACGTCTGTAATCTGTAAGGGTGCCGTGTGGAACCTGCCCTTACGTGCTATACCTTGGCATGTTGTACATGATTTACAGTATAACTTTGTATCTTTATTAACCCCAGGCCAATAAAATTGTGACGTAACACGAAACAATGTTCTTTTGATCCCCATATGCCCTGCCATAGGGGAGTCATGACCTGTTTGTAGGACGAATGGTCTGTATTCCTTAGGTACTATCACTTGATGTATAATTGTTTTGCCATTATCATAATATCTAGTGAGTATTGATTTCTTTATCTTGAACCATTGTTTAGCCCCTCTTGTGTATTTAATCGTTTTTTGTTCTGCTCGGCTAAACAATCCTTGTAAAGTTGGGTCACTCTTCTGTTTTTCTGCAAAAACAGAAGGTGTAACAGTACCAACTTGAGACATAATAGTATCTATTATAGGAAGAGGTGGTATAGCCATGTCCGTAGCTAACTGTTGTGCTCTCGTTACAACAGCATTTGCCACCTGTGGGTGAGATTCAACCCACATTGCAATCTCCTCAGGAGTGCAATCTTTAACTCCTGGTATGTTTCCTATTATAATTTCAGTTATGGGTGCTCTCAAGCCGCAGGCATAGACAGTGCCTGTGTAAAAAGGAGTATCAATGTATACTCGTGCCACAGGGAAAGTTTCTATATTCCCACCAAATGTGACACACTTAACTGATTTGCCTGTAAAAGCAGAGGTCTCGATAAGCGAGTGCTTTATGCCTATCGTTGAGGACCCAGTGTCACGCAAAACTCTTACTACCTTACCATCCAATATTCCGGGATGAAATGTAAGATAACCGACATTTACACATGCCGACATTGTAGGCATACAATGACCACAATCAAGTGTAATTGTAGATTTTAATCTGTTTTTCGACTGACACTCATAACATGTATCATTCATTACCATACATGCGTTCGCATGATCATTATCATCATTACCTTTCTCCTTTTTGACACTGCAATTATTTGCATGTCTATGTTTATTTTTGTCTCTCGACGGAGATCTGGCATTACCTTTGTTATTATTGACTGACTTTTTATTGCTATAATAAAAAATCAGTGGAGTCATCCTTCCTGGCATCTCTACCATAAGATGATCTCTGTTTATAGTATCCTTTTTGATGTGAACCATCATAATCCCTGCCTCTGTGATACCCACGATCATGAGGTGAATATCCTCTATAACCTCGTCGATATGAATTCGAAGGAGAGCGATGACGACGGAAGTTATAAAAACCTCTGTCGGATTGATAATAATCTGAACGACAACGTCCATCAAAGCTCTTCGATCGAGGTCTCTGATCATGGTGTGCCGCGCACACAGGCATAGGATCTCGAATAGTCGATCTATGAAGATCTTTATTCTGATGTGCGGTCTGATACTGTCTTCCGAGTTTTTCATACTCATCGATAGAATTAGGATGTCTTTCTTGTAAAAATGCTTCTAATTCAGTGCTGCATGCGGATAAAACTTTATCTCGCAGCATGAGATCTATAACACCTTCATATGTTTTATTTATACCAGACAGATCAATCCATCTGCTAAGGAAATGTTTAATAGATGCAATGAATTCACCAAAATCTGCATCCTTGCTTGGCTTAGCCGCATGAAAACGATCTCTGAATCCAGACTCAGTTAACTGGAAACGTCTTAGTAATACCTCTTTTACGACATCGAAATCGCTTCTACTCTTTTCATCAAGACTCATGAAACATTTAAGTGAGTCACCAGTCAAAAAATCAAGTAAAAGACTGCTCCATCTCTCCTTGGGTATGTTCAGAGCTGTGACCTTGATGATGAATCTAGATATGAAAGAGTCAACACAATCGCGAGTTTGGTCAAAATGTGGCATTTTTAACTTAGGATAGAAAATATTAGTACCAGCCACAGTCTTAGTCTGTTCAGACTGCACTTTAGCTAATTCTAAAGCTTTTTCTTTTTCTGCATGAAGTTTTAATGCTTCCATTTCCATGGCATTTTTATGGGCTTGATCCAGTTGCATAAGTTCCATTCTCCTTAATTCCATTCTTTCCTTCTCTAGTTCTCTGTCTTTTTCTTGTTGAGCTAATTCTTTATCCTTCTGCTCTCTGTCTTTTTCTTGTTGAGCTAATTCTTTATCTCGTTGAGCCATTTTTTCCTTCTCCAATGCCATTTCCTTTTCTTTCATTTCCCTCTCTTGGGTTAATTCAAACCTCCTAAGCTCATCAGCTCGTTTAGTCATTTCGCGCTGTTCCATTCTTTCCAGACGCGATAAATATTAATCATATTTCGTATCTGCAAAACTTTGTAGTTCCGCTCCTGATTTTCCATAACTTTTTCCAATATCAATGAATTCCTGTAGTGTAGACATGATAATAGGTTTCTGAGTACCTTCAATAGTCTATAATATACACCAGGACTATAGAACTCACTATAATATGTACATGAATATATTAATCAATAACAAACAAGTTCCAAGAACATGTGACAAAGACAGTGAAAACAATCAAATGAGTTACAATGAAATGATTATTCAGTTATACGACAACAATTTACACTTATAAAGTAAATAAAGGAGACTTATACTCAGTAATCAGTAAAAGAAAGAAAAGAATTTACATCACAAAAATATAACAAGACAAGTCGTCTTAAACGAACGTGTAGACAAAGAAGTTTTAGATCACACACGAAAACAATTGTCAACAGTACTGAAATTAGGTTACGTAAATAAAGAGGACGTAATTCACTTGACGAAACTGCTAAGTACACAAAATATGGTTATATTGCGAACTGAAGAAACATTTATATCCTGACTCAAAAGAAAAAATATAATCAGTCAGATCCTCAGTCAGCGAATATAAGCATGCAAATCTAATAGAAGTTAACATTCACTGAAGTTTTCCTGGGAAAATTCCAGTCAATATTAAACACGACGAATATACGAATATACGAATAAACATGAATGGGGGAACACAGATGATGAGTAGAAAAGTAAGCAAAGTGACGATGAACTGTAGACCAAAGCTAATGCGAGGACAATATGATAATGTTCAAGCGCCCAAGCACAATCAAGAACTTATCTGTTTAGCTGTCCCTCTGAGAAATACATGAGTGCATGTAATTCTAATCCTAGTTCCGAACCGTGTCTTCAACAGCTGTAGTCCATTGATTGAAGACCTTGAACTTCGCAGTAGGACAACCGTTTGAAAGTATTGCTTCGGTCTTCGAACGTAGTTTCTTCAATCGATCTGCGTCGCAGCCTCAGATGAATTTGATGAAGAGATACATTCTCCACTGGTTCAGGTTCTCGAGTGGAAGATTACCGTTCTATCTGCGTGAATCAGTCTCTTGTGGTGGAAGAAAAATTCGGATTCTCTCAGGCAAAGTTGTCTGCTAGCGGTGACGGCATTGATGTAGTGACGTCACTTTCTGACATGCGCATTTCAGTTGCCAGTTAAGCTTGAATGAATGATTTTGCCTTTAAACGTTCATCGTCAGTTTAACTTTCTTCGATACTTGAAGGGGGGAATCCAGTATTCACGAAATCCAGACACCTTCTGACACCAGTATGTTCTGGCCACGGGACCCCGGTATATTATGGGTGCTTCGACGACTTCTAGTATTTGAGGATGACCAAGTTATTATATGCGTATTCAGTTTATACAGTCAAAGTCCCTCGGGTTCTTATCACTTTTGTAGGATTCCGTAATACTGTTCGTTGGTATCGATAATGTCTGCTTAACCCTTGTGATACATTATGTGCTGAACATGTTTCATATTAAATATTCGACCCTTGACTGACCTGTATTAGTCTCTTGTCTTATTGATTATATTGGCAGTGTGACATTAATCTCCACTGGTCATGATCAGTTGAATATTAACAGCATTTAACTCAACTCCGAATACGACAGTTGATAAGACCGTGATTTTGACGACTCAAAATATTTAATTAGTAATTTCATACCATGAGCAGACACCAACTACATGGGAACAAAAGTCACATCACATTCATGTACGATCTGTAAGAGTTCTCATTATTTCATAAACACATGTTCACAATCTCTATCTAGAGTTCTGGTTCAAGGTCAGTTCCTTTTAACGGCCAATGTCCTTTGGCATAAATTCAGAGGCTAACTAGACTTACTCCCGTCGCTAGTTTATACAATAGCCTTTTGCACTAGACTTAACTATCCTGCTAGTTCTGCAATACACTTATTATGCGAGGCTTACGTCTACTGCTAGTCGTCTAATATCCGTTACACTAGGCTTACGCTTGCCGCTAGCTATACAATATCCATCTATACTAGTCTTACACTATTGCTAGTACCGTAATGTTCCTTTGGCATACCACGCCAGGCTAATCTGCCATAATTATGCAAACTGCGTTATTCATACGACGACTTACGTTTGGTTCAAGAAATACACTGCTCAATTGGCTTCCCAGCCACACAATTAAAAAGTGGTTATACCACACAATATAAGTGGCAATGGCCACACTTCTGAAACACACTGCCGTTCGGGTCAAAACCCACAAGTCGAATATATAGTGGCTATGCCACACAATCCATAGTGGCGATGCCACACATTTCAAACACTGCCGTTGGGGCCGAAGCCCACACGTCGAATGACCTTACAAAGACATGTGCGTCATGCATAGTATATGCATACTACGTCGTTAATATATTCAATTGCGATGTTCCATGGTGCAGCAATCCGAGTTGGCCAAACTCAAATGCTTGCACACATGCAACAATCATCGACATCGGTCGCGGAGATATAATCATTTGAGGAATGCGCCATGCTGCAGACATGAAGCAATCCTCAACACATACATATCAACAGTTTACTTTACTCCAGGTTATAGAGTTATTAAATTAATGTTGTTGTCTCTGATGTTTTGACTTTGTTGTGTTGTAACCTGTTTGGTCGAGAAATTACTACGTCTTTCGGAAACGCATTGTCGAGAAATTACTACGGCTTTCGGAAATAAAACGTGAACAAAGTGTATCGCGGCCAGAAATGCTGGTGTGTTACCAGATATCTGTGATTCTTTTATAATTTGTAAACGTGTCATACAGACCTCATACAAGTAAACAGGGGTGTAAATTGAATTTCAATATGGACATCCCCATTTTTTCTCTGTCGTTCTCGATAGGTCAATGTGTCGTAATATAATCTATATGAACAACACGCGCAAATATTTTACCTCTAAATTTCCCCATTTTAAAACTAGTAACAACCATAAACGCTACTACTATAATGATAGCCCTGAGTTGTTTGCCCGACATCATCGACGACGCCAGGATACGCGCGGCTTTGTAAAGGCATTAACGCCACAGTTTGAACGATGCCAAACCTACTGGCTTTTTCATCACTAACATAAATGTCGGATGGCAAATCGCAATGCCTAGATCGGTGTAAAATGAGTGAGAGGCAGAATAAAAAATAAAAAGAAAAAAACTAACTAAAGCATGCTTAGAACTTGTTGGTGGTCTGACATGCGACAGTGTGTTTATATAACGCTAGACGCGTGGTTGGATTTGAATTGTGCGCGAGGGGGCAAAATCCCCGTCATAAACCCCTTTTCCTACCTCCGTACTAATTTTTAAACATAACTTATAAAAACGATTTGGCCTTAGTCCAGAATCGCCCGCCTTGACAATACAAGGGGAGAGGAGCCGAGATGGTAGTAAAGTGATAAAATCACGCCTTACTTGTAATTTGGATTAACACTAGAGTAGGGACAAAAAAACGGAGAGAGGAGAAAACCTTGATATTTTTCCTTCACAAAATAAAGAATGGTATCGAATTACAAAAAGAATGTTTGAAAAAGGTTACGATAATATTACTTATCAAAATTATTATATTATTCCTTATTATAACTCAGATGAACCTTAGAAGAAGTTATCTCAGTAATATCGTAGCGCAGTAAAAGAAAACCATAAATAACGAGAAAAGATGAAAACGCAAACGATGAGGACGATGATAATAAAACATATGTAAATAGGAAGGATAGTGATCTAAGTAATAATCAGTTTTCAACTTTACGATAACCCAATTATTAACAAAGTTATTGAAGAAAATAGAAAGGGACAACAGACTAACAGACACGGTCGTAACCTCTCGGTTTGAAACCAACCTTGGGAGGGTATTTTTTCTTTTCAAAATAGCGCTGTTATTTGAATGAGAGACGTAGTGGGATTAGTTTAAATTTGATTGGGTGAGATTCGCATAGCGTGATAAAACTCCGGTCTTGCTTAGTTAGGGTACCACTTGTAAAGATAGTTCATTGAGAAAGGTTAAGCAGAGCAATACTTGAGCGATTGCCTTTGCAGGCGGGAACAGCAGTCCTAGAACCTGTACCCATTTATAGCCAGTAACCTTAAGTTGTGAAATATTTCATTGAATTAGCGGTAAGAGGAACCATTTTATTGATGTATATTTATATTCTTGTGTATGTAGAGGCTATGATATTAACGCCGTCTGCTAAAGGTTATCAGACGTGCAATTGTAAGAGGTTAAGGCATTTAATATATTGCGATAGAGGTTTCAATTTTGAACGCTTCATACACGATCGATTATGACGTGTATAGCGTTGTTTAGGACACAGTCGGTAACTAAGAAACGCTACCCTTTGTTACTTGACCGCCAAGCTGAATAGCTGCGTTGTTCTAACCTTCCAATGCAATGGCATGATATAGCCATTTATATGTGTATTTTTTGATGGACCAGGGTCAGTCCTAGAACTCTTTATGAGAGGGAAATTTATGGAGGTTAGTATTTTAACTAGAATTCTCAGAAGGAGAAGAATAATCGTCAAATTCGTATGAATATATTCAGACTCGCAGTCTCACTGTCGGCAGGTAGCCATGTCTAGCTGCGCGTGCATATAGCTGTGATGTTCTGACGACAATTACTGCTCTGTATCCTTAAACGGACATTGACACGTAAAACAGCAGTCTACGCCATTGATTAATTTATGCATGACTCATGTTCTGTCCCTATTTGAAATGTGTACATGTGAATTAAATGTACGGACTCAATGAAATGACTTATCAAATCAATCGTATTCCAAAGTTCAAGTATTGTTTTGGAATCTTCCACCCCAGCATTCGCTTAATCTTCCATCAAAGGCACGATGCACTAAAACTAACATATCAAGGAAGAAAACAATGGCCAGAATTTTATAATTGTTTTATTCATAACACATGGAACATTGTTCAGAGCAAACCACCACGCAACAGTGGTGTCCGGTGTCTGGGGACGACAAAAAAATTTCTTCATGACTTTCGAATGAAATGTTTACGATCAAGTTTCGATCACATGACCAGTACGAGGCTGACGTGACGCAGTACTCATTATAATACCTAACAACGTGACGTCACTGAAAATCGTGTAGGTGATCTGTCGAAGAAACCAGCCGTTTCTAAGTCTAACCAAAGGAAACATGAGCCATTTGAAGCCAACACATGATATGGACTATAGGAGCAGACAGTCAGGGGCTTTAGCCTAGCTGTTGACGACCGCTAGCACTGATCGAAGCAACGGTAAAGATAAATCTAGGTGTTTAACTGTTGGTATTGCAAACAGTGCTAACTAAGTCCATTGTCCTCTGCCTACATCGGCATGTTTTTATCTATGTTTAATGTAATTTTTGTTGTCTTAATGTGTTGTTAATTCGTGGGAGGTAGGGAGGATGAACCGAAATTAGATTCTGTGGCTCTCACGATGCCTGAATTGATTTCGGTCGTTTCTTAGGGCAGTTAAACGATTGCACCTTTGGAAACCCCATTGAGGTTTGACATTGGACTTGTTGTCCAAATCTGCTATCGTTTGACGATTTGCGTTAGCTGTACTGTCTCGTAGATAATTGGTGTATTTTATTCGTACTCAGTTAATAATTTTATTCAGTTCTGTACCATGTTCGTTACTATTCGTCCAGTCTCCTCTGACTATCATTTATTTTATGATTGTTAAATTTTCGTCCGTTATGAGTCCTGTGACGTCATCATTTTTCGCAGTCATTTTTTTTTTGTGTGTGTACCTTGAATATTCAGTTGACCTCCGGTCAAACCTTGACCCTTCATTTGGTCTGTGACATTTCCGCTTATTTTATTTAGTTCATAAATTCATTTTTAATTGTGAAAATGTCTTGTTTGCGTCTTGACATTGTTTGTACCCTTTAGTTGCATCATTGTTTTGTTTGTCCTCATGATATATATTAATATTACATTAATAATATGCTATTATATGCAATAATACACTTGTAATTTAATTTAATTAATTTTTTCTGATAATTAAGGTTAATATGGGACATTGCATAATTATGCAGTGATAGTCCAAGAAAGTAGCACTACAATTTATAAGAGATGCCTAGGGCATAATAATATAATATATATATATTGACAAAATAAAATAATCTTATAGCTACCTTTGAGGTAATAGACCCATTGTATATTATTTAATATACTTTTCTGGTACTAACAGAGTGACTTAGTACATTGAACAATATAATTACTAGGAATTATACCCAACATTATTGGATATTGAGATTAATTGTGTGATATAATTACATTATATTTAACAGATATCATAACTATTTATGATATAGTATTATTTAGATACAATATTGTTACAAAATATTGTCTATTAGTTGAACTTAGACATTAAGTTCAGTACTATTGTGATTACTTATATTGAATATTTCTAAGTTGAGTAAGTATAATAATTACTCTGAAGCTACTATTGACTATTTTAATCAGTAATTATCAATAATTACTTACAGATAAAAGTCAAAATGCTTACTATAGACCATTTCGTTAAAATTGGTCGGAATATGGTTATAAATCTCAAGAACTTCGTCAGTTTGCTGAATCAGAACTGGAAAAATATGAAAGAAAAGAAGAAGAGAAAAAAGCTGCATTAAAGAAAGAGGAAGAGGAACAAAAGGCTGCATTAAAGAAAGAGGAAGAGGAACAAAAGGCAGCATTAAAGAAAGAGGAAGCAGAACTTGAGATGAAGCAAATTGCCAAGGAAAATAGATTGAGAGAGATTGCTCAACGTGAAAGAGAAGAGCAAAGAACAATCGCCAGGCAGGAAGAAGAGAATAAATTGAAACGAGAGGAAATTATTTTACAACAAGAAATGGAATTGGCGCGTATTAAATTGGAGACAGCAAGATTACAAGCACAAAATGCTGATGCAAACCAGAATAATAACGCACAAAATGGATCATCATCCAGCCAACCTAAACATTTCTACAACTTTAAATTACCCATTTTCAACTTGAACGTCGACGACCTTTCATCGTTCCTGGCACGTTTTGAACAGACTTGCAAATCTAACCATTTGCCTGAAGAGTCATGGGTACTCAAATTAAATGAATTCTTGGTTGGAGAACCATTGACAGCTTCTCAAAATGCTGACCCATCAATAGCTAATAACTACGGTGCTATTAAGTCCTTGCTTTTACGAAGGTTTCACCTGGACGAGGAACACTGTAGGTTAAAATTTAAGGGAATTTTACCTGAATCTCCAAAGGATTTTGCAGGATTCATTGCGAACATACGCAATACATTTAATAGATGGGTTGAACTGGCAGAAGTCAACAAATCATACGACAAATTAGTTGATTTACTACTGCGGGATAAGGTATTATCTTCAGTTAGCCAGCCATTTTTTGCATATTTGCAGGAGCGTAAACCAGGTACCATGGACGAGTTAGAAAAAATTTCTTTAAACTACTGTTCGGCACACCCGAATGCAACCATTTCTAACTCCTCATTAAGAGAACCTCTACCTGTGGCGTCTAATATGGCCTACAATCACAATAACAAACAAAGACATCACAGTGTAGACAGAAGCAGGTTCCAAAGAAATCACAATGTTAACTTTCAGAAGGGACATAATAATGATTTCAACAATAAAAATGAGTTCAACAGAGGTAGATCACGAGATAGAAATTATTCACCTCAAACAAACTACCACAATGGTCAACATAACACTCATTATAATCGATCACATACTCCCAATAATAATAACAACTGGAATGGTAATAATCATGGCTCGAGACATCGAGATAATAGTTACTATAGAGGGCGACGAGATAATTTTAACAATTATACTCGGAATCGATCTCATTCTCGGGGATCATCTCATTACAACCATAATACAGGGGCGGCAGTTACAAATAATACTACCCCTATAGCTCAGGTCCCACTTGACAATAATACAACAACACAGTCTTCTGCTGCATGTTTTGCTATTAATTATAATGTGGCAAATAGTTGCCAGCAATGCAATCTTATTTTTCAGAAGGCGAAAGAAACAGTGCTTAACTGCGGACATATTACACCAGAGGTAGGTCTTGCAGTCAACGATGGAACAGGCCTACTAATTTTTAACAGGGGATTAGTTAATGGATCCGTCGTCTCAGTGTTGAGGGATTCGGGATCCACAACGATTGGTGTACGACAGTCGCTGGTACATCCTAGCTGTGCAACGGGGGAATATGTCCGTTGCATGACTTTTGGTGGAACAATAGAGTTTTACCCCACAGCTATTATTCATGTTAACACTCCTTTTTTCACAGGGAACGTAAAAGTATGCATGCTTCAGAATCCAATTGCAGATCTGATGTTGGGACGCATCCATGGTAGTAAGGATTGTTCCCCACAGGAAATTTATGATTGGGAAAAAAAAAATTTGCATTCTTTTAGCAACGCTAACGCTGTTGTTGATATGGCTACACTTCGTGCCAACAACATAAATACATGTGGCACAGCAGTTTCCAACTTCACTCTCAGTACTATCCTGGAAATTGATGAAGATGATAGATCTATTGGACAACATACTAAGGATATAACTGATCCTAATAAAACTGTTGACGTTGTCAACATTGACAAAAACATTATGAGGAAGAATAATAGGTTAAATAATAATGCTGGACTTAAAAGGAAACATAAAGTTAACACAAATAATTATGATGAAAAAGTTTTTACTTTGCCCAGCAAGGACATGTCTACGACATGTAGGAAACTTAATACCTTTGGTGATGATAGGTATCATCCTCAGTCCAGTCAGGATGATACGACATCCAACAGAAAGACAATGTCGGTGTTGAAAAGGAAGGTTAATTCTTTGACAAAGAATACATATCATCATTGTCCACTATTTCGTGACAATGATACTACATATATTGGGAAAAGTGCGTATTCTCGCACAGTGTTAGTGCGAAATCTGCCGCAGGATACTACCTGGCAGGCACTTAGAAATTTTTTTGATTATACAGCAAACGTTAAGTTTGTTCGCCTTCTGCCATCATGCAATGGGCAGAATAGACAGGCGATGGTTACATTTCGTAACAATCGAGACGCTCGTTGGGTAATCGAGCGTGATAATGGTGTTTATTTTCATCACCGTTATCTAAAGTTACAATTAGTACCTGATTCTGCGCCACGCAGATAATGGTGTACGCTCACCCTTTTGTCTTATTTCTTGATGACTCAGCTCTAGTCAGTCATCATTTCTTTTCCTTATTGGTCATTTATTCTTATACGTCTTAGATATCAAGGGACACAAAAAGATATTTCATATTAACATGCTCAAGCAATTTCATACACGTCCTGAACACTTACAGTCAATTTTTCATGAACTAGATGACAACACAGTATCCACTTGTCATTATACTAACTTATCTGTCATCCAGGAAGAAGAATCTTCTTTTCCTGAGGTACAGTTACCGTTACCTGTACCAGTAGTTCAACCTACTGAATCTTGGCGGGATGTAACCATCTCTTCAACGGTTACACCGCAACAGCGTCTACAGATTGCTAATCTATTACAATCTTATCCAGATGTGTTGACCGACGTCCCGGGTCGCACATCGGCTATCAGTCATGACATTACTCTCAATGATGATACACCTATTCGTGTACATCCCTATTCTGTTCCTTTACATTTCCTTGCTAAAACTACTAAGGAACTTGAACAGATGTTGTCTCTGGGAATCATTGAGACTAGTAATTCGCCATTCTCTTCTCCATTAGTGATTGTCCGGAAGAAGGACAATAACATTAGACTATGTGTTGATTATAGAAAATTAAATGCTAAGACTATAGTTGACAGCGAACCACATCCACTTATCGACGACTTACTGCCACGTCTATCCAACGCAACTATATTTAGTAAGATAGACTTAACTAAAGGTTATTGGCAGATACCACTGACCGAAAAGGCTAAGTACTACACCGCATTTTCCACTCCACAAGGTCTATACCAGTGGAATGTGATGCCTTTTGGGCTTGTTAATGCGCCAGCTACCTTCATTCGCCTGATGCGACAAATTTTATCAGGTAGACCAGACGTTATTACATATATTGACGACATATGCTTGTTTAGTTCGTCGTTTGAGGAACATGTTTCGGGACTTAGATATGTTTTTGACACTCTAAGGAATTATCATCTAACTGCTAAACCTACAAAGGTGCAAATCGCGTGTAATGAGATAACCTTTTTGGGACATATCATTGGATCGGGATATATCCGAACTTTACCTAGTACAGTCTCCAAAATTCTAAACATAGCAGTTCCTCAGACGAAGAAACAGGTCAGGAGTTTGTTAGGACTTGTTCAATATTACAGTAGATTCATACCAAACTTGTCATCCATCACGGCTGTATTGTCTTCATTGTTAAAAAAAGATATGCCGGTGAAGGTGACATGGACTGGTACATGCAATGAAACTTTCAACAAAATTATAAATTTGTTCTCGCATGAACCAATTTTAAGACTTCCCGATGCTTCCAAAAGATTTTTCTTACGAACAGATGCTAGTAACTACGGCATTGGTGCATGCCTGCTCCAGAACCATGATGGCATTCTACATCCTACGTTATACATTTCAAGAAAGCTGAAGCCGGCAGAAACGAAGTATTCAACAGTCGACAAGGAACTTTTATCTGTGATCTGGGCAATAACCAAACTTGAAAAGTACTTACTTGGTGCTCCCTTCACCATACAGACGGACCAACGTGCTGTAGCATCCTTGCGTCGCTCTAATCATGCAAGCCAGAAACTTGCCAGATATTCAATCATCCTACAGCCATTCGAGTTCTCCATTGAACATATTCCTGGCACTGAAAATTGTGTGGCAGATGCGTTGTCACGTCATCCTATTGACGACGACTAATCAACATTAACATTCCTAAAGCATATCAACTATAATAGAACTAACCTTGCCTTCAATTTAAACTTTATAAACACTATATGCATCACAGAATTGAACTAAAAGACATATTGACATTGGAACTTCGTCTAACGTCCATACACGATATATAAATACCGTTGAACAATCATGGAATAATATCTGACGACAAGTCGAACTTATTATCCTATGGACTCTTAATTCTTGGATGCAGTGATAAATGACATTTCTTTCCGACGTGAACGTTTGAACACTTTTGCCTAAAAGAATTCATCAGGATCAAGACTACGGATGGATCATCATATCCTATACTAATTAATTAGTTAACTTAACTTCTTAATTGAATTATTATCAATAAAATGAAAGGTGAGAAAAAAATTAAATGAAAAAAAAAAGAGAACGAAATATAAAAAGAAGAAATTATGAAAAGAGAAAATAAATCTCACACAAGTATTAGATTAATATTTTTGTTAATGTACCTATACATTATTTAGTTAGTTAAATTAGATAGTTATTATTCACTAACACTTAACACACACAATTAAGTTAAAACTTATATTCGAATTTCTTTCTATTTCTTCTCACTTAGTTTGTCTTTTCTTCTCTCATGACATCACGTTACATTAGAACCTTAATAATTTAACTCTTAGTTTAATTAATTAATTTAATTTTAATTAGTCAAATTAATTCCTATATGACATACTAATACGACAGACCTTACTTTAATTTAATTTTATCATTCACTATTAACATTGGACATTTATTTAGTTGATATAATAATATGTATAATATTGATATATAATGTGATTTATGTTAGATGACTATTACAAATAGTTAGTTGACACGACCGCAACACGGTTCTACTCAGAACATCGTCGGCCATATGTCACAATTGTGTTAAATATTTTTTGAAAAAAATTGTTAAGTCGGATAGATCTTGAAAAAAAATCTATCGATTTTTTTTTCCCCGGTGTACAGGGAATTGTTACGGTATATGATATTAACGCCGTCTGCTAAAGGTTATCAGACGTGCAATTGTAAGAGGTTAAGGCATTTAATATATTGCGATAGAGGTTTCAATTTTGAACGCTTCATACACGATCGATTATGACGTGTATAGCGTTGTTTAGGACACAGTCGGTAACTAAGAAACGCTACCCTTTGTTACTTGACCGCCAAGCTGAATAGCTGCGTTGTTCTAACCTTCCAATGCAATGGCATGATATAGCCATTTATATGTGTATTTTTTGATGGACCAGGGTCAGTCCTAGAACTCTTTATGAGAGGGAAATTTATGGAGGTTAGTATTTTAACTAGAATTCTCAGAACGAGAAGAATAATCGTCAAATTCGTATGAATATATTCAGACTCGCAGTCTCACTGTCGGCAGGTAGCCATGTCTAGCTGCGCGTGCATATAGCTGTGATGTTCTGACGACAATTACTGCTCTGTATCCTTAAACGGACATTGACACGTAAAACAGCAGTCTACGCCATTGATTAATTTATGCATGACTCATGTTCTGTCCCTATTTGAAATGTGTACATGTGAATTAAATGTACGGACTCAATGAAATGACTTATCAAATCAATCGTATTCCAAAGTTCAAGTATTGTTTTGGAATCTTCCACCCCAGCATTCGCTTAATCTTCCATCAAAGGCACGATGCACTAAAACTAACATATCAAGGAAGAAAACAATGGCCAGAATTTTATAATTGTTTTATTCATAACACATGGAACATTGTTCAGAGCAAACCACCACGCAACAGGGCCACATGTCAATTCAAACTAATTTATTCTCCACCAATAACAGACAATGTGTTTATGAGATGATGTGACAACCAGTCTTTCCAATTAGAGACCATTCATACTTCATTATTGTGTAGCAGGGAAGAGAAATCTTGAACATTTTAGAATTAAGATTGATGGACATTTCCATTGTTGTGTATAGTAACTTGTGTACAAAGATCCAATTTCAAATTAAAGTTTTAAACATTCCTGCCCCAAAAGATTTGGAGGGACAGGAAATTAAAATTGTAAAATAATAATTTAACTATAACTCCTGCCTTGTTAATTTCATCGAGTTAGCTTTCGTGGTTGTTTACATTCATTCATTATTACACTTTCATCCCCCTAGACATCCTGTCAGTTAAACTTTGAATTAGTTAAGGGAATTACAGCACAGCGTGAGATCTCGGCAGGTAGTGCTAGGTCCTCTGAGAATTCATCACAATATTTCAACCATTAGACTCAGGGTCTTACATAGCTGGACCTCACGCTGTTAACACTTACTCTTTTAATATAACATCTTAACCTCCCCAGCATTACATTGCTACACAATGTCACAAAATGGCATTTGTTCATTCGTTTGTTTTTTTCAGTGTATCCTTTTCCAACTTTTCTGGCTGCCTTCATCGTCGACGGTTGTTTACAATCAAACACAGATAAACTAAACTTGATAAGATTAAGAGTGGTTACTCTAGCGTATTTTTATCAGTATATATGGGGTTAGGCAGTTCTCTGTTGAAATATCTTGGTTTCTGTTTGCTTCACCCGATGATCTACCTATCATATTTCCGGATGGCTTGGTAAATAGAAAGGATAAATAGATAGTATTGGACACGAAACTTATGACGCAATGGATTCAGGCGATCTAGCGCATAACCACAACGCCACCCCCGCACAGTATAACAGTGTACTAGATTAGAGAGTCACTCCCACATCCTTTCGATATAAATAAATATACAACACATTTTAGAAAGCGTAGGTGAAGTTTATGTAGGCGAACTGTGTGTATAAAACCAAACACATTCTGATAATGGCACTTTTTTCCCCACGCCAGAGAATAAGAGATTGCGTGCCCACAGTTTTGGTTAGAAGATTTTTCTATGACGTGTTAAATGCGCTTCAAGTGATATACGGATCAAGAGAATCTCACACACCATCACAGAACTAGGATTCTGTAGATTAAACTCTTCAGACCGGAAATTTAAAAAAATCGTTCCGAACGTAACGATGACTTTTGAAGTAAAAAAAGCACATTTATTTTTTTAATTTTGACTTCAAATCAATGTTTTATATTAAGAATACATGTTAACAATAATATCTGTGCTAAAAATATACAAATTTCACTTATTTTGACTTTGAAATTACACGCAGAAAAACGTAAACACCGCATTTGTCCGTTCGCCATTTTGGATATTTTCCGAACAACTCGACTTAACAGATCGTAAACAAAATGCAGTCTGATAATGACTACAATGCATCTAGTGATGTAGATTCCTGTTCTGATGATTATTCAGAGGACTTGGAAACATCTGATGAGTCGGATGGTGAAAATACAGCTCAGAACAACTCAAATCACCAGCCGTACATGCAAAGGTAATGTTACTTCGTTAACGAAATGATAACAGCTGATTTTGAAAAGCAGTAAAACAGTCGTTTTAGTGAGCTATTGAAGTCAGTATAGCTGCTTTCTGTTTGTTTTTGAAAAAAAGAAACAAATATTTCACCTTTCAAACAGTTAACAAAGAACTCATGGCACCAGGAAATAAATATAAAGTGGGTCGGAAGTAACTTCTGAATCAGCTGATTTTTCTGACTTCATTTGCCTGTGTCTCTGCTTTTAAAAATTATTATTTACATCATATGACTTTATGATTGACAGTATTCCTTTGTACGGAAAATGTAATGTGTGTCAATTTTCCTGTGTACACTAAACTATAACTTTGAATTCTATTGTTGATCTGTAAAAATTAATTTTAAATTGTTCTTCTTGCAGATGTTTTGGTTATGATGGACTTGATAAAGGCCCACCTTCCAACCCTTCACCCTTTTTGCCTGAGCGGGTTCCAGGTCTGCAACTTTCAGAGGTAAGGACCAGAGAAAATACAAAGCAGTTTTTGAGACCCATTGACTTCTTCAAACTGTAATTTTATGAAAAAATGGTTATAATAAAAGGGTGTTTTCTTTTTGACAGTATATTAGAGACAAGCCAACAAAATGGAGGATGATTATGGGTTCTTGCTGATGCTGTTAGTGGATATACTTTCTTGTGGAACTTAGGGGATTGGAGCTTGTGGCACATTTCTTAGAAACAGAAAGAGATTTCCAGCTGCACTTTCAAATATAAAGGAATTTGAAAAAAATAGTATCAGAGGTGCAATGAGGTGGGTTAGAGATGAAGAATTACTGGTTGTTCGTCCATCACGGGTGATGAAGACCACTCTGTTCATCCAATTATTTAAGAATATGTTAGGTTAGTCTATGGGTACGAAGGTGACTGAAGAGCCCGATGCGGGCCTGGAAAGATCTTGGACAGTGTGGCAGGGAATGTTTGCTTCATGTGAAGGTTTTATTTCACGGTCCTTTCTAGCTTGTCTCCGCTGTTCTGCTGCTGCTCTTCTGGATGATTCGCATGCTGCTGCACCTTTACGAAGAGATGTGCGCCAAGCAGTTCGGTCTTGCGCAGCAGCTTCCCATGTGTCTGGGTTTATGTCAAAGGTTTTCAATGACGTCTTTAACGTGTCTTTGAAGCGCTTCTTTTGGCACCATGGGAGCGTTTACCCTTCTGCATCTCACCATAAAAGAGTATCTTTGGCAGTCGATGGTCTGGCATGCGGACTACATGACCTGCCCAGCGAATTTGTGACTGCATCAGAATAGTATCAATACTAGGGATACCAGCTCTGTCAAGAACGGCGGTATCCGGGATCTTGTCTTGCCATTTGATGTTCATTATCTTCCTGAGACAGACTGTATGGAAGTGGTTTAGCTTCTTTACGTGGCGCCTGTATACAGTCCATGTTTCACATGCATATAGCAGCACTGGAAGCACCGCAGCTCTGTACACCTTCAGCTTTGTCTGTAGACTAATGCCACTTCGATGCCAAACGTTGGTGTATAGTCTGCCAAATGTGCTGCTGGCTTTGGAGATCCTGGTGTTCACCTCATCATCAATGACAATGTTCTGGGATAGTGTGCTACCAAGGTATGTGAATCTGTTCACAACATTCAGTTTCTCACCATTAACCTTGATGACTGGCTCAGTATAAACTGTGCCAGGAGCTGGTTGGTACATGATTTCTGTTTTCTTCGTGTTGATGGTAAGCCCAAAGTTGGCGCAGGCTTCGGAGAATCTATCCACACTATGCTGCAGATCAGCCTCTGAGCCAGCATTGAGGGCACAATCATCAGCAAACAGAAGATCTCTGATGGTGTGTGATTTGACCTTGGTTTTTGCTTGAAGCCTCCTAAGGTTAAACAATTTTCCATCAATGCGATAACTAATGTCGATTCCTGTGTCCCCGTCTCTAAAAGCATCAGTCAGCATAGCAGAAAACATGATACTGAACAGAGTCGGTGCAAGTACGCACCCTTGTTTAACTCCATTTGAGACGGGGAAAGGCTCTGATAGCTCACCGTTTTCCTGAACTCTAGCCTGCATTCCATCATGCAGTTGCTGCACTATTGTGATAAATTTCTTTGGGCAGCCGTATTTTGCCATGATCTTCCATAGACCCTCTCTACTGACCGTGTCGAACGCCTTTGTCAAGTCGATGAAAGCTGTGTACAGGTCACAGTGCTGTTCTTGGCATTTTTCTTGTAGCTGTCTTGCAGCGAACACCATATCTGTGGTTCCACGTTCTTTCCGGAATCCACACTGACTTTCAGGTAAAAGACCTTTGTCAAGATGAGCCGTAAGGCGATTCAAAAGGATTCTGGCGAATATCTTCCCAGCGATTGATAAAAGAGAGATGCCTCGATGATTGTTGCAGTCTTGGCGATTACCTTTACGTTTATATAGATGTATAATTGAGGCATCTTTGAGATCGTGTGGGATGGTTTCACTCTGCCACATTTGCTGGAAGATCATATGAAGTTTCTCTATCAGAACTGCACCGCCATCTTTATAAACCTCAACAGGAATTGAATCGGAGCCAGGGGCCTTTCCACTAGACAGTTGACGAATCGCTTTTTTAGTTTCCTCCAGAGTTGGTACATCATCTAATGCTTCATTTATAGGAATTTGGGGCAGGCGGATGATGGCTTCGTCGTTAATAGATGATGGCTGGTTCAAGATATTATTAAAATGTTCAGCCCAGCGTTGGAAAATTTTTTCCTTGTCTGTAATTAGTGTTTTTCCATCTGCATTAAGGAGGGGAAATGATCCTGATGATGTTGGACCATAGACCGTTTTGAGTGCAAGGTAAAAGTTTTTCAAGTCATGGCTGTCAGCAAAGCCTTGGATCTCATCTGCTTTATTACTCAGCCATGAATCCCGCATCTGGCGTAGTTTATGTTGGACGATTCTACGCATGTTGTTGAAAGCGTCTTTCTTGGATGTAGATTTTGGATCATTTAAATATGCTTTATGGAGATGGTGTTTCTCAGCCAACATCTGCTTTATATCATCTGAGTTCTCATCAAACCAGTCATTTTGTTTCTTGATGGAAGGACCCAGGACCTCTGTAGCAGTGTTGTAGATCTGCTCACTTAGGGCTGCCCAATTTGTTTCCACACTTTGGCCGTCTAGCGAGATAGATTTGAGACGGTCTTCTAAGGTGTCAGTAAATGACTGTTTGATTTTTGTCTTCTTTAGTTTGGTGACATCCAGCCTCTTTTGAGTTTTCTTCCCCTGAGGGCGCCTGGCTGGTTGGATACGAATTTTAAGTTTAGATACAATGAGGCGATGATCAGTCCAGCATTCGGCACCACACATGGACTTGGTCACCCGGACATCTTGCCTGTCCTTCTTCCTAACGATTACATAGTCAATTAGGTGCCAATGCTTTGAGCGAGGGTGCATCCAGGAGGTCCTGTTGCGGGTAGGAAGTCGAAAAATGGTGTTGGTGACAAGGAGGTCATGTTCTGCGCAAGTCTGGAGGAGACAAAGTCCATTACTGTTACAGCGACCCACGCCGTACCTACCAATAGTGCCATTCCAGGAGATGTTATCTGAGCCTACTCTTGCATTAAAGTCACCAAGAATGATGAGCTTATCTGCTTTAGGAACTGATGCAATGACTGCATGTAGTTCTTCGTAAAACTTATCCTTGACATCATCCTGGTTTGTCATAGTTGGTGCATACGCGCTAATGATGGTAGCATGTTTTCTTCCATAGAACAGAGGAATCTTGACCGTCATGAGTCGGTCATTTATTCCCTTTGGGGGCCCCGCTAACTTGCTGACAATTGCTGTTTTGATTGCAAATCCAACCCCTGCTTCTCGTCTTTCTTCAGTTCCTCTTCCGCTCCAAAAGAATGTATAACCTGCACCCTTTTCGCAAAGTTGGCCCTCGCCTGCAAGTCGAGTTTCAAGCAGTGCTGCTATGTCAATGTTGTACCTGGCCAGTTCTCTCCCAATCAGGGCAGTTCGTCTCTCAGGTCTGTTTGCGTTAAAGTCTTTGTCAAGTAAAGTGCGTACATTCCATGCGCCTAGAATGAGGGGGAAAAATCTGTCCTTTCTTTTTCTTATATGTCGACCGCCGAAGTAGGGTACCCACCAACCGCGGTAAACTGGTTAGGTAATGGTGAAGCAGGCAATGTTTAGGGCACCTTTTCTAGCCCCTTCCTCATGCCATGGAGGTGAGCAGTGCTTTCCTAAAGAGGGCTGCTCAGACACTCAGGGGGCTGCCGAATCCCACTGCTGCTCCGATCAGTGGAAGACGACCATATGGCCTGAGCCGCCTGTGTGTAGGTCTGCGACTACGACTGCCAGCGTACCCACGCCTGCCGCTTCGCCGCTCGCCCATCGCCACAGGACTTGTTGTGAGTGGATGGATGAATGGATGAATGGATGAAAGAGTGACTTGCGCGGTGATTTGGATTAAAGTGAGGAAGAGTTGCGCAATTCGTCGACCTCACTCTCTCGCCTGGGTCCATCTCAATCCAGTGGCAAGACAAGTCAAGACGACTGGAGATGAAGTCAGGTGCAGTGGATGACCAGGGCTTTCTACGTGCCTCGCCGTGCTCCTTACGCTCCACAGCGCGTTGCTGGTAATCGCCGTCATGCCCGTTGAACCAACAGGTGGTTTCTTCCGCGCAGTCTATCGAATCCAGTCTTCGCATGCATGGGTAGGCAGACCCTAACTCACCGAAGGTTTATAACCATTCGGCTACCCTCACCTAGTTTAGCCGGCCTGTCAAAGCCGTTGTCCGGGGGTGGCCGCTGTCGCATGCTGACAGCTACGAGGAGCCACAGGTGAGAGCTGGATGCCAGGTTTGGACCAAAGGTGGCTGAGCTGCCCTAAAAAGGGCATGACAGCTCCTTCACCAGAGGTACTACCAATACCTGACTTCCCAACACCCCCAAAGAAGAATTACTAGCACTGAAGTGGAGAGGTAACAAAACTATAACACTGGTTTCAAGCATTCACAATGCAAATGGCCATAGGTTCGCAAAGCGTAGAACTAAGGTTAATTGGAATCTTCAAGAACTTAATGTTAGACAGTCAAATCTTGTAAGGGATTACAATATATACATGAAAGGAGTGGACAAGAGTGACCAGCTGATTAACAAGTACAATGTTTTGAGAAAGACCAATAAATATTGGCGTGGGCAGGAGTCAGACTAAAGCAGACACCCTGGTCCTCCAGGTTGGGGGTTTTAGCATAGGGCTGACACCCCTGTCTATGTAAAAAAAAATGAAATTACGGAAATAACAACAAATGAACAAACTTTGCTGCGGGACGGACATCCGGAGTCTGAGGCTCGTATGACTGTCAGTGGTGAAAGCCGAAAGGAAGCCACTGACATGAGAACGGACGTCCTGACAGCAAAACATGATACAAGAATAGGATTTTGGAATGTCAGGACAATGAACCAATAAACTAAAACAGGTCACGGCAGAAATGAGAAACTATAGGTTACATATTCTAGGGATAAGCTAGAGCAGATGGACAGGGGCAGGAAAAGTTAAAACAGCAACAGGAGAAACAGTACTTTACTCTGGAAGAGAGGATGGACAGCACAATGAAGGTGTAGCCATTATTCTACAGAAAGGAATAGAAATGACATTACTGGAATGGAAACCCATCAACAACAGACTGATAAGATTAAGATTGAGAGGTAGATTCACCAATACTACAATAATATAATGCTACGCACCAACGAATGACAGCGATGAAGAGGTCAAGGATGAATTCTACCTACAACTGCAGAAAGAAATGAAAGACACACCTAAATATGATCTTATTATAGTAATGGGAGACCTCAATGCGAAAGTCGGTACACACAATACATATAATGAAAGAGTAATGGGGAAATGCGGCAGCGGAACAGCAAACGAAAATGGGGATAAATTAATAAGTTTCTGTAGCATTAACAACCTGGTCATTGGAGGAACACTTTTCCCACGTAAAGAAATTCACAAATTAACATGGGAATCACCAAATGGTCGGGACAGAAACCAGATAGACCACATCATGATTAACGGCAGATGGAGACATGCATTATAAGATGTGAAGGTAAGAAGAGGTGCAGATGTGGGAAGTGATCACCATTTAGTTGTAGCAAAACTGAAAGTGAAACTAAGAAGGGCTGGACCAACTGTAACTACACAGAAAAGATTTGACATCAGCAAACTGAAGGACCCCCCATACCAGAAAAGCTTTTGCGGCTGACATAAAGAAACGATATCAATTTGCCAAAAGTCAGGAAAAGACATTGACTGATGATATAGACCAGAAATTCAACACCATTTCAACAATATATAAGGAAAGCAGCAAATCATGCTTGGGATTCCAGGAAAGGAAGAAGCAAGACTGGATAACACCAGAAACATTAAACACTGAGAAAGGAAATGAAAAGAAAGAAAACAGAAGCGAAGTCCCCCAGGTTAAAGCAACTATATAGCGAACAGTACAGTCAGCTGGACAAGGAAGTTAAACGCCAAACCCGAGCCAACAAAAGGAATTTCCTAGACGATCTTGCAAGACAGGCAGAAGAGGCAGCACTGAGAAATGAACAAAGCACAGTACACAAAATAACTAAATTCATCAGCGGAAAACGAGGTGCAAACAATATTACATTAGTAAGAGATAAGCAAGGAAATCTCATCACGACAGCAGAGGGACAGGAAACAAGATGGGCAGAGCACTTCAGAGAAACTCTGAACAAGGAACCACCAGAGACACAATTGAATGTTCATGAGGCTGAAAACGATCTAGGTCTAGATGTAAATACAGACATTCCACGAAAAGAAGAAATCATCACAGCAATCAAAGGGTTAAAGAACGGAAAAGCTCCTGGCCATGATAACTTAAATGCAGAGCTATTTAAGACAGACCATGAGCTAGCAGCAGAACTATTAGAACCACTATTTGCACAAGTGTGGAAAACAGGGACAACACCATCAGAGTGGAACAAAGGAATAATTGTCAAATTGCCCAAGAAGGGAGATCTTGCAGACTGCAATAATTGGAGAGGAATCACCCTTCTCTCAGTTCCCAGCAAAATACTAGGCAGGATAATTATACAGAGAATTTCAAAAGCAGTAGACCACAAACTGAGGAAAGAACAAGCAGGATTTAGAAAGAACAGAAGTTGTGTAGATTATATATTCACTCTCAGGAACATTATAGAGCAGTGCTCAGAATGGCAAAGACAGCCGTACATTAATTTCGTTGACTTTGAAAAGGCTTTTGACAGCATACATAGGGACAGTCTATGGAAAATACTGAGGGCTTATGGAATTCCAAGCTGCATAGTGTCAATCATAAAAAGCCTCTATGCCAACTTCACGTGTAGTGTTGGGCAGAGCAACCTAACCTTTGAGGTGAAGACAGGAGTACGACAGGGATGCCCCTTATCAACCACTCTATTTTTAATAGTCATAGACTGGGTGATGCGCCAGACAACAGAGAGCAGAGTCCAAGAGGAATAAGATGGACTACATTTTCTACATTGGAAGATCTGGAATATGCAGATGACATTGCACTACTAGCACATTCCAATCAACACATCCAGGAAAAAACGGATACACTTAATAAGTATAGCCAGCAGGTGGGCTTGAACATCAATTTAAAGAAGTCAGAGGTCATGACGCTCAATGTGAGCAACCCTGAGCCCATATCAGTAAGGAATCAGCAACTGGTACAGACAGACACCTTCACATACCTAGGATGCATAGTAACACCAGACGGTGGGGCAGACAAAGACATCGACATCAGAATGAATAAAGCAAGAACAGCCTTTTTTAGCCTAAACAATATCTGGAAGTCCTCTCAATACAACACAAGCACAAAATTAAGATTATATCAGAGCTGTGTGCTTTCTGTGCTTCTCTATGGTGCGGAATGCTGGAGAGTTACAGAGAAGGAAATGTCGAAACCGTCCTCTTTTCACACAACATGCCTAAGAAAAATTCACCGAATCTTTTGGCCGAATACCATCACCAACCAAGATCTGCTTACTCGGAGCAAGCAAGAGGACATGCACACCATCATAGCTGGCAGACGCTGGAGCTGGGTTGGCCATGTCCTCAGAAGAGACCCCGATGCCATCACAAGAACAGCTATGCTTTGGACCCCTGAAGGAAAACGAAAGAGAGGCCGACCAAAAACAACCTGGCGGAGGACTGTGGAGGCTGAGATACAAAGAATGAACCAGAGTTGGGGCACTGTACGAAGGATGGCCACCGATCGAGCAAAGTGGAATCAATTTGTTGTTGCCATACAAGACGCCACTAGGCGTGATGGCCACTGACTGCTTTGATGGTCGGCGGCTAAGGATCAAAGAAAAAAAGAGAAAAAAAGAATAAATATTGGAAAACACTTTTTTTCACTTTCTGGATATTGCTATGGTAAATGCTTACATTTTATTTCAAGACTGGAAGAAAAAACACCCAGATGTAGAAGACCAGCTAGATATGGTCAGCTAGATTTTACAGAAGAACTAATCTGGGAATTGGGGAACATAAGTTTGTATCATGATACACTACTCGCTTCAAAGGCCCCAGTTTTTTTCTCGGCACACCATGGACCCCGAGTTTACAGAGACAAGCAGAAATTGTATGCTTTGCTATCAGACTGTAAAGATTGAAAGAAAAACAAAAGTTAAAAGTAAAGTTTGTGATATTTTTTTATGTTTTTATGCAGGTAGGAATTGTCTGTTAGAATACCACAAGCCTTAGTAGGAAATATATAAAGATGTGTTGAGTCTTTATTATGTCACCCTCATAACTGATTTTACTTATGTGTTAGTGATCATACAGTGTTACACTAGAAATATGTCTACTGAAGTCATATTTCATTAATTTAGCCAAGATGTTGCAGCCACCTATAATAACTGTAATGTATTCAGTGGAAGATTTTTTTTTTGAATATTTTTTTTTAAAAAGCGTTATGTAACATTTTAAAAATTTGCATAATTTTATTATTTAATGTTGAATTGTTTTGGAAATGTAACATATAATGCAGAAATGGCCAGACTACAATAAAATATGACTGTTGTTAATTGTTCTGATAATACTTTTTTTTTCTCTTCTTTGTGAAATATCATGTTTATAATTTTTGTGTAATTGTCCTGTTGATTTTCCTTCAATTTTTTAAAACTTACATCAATATAAATTTTTAAAATATTAATTTTACATCTAAATATGGTAGTCTGTTCAATTACAAACAATTTGATGTATAACAATCTTGGGTAGACTTCAAATTAAAATGTATCAAGGAACATTAGAAGTCAGATATGTCAGAGTATGAGAAGAAAAGTATGACACCAAATATCAGGTCTGAAGAGAGTTAAAGAAATTATCAAGAGCCTAGATTTGTGGAAGACCTGCATTAAATTGATTCAGTACTCGCTTTCAACATTCTGTGGGAGTTCGGATTCAACTAGACCAAGATGGGTCAATGTAAAATATGTATATATTTACATGCACAACTATGTTTATGTTTGTAAAAGTTGTGTATGAAGTTGGCAACCTCATCATGTCAAATAAATTGCTACATAAACCACCACTGTAAAAGCTTGTGACTGCTTCGTGCGTGCTTCATAACAAGGAACCAACGACAGAGTTGGCTCCATGCTCCATAGGTAGCAGAAAGAGGAACTGATGATGATGATATAAGGAAGTATACATTTATTGAATGTCAAACTGCATTTAAGATTTTACCGAATGTATACTTATATTCTGAGTCAATCATATTCTCCCACTCTCTTATAACGCTATAATTTGTGTCGGCGTCATCATTTATCTTGTTCATTAACGGAAATAGCTGAAGGAAGATGAGAGGGTGGGGAGAGCAAGCTCCTTGACTTCCACATCAGGAGACAAAGATTTACGGGAGATGTCATCTTTTATCTCTCTCTGGTAGTCATTTCTGGAAGCTACTTCAGAGAGACGGTTCCAGAAGACATCCCCAGGGGGGCACCCTTGCTGAAAGACATACCTTTGCAGAATCAACACTTGATCCCAGACGCCACTCGACCACTGACGTGTAAAGAAAAGTCAAAGATTCTATGGACACTTCCTACCACTAAAACAAGACTTCATATGCACTTGGACGACGAGAAAAGAAAAATAGCTTATGCGGGAAAAAGTATGGGCCCATTTTACTGTACCATCTCTTACAAACTTAACCCCAGTGATGAACAATTCTAAATAATCATATTTACATTTAAACAACAAATTAAACTCACTGATACAATTATGTTATTGTTTAACCTTGTTACTCCAAATATTTCAGAAATAAATTTACTTATATATATATATATATATATATATATATATATATATATATATATATATATATATATATATATATATATATATATATATATATATATATATATATATATATATATATATATATATGTTTTCCACTACTTCTTTCGATTGTTTTGAAAACAATTTATGAATCGACAGAGACTGGGTTAACAGCCGATCTACTTGTTGTAAACGTTCCAATAATCGTGACCTTGACATCCTATGCCCTAGTTTCTGCGGTCCTCTAGTGCTAGTGTATACTGTACACAATATATTTTCCTATATTTCCGACTCACCTGGTCTCCATTTTAAAATCAATTATCACCTTTGTTTCGCTTGACTAGGTCTTCTTGAAAATGTACAAATGGAAATATAGGTGATTCAAAAGTCACTTTCTAGTTTTATATCGCTATTTCGTCATTCCTATCCAAATATTTTATATAACACAAGCATCACAGTAAAGATCAGTAACTGCCACTTGATTACATAACATGATATGTCACATTAACATTACAACTCAACATAAGAATCAATTTGTTAAACATATGATTTCATAGCCGGTAGCAGTTTTTGCTGTCACTTGAAACGTCAGTTTATTAGTCTATATATATATATATATATATATATATATATATATATATATATATATATATATATATATATATATATATATATATATATATATATATATATATATATATATATATATATAGGACGGCCGCTAATACGGCGGTTATCAATTTGTCGTACCGGTATATGCTATTCTGGTCGGGTATTAATGGTCCCACCGCTACAGTGTGATGAGGAAGGTCTCGAGAAATTGGCTCGTTAAGAAAGACAGAGACCTATTCGGTATAAGGACATAAAGAAGTGAAGGCGAATGCTCTCCACTAGATTGTGTTTTCTAATAAATCATTGAAAGTTTTCTATTTCCCAACTACAATAACGTCTTTCCCTAAACTCTCGATAAATAAAGAGCTCCCAACATCCTAAATGAAGGGTTTTCCCTATTAAAAACTTAACACAGACAGCACGAGTGATACATTAAATAACTAGGCAATTATAAACGTGGCTACCCGGTTTTAATTAAGTATATACACATATAGGGTTTGTAGAAAGTAAAAATGGATGATGGTGAAAGACAATTCACACTCAATGATGAAATGTAAAAAATGTAGTTAAATATGAGAGCGAACCTAAGCAAACACTGAAAGGATGATGAGATATATTAAGGGTTACCACACCGACGACCACTATTCACTGTTCATGAGCCTTTCACATTTCCTCCACTGTATGAGTATGCGATGATATGCACGGACTGTCCAATGTAGATGTATGTTACGCCTTGCTGGTTATCTAGAAGAGGAGTAATTATAGCTGATACTCTTGCACATGTAGTAGTTAGTACTTGGAACATATACTGTCCCCCAACGTTTGGGAATCTCTCAAGCGTCGACAAACCGTTGAAAGTTGTCTGAGGAAAATGTCTGCTGTCTGATCTTGAAAAGGCACTGACTAGAGTGGAGCTCTTCACGAAAAAATCTTCTAGTAACAAGTGTGTTTCGTGCAATGAAGCTTGATTGAATGAATGTACGTCATGCAATATGCTATTAGAGTAGATGAAGTCACTTCATGCACTGACGCAATGAGTAGCCGAACTTGGTTTAGGCTATCAGCTTTTGAGTTATTCGAACTGGATACATATGCGAGTATACTTGTGAGCATCTGTTCTTGATTTATTGGTGAATCAACTTGTGAATATGTGATTGATATATATATATATATATATATATATATATATATATATATATATATATATATATATATATATATATATATATATATATATATATATATATATATATATATCGACTCATCAACTTATGAGTATGTATTCTTGATTAAGAAAATAGCTTTTGAGTGAGTTGAATTAGATATCTAGGAGAATCAACTTGTGCATGCTTTAACTTGACTCAAGCTTTTGAGTGAGCTGAATATCTTCTTTTCTTCTTTGATCCGTAGCCACCGACCGTCAAAGCAGTCAGTGGCCATCACGCCTGGTGGCGTCTTGTAGGGCAACAACAAATTGATTCCACTTTGCTCGATCGGTGGCCATCCTTCGTACAGTGCCCCAACTCTGGTTCATTCTTTGCATCTCAGCCTCCACAGTCCTCCGCCAAGTTGTCTTTGGTCGGCCTCTCTTTCGTTTTCCTTCAGGGGTCCATAGCATAGCTGTTCTTGTGATGGCATCGGGGTCTCTTCTGAGGACATGGCCAACCCAGCTCCAGCGTCTGCCAGCTATGATGGTGTGCATGTCCTCTTGATGGCTCCGAGTAAGCAGATCTTGTTGGTGATGGTTGTCGTAGATTTTTGATAGGGGAATAAAGACTTGGGTTGGTCCCTTCTGAATAGATTAGAATAAGTGATAGCCACAGTGAGAGATAATAATAGAAATAGATTTCCACGAGTGAGATGGTAGAAATTAATAGAGGCTGTCCCTGAAATCGAGAATCTTCTCTCTTTCAGCCTATCTTCTACAACAGATCTAGAGGAGTCAGACAGTCTATAAAATATATATTGAATATATATACAAGGGGATTGACATAAGTCTTGGGCCTGACCATGAAGGAGTCACAGGAGGAAGATGAAACTTGGCACATTTAAAGTTCATCATATTTGCACTGAATGTGTGAAGTACGCGTTTGTTTCTTCAATGGGTTTTCCCGCTACGGTACACGGCGCAATGTACCCTATTGACCGGATCTGCTGCTCCAAAGATTTGACAAAACAATGGAAAAGAAGGAGGCCAGAGCTGTGATAAAATTTCTGATGTTTCAGGGAAAAACACCTAAAGAAATACACAGGGAGATGGAACCAGTGTTTCGTGATTCTTGTCCTTCATATACTTCGGTAAAAAAAACTGGTGTCAACAGTTTAAGTGCGGCCGCTCAAATGTTGCTGATCTGCCAAGATCTGGTAGACCAGCCTCAGAGTGCAACGATGAAAATGCAACAAGAGTGAAGAAAATCATTGACCAGGATCGAAAAATGACAATTGTGAGATAGCTAGTACAGTAAAACTAAATGAAAGAACAGTTTATAGAATTTTACACAACAGACTGAACATGAGAAAAGTGTGTGCACGCTGGGTTCCGCGACTGTTGACACGTGAACAGAAACAAATGACGGTAAATTGCTGTCAACAGTTGCTCAAAAAGTGTCAGTCAAAAAATCTTTTTCAGACCATGGTGACAGTAGATGAGACTTGGGTACGCCATTATGACCCCGAATCCAAAATTGCCAGCATGCAATGGAAAACCCCGGGCTCCCCAACACACGTCAAGCCGAGAGCGCAGAAATCTGCAGGAAAAGTGATGCTGACAGTTTTTTGGGACGGCATAGGTGTCTTTTTGAAAGATTATCTGCTTCGTGACAACACAGTTAATTGACAGTACTATGCAGATCTTCTCACCAAACTAAGAAAGGTTGTGACCAGGAAACGAGGGATAACGCGCACTCAAAATCTTCCTTTGCTTCAAGACAACGCGCCCTCTCAGAAAGCACGGCTTGTGCAGCTAGCAGCCAACGATTTGAAAAATAGAAATTCTTCCACACCCACCATATTCTCCAGATTTGGCTCCATCAGACTTTTTTCTATGCCAAAAATCTTAAAAAACAGCTAAAAGGAAATCATTTTGACAGCGATGAAGAGGTTATACTGGCTTGTGATGACTGGTTTAGTTTGAAAAATAGGGTGTTCTACTCCCAAGGTCTTTTCAAGGTCAAGCAGAGATGGCAGAAGTGTGTCAATTCAGACGGTGGCTATAATGAAAAGGAATAAACACTATACAAAATTTCAGCTCTCTGTGACATGTCCTTCATGGTCAGGCCCAAGACTTATGTCAATCCCCTTGTATATATACAGTAGAACCTCCATAGTTGACCACCTCCCTACATTGACCACCTCCCGAAGTTGACCACATTTTCATAGATTGGACACGCACCACATGTACTCAATGGAAGACGACCTCTATAAGTTGACCACCTCTGTAAGTTGTATCTTGACCACTTGGACTATGACACACAATAGTAATTTACCCTCTATTACTTGACCAGTTTTTAAAAAATCAGTGTCTTTGAATTTTGTCGGCACAGGCTTTCCGAACGCTTTTCGAATGATGCTTGCCGACAAAGAAAATTAACCTAACCTCTTTGATTTTTTCGCAAACATGCAGTATAAAAAGACCAACTTCTAAGCAAAATCTTCATTCTTGCCATGACTGCCCTGCCGGTCGATAGTAATTCGACTACTAAACTGTAAGTTCTCTCTCAGACTGTGTTTTATACACTTTATCGTTGACAAAATTAACCTAACCTTTTTGATGGCCCAAAGGAAAGAACTCAAGGAGCTGACAATGAAGGAAAGGGTTGATCTTCTACATTTTCTGGAAAGCAGCAGTCAAAGAAACACGGCAGAACATTTTGGGGTTAGCAAGACCACAGTTAGCAACACCCAAAAATGTAAACATGAGTACTTGGAGAGATGTGGTAAGGAAAGCGGAGATCTGCAGCGGAAAAGGAGGAAAACTCCCCTAGATGAAGTCAATAAAGCCACATCAAACTGGTTCAAACAAATGAGGGCAGTTAACGCCCGAATCTCCGGGCCGATGATTCAAGAAGTTGCTAAAAAATTCGCAAGGGAATTCGGGGTGGCAGAAGATTTCCAAGCATCAAGTGGTTGGCTCGAGAAATGTAAACTGCGACACGCGATCTCCCAGAAAGTGTTGTGTGGTGAATCCAATAAAGTTCCAGTAGAAGCTGTGGAAGAGTTCATCAAAAAGTTTCCTTACAGAAGCTTCAAAGACGACGACATCTTTAATGCTGACGAGTGCGGACTCTTTTTCAAGGCGATGCCTGACAGGAGCCTCGCCATGAAGGGTGACAAATGTAAGAGTGGAAAACTTTCCATAGAACGTTTCACAGTTATGCTTTGCGCTAGCTCAACCGGAGAGAAACTAAAGCCCTTGGTGATTGGTAAATCGGCAAAGCCACGTGCATTCAAGAACCTGAAGCCCGTAGACCTCCCCGTCACTTGGAGATCAAACAAATCTGCATGGATGACTGGCGCCCTATTTGAGGAGTGGGTAAGAGGCATCGACCGAGAAATGAAGAAGAAGAAATGGTCTATTCTACTGACAGCAGACAACTGTCCTGGCCACCCACAAGTGGAACATCTCACAAACGTGACACTGAAATTTCTGCCTCCAAACACGACCTCAAAAACCCAACCTCTTGACCAAGGCATCATCAAAACATTTAAAATGCACTACCGGGCCCAGCTCCTGCAGTGGGTCATTACTAAAACACAGATCTGTGGTCCGCCTGTGGAAGCAACTTCATCCGCTGCATCAGTTAATTCTCTGGATGCTGTCCTCTGGATCAGTTCTGCTTGGAATAAAGTTCTGCCGGAAACGATACAGAAGTGTTTCAAGAAATGTGGATTTGTCACAACCCAAGAGCATAATGTTTTATCCCTATCGGACAGTCCATCACCAATGGCAGAATTCGAAGGAGTAGATTTTGAAGGTTTTGTTGCAATGGATGATGAGGTGGCAACCTGTAATGAACCTGACCCAGAAGGAATTTTCCAAGCGATATTGACCGAAGTACAGACAAGCATAACAGTGCATGAAGCAGCTGGTGAAGTTGAAGAAGCAAGTGACGATGACACAGAAATTGCAGAGACTCCAAAAGAAGAGGCTGTCAGGCATCTGATAATGCAGTTGAAGTCATTTGCTGGGGGAAAATGCCCAGGTATGTTGAGTGGTGTAGCCAGCGTTGAGAGTGCTTTCTCCACTTATGTTTGTAATAAGAATAAGACACAGGCCAAGATTGACTCCTTTTTTCAGAAAGAATGATTAAACCATGATAAAACAGATGTTGATGATTTGATTTGATGTTGTGATTATGTATGATTTCGTATGATACTGTATTCTCCAATATACGCTGTTCAAAAAAGTAAAGTATCAGAACAATAGGCCTCGTTCCGTATGTTGACCACCTCCGTATGTATCCAGTTTGCTACAGTCCCTTGGGTGGTCAACTTATAGAGGTTCTACTATATATATATATATATATATATATATATATATATATATATATATATATATATATATATATATATATATATATATATATATATATATATATATATATATATATATATATATATATACTCCTGACTGTGTTACCACGGAAAACCATGTCATCGGTCTTAGAAAAACAACATTCTGCCTAGAAAACAACCTAGTCATCACGAATACTCTTTTTATGCAACACCCTAGAAGACTATATACATGGACGTCACCGGACGGAAAAAGCAAGAACCAAATAGATTATATCTTAATACAACAAAGGTGGCGATCTTGTATCTCATCCATCAAGACGTTCCCAGGAGCAGACTGTGACTCCGACCATGAACTTCTTGCTGCAAACTTCAAGATCAAATTGAAAAAAGTCGTTACAAGCGACAAAGTAATACGTTATGACACAAGCGCCATACCAGAAGAGTACAGTGTCGATATTCAGAACAAATTTGACATTCTTATGGCAGTACAGGAGGAAATGACACCAGATGAACTTGCTAATAACATCAGAGATGTATATATTACAAATGCACAGAGGTTAATTCCTAAAAGAAGTATAAAGAGACGAGAATACATCTCAGACGAAACACTGAAGTTGGTGGTAGAGAGAAGAAAAATGAAGTCCAAAAAAGATACAGAAAATCAGGAGTTGTACAAGGAATACACAAAGCAGATTAAAAAACGAGTCAGACAAGACAAACAACAATACATAAACGACACCTGCAGGAAAATAGAGGAAATGCGCGAACAGGGATTGAGTAAGAATATGTTTTCTGAAGTAAGAACATTGAAAAACAGCAACTTTAAATCATCACCCCGAGCAATAAACGACAAGAAAGGCGACACTCTAACAGAACGTAAAGATATTCTGAACAGATGGAAGGAGTACTGTCAAGAAATGTATACGGAAATAAACAAAGCGGCAGATAACAACGTCATGAATGAAGCGGAACGTGAACCAGAACCTACCATAGAGGAAGTCCGGAATGCAATCAAACACTTAAAAAGTGGAAAATCTCCTGGTTGTGATGAAATAACAGCTGAAATGATACAGGCAGGAGGAGAAGGCAGCGCTCGTATATACCATGCATTATGCTGCAAGATCTGGCAAAGCGGAATTTGGCCCAAGGAATGGAAACGATCAATTTACATACCCTTGCCAAAAAAGGGCAACCTGAAACTGTGCACAAACTACAGAACTATAGCTCTTATAAGCCATGCCAGCAAAATACTTTTACAAATCATAATGAAAAGGATGCAACAAAAGCTAGAAACAGAAATAAATGAAGTACAGGCGGGTTTTCGACCAGGTAGAGGCACTAGAGATCATATATTCAACATGAGGATCATCATAGAAAAGTGTAGAGAATGCAACGTTGACCTACATACTTGTTTCATTGATTACACCAAAGCTTTCGATTGTGTACAACATCAGCAGTTATGGGCTATTATGAAAAATATGGGATTTCCAAACCACCTTATACAACTCATCGCACTGCTGTACCAAGAACAACAGGCAGCCGTAAGAATAGAGGGGGAAACATCAGAATGGTTTGAAGTACAGAAAGGAGTAAGACAAGGCTGTACCCTTTCCCCTTACCTGTTTAACATTTATGCCGAGAATATCATGAGAAACGTAAGAGATGACCAAGAACACACAGAGTTTGACTCATTTAACATCGGCGGGTACCAGATCCCGGAAATCAGATATGCTGACGACACAGTCCTCCTATCGACCAACCCAAAAGGACTTGAACAATTACTTCTGTCCACCAAAAAACACAGCGAGGCCCAGAATCTATACCTAAACACCAAGAAGACCAAAGTATTGACAACAGACAAAGTAAAGACCAAACCAGAAATTGAAATTGATAACGAAGAACTGGAAAGTGTCAATGAATTCGAATACTTAGGATCAATCATTAACAGCTCTGGCGACTGTGCAGTAGAAATTAAAAGAAGACTTGCAATTGCTTCACATAAGCTAATACAGATGAAAAACCTATGGCAAGGCACAAGCAAAGAAACAAAGTTACAACTGATCAGAGCATGTATATTCCCAGTAGCAACATACGGCTGCGAGACTTGGACACTCAATAAAACAGTTGCAAAAAAGATTACATCATTCGAAATGAAATGCTACAGAAGGATGTTGAGAATACCCTGGACAGAAAAAAAGACCAACAGAGAAGTACTGCACTCACTAAACGTACAGGAACATTGGCTCCTAAATACCATCGCAATAAGGAAGCTGAAATTTTTCGGTCATATAAAAAGACATAATAGTCTGGAAAAAACAGTGATGGAAGGCATGGCCCCTGGAAAAAGGGGAAGGGGTCGACCTAGACGACGGTGGACCCAGGACATCACAGAGAGTCTGAACTTGTCTTTGGCTGATGCAGGTCGACTTGCCCAGAATCGTGATGCGTTCAGAGCAGCTGTAATGCAGACAACGTTCTGGAAAGAATATGTCACATGATGATGATATACCACTCACGTACACACACACACAAGTGACGACAGTTAGACGCACAGACGTGGAAAAACTATAACAATGATTATATAGATATTTTGGAACGAGCTGACCGACACGCTGATTAAGTTTAAGTGAATTTTAATTATCATCAGAAAATTCCATCACAACACATAGAAATTAAATCAAGCATATACAAATAGTCATAAAGTCAATGAATTGCTACAAGAATGATAGACCCAGAGGTATGATCTTTTCCCTCGATGTATAGCCCACAGTCCTGTTAGAAGAAAAGTGATAGCCCCAAAGAGTCACAGATACATATGCTATAGTCTAAGATTTCCCTTTAAGGGTATGAACAGACTTTGATACTCTGATCTATCCTAAGGAAAATATTGTTAGCAACAAAAAAACTTTCATAAAGAAAGTTAAGACAGCAAAATGGGTGCCAAAATACAACAATAAAGGAATCACTCAGTCCTGCATTCACTCTATTCAGTCAGCCGTGATCACTAGCTTGCATACGTACTTGCAGCTTTGGTAGCAACTTCTGGAAAAACAATTTTTAGGACATGCACATACAGAATCTCCAGTGGTAGTCTTGGCCAAGGGAACCCCAGTCCCGCAAAGATAGGTTGAATCCACTACTTCAGGGAACGTTTCCTTGGTTATTCTTATTTGAGGATATCTGTTTCTGTCACATTAAAATTGTCCAGGCACGAACGTTAACAGCGAGCAAAGTGTCAATAGCTTAGATTTCTAGTAACTAGGAATGTCAGGTCGGTGCCTTCTCTCAGTATAGGACTTTATTTGGTCACACCACAGCTAGTCAGAACTCCGTCGGAATGTCACTGATAGTAATATTTTACTTGCCACAAGGGCTGAAATGTACTTGAGGTTTTTCTCAGGAAGAATTAAATCTGGCTCGATGGGCCCGTTACTTCATTTAATCTTAAAGTTCATGGAATGGGTACTCTGTCGTTCTGGATGCCAGCGCAATGCCAGACAGGTTTTACTTTATACACCCAAGTCTTTAAGAAAAAAAATGTTTTTGTTCTTCACAGATATTTCTCAGTACTAAAACCGTTGGTAAAGTTGGGCTACCCCAGTTTCACTGAATAAAGAGAAAACAACATATAAAATACTTATACATACTATTCCTCGGTTATAACTTACATTATAAACTGCAAGCGTAGAACTTGTCTTATCGTTTAAATCTCCCGTGAAATAAGTTATATTTCTAAAATCAGTCATCATGAATTAGAAATACATACGTATTTCGTCTGCTAGTTTAAAATATTCTCGACTGATCATTAGCAGTTTAATTAAATTTATTTATAGCTGCATGAGTTAAGCTAGAAATTATAATTTATTTTGCTATCTACTGAAACACGTCAGCTAGAGAATATAACAGACTTATAAATTTAGTTTCTTCTGCACAGAAATCTAGCTAGTAAAATGAAATAGGCGGTTATCACTGAATCACTCAATACTATATATATATATATATATATATATATATATATATATATATATATATATATATATATATATATATATATATATATATATATATACGTATAATATTTACCTCCAGACAGAACTACAGGCGATCGCACAAACTTAGAATTTATTCACTCATATAGTTAGTCTAGAAGCTCGGCAAAATGTCGAGTCAAACTAAGAACTTCGCTATGCAAGCTTATTTCCTTAGCACGAGCAACCTGTCTACTGCAAAATTTGGAGAACTGAATGAATTCAAGTCCAAGCTGCGGGGTAGATATATGAAACAGACAAAGGATCCCATGCTATTACGAAAACCCGAAATAGCGCCGGTCTCTCTCTCTCCCTCTCTCTTAACACTTCCCATTAACTTAGACGTTGGCCATAACTGCCAAAAGTGCGTCTTCACACCTACTACGACATGTCTCATTTCTGAGCTATGCAGATTGGCGCTTTCCACAACTCCTGCCGAGAAACTAGCCGAAGAAAAAAATCGTGTCAGATGAAAATGTAGACAAATGTCTGCTCTCTATGTCTGACTAGACAAATTCTCACACTATTTCGTTCACATCCAGGGACTGACATATTACGCAATAAAATGCGTTACTAAATGAGAAAATAACAGGCGAAAGTTAGAATAGGAAAGTTATATTTTGTCGCAAACGAACGAATGCGAAAAACAGGAACAGGATAAAATAGCGATAATAAAGTAGAGGACACGGGTAGAAAAAGAAAGAATATTGAAAATTTATTAATCATAAATCTCTGCGACAATGGTATTCGGCCAAAAGATTCGGAGAATTTTTCTTAGGCATGTGTGAAAAGAGGACAATTTCGACATTTCCTTCTCTGTAACTCTCCAGCATTCCGCACCATAGAGAAGCACAGAAAGCACACAGCTCTGATATAATCTTAATTTTGTGCCTGTGCTGTACTGAGATGACTTCCAGATGTTGTTTAGGATAAAAAAAAGGCTGTTCTTGCTTAATCATTCTGTTGTTGATGTCTTTGCTTGCTCCGCCGTCTGGTGTTACTATGCATCCTAGGGATGTGAAGGCGTCTGTCTGTTCCAGTTGTTGATTCCTTACTGATATGGGCTCAGGATTGCTCCCATTGAGCGTCATGACCTCTGTCTTCTTTAGATTGATGTTGAAGCCCACCTGCTGGCTATACTTATTAAGTCTATCCGTTTTTTTCCTGGATGTGTTGATTGGAATGTGCTAGTAGTGCAATGTCATCTGCATATTCCAGATCTTCCAATGTAGAAAATGTAGTCCATCTTATTCCTCTTGGACTGCCCTCTGTTGTCTGGCGCATCACCCAGTCTATGACTGTTAAAAATAGAGTGGTTGATAAGGGGCATCCCTGTCGTACTCCTGTCTTCACCTCTAAGGTTAGGTTGCTCTGCCGAACGCTACACGTAAAGTTGGCATAGAGGCTTTTTATGATTGACACTATGCAGCTTGGAATTCCATAAGCCCTCAGTATTTTCCATAAACTGTCCCTATGTATACTGTCAAAAGCCTTTTCAAAATCAACGAAATTAATGTACAGCTGTCTTTGCCATTCTGAGCACTGCCCGATAATGTTCCTGAGGGTAAATATATGATCTACACATCTTCTGTTCTTTCTAAATCCTGCTTGTTCTTTCCTCAGTTTGTGGTCTACTGCTTTTGAAATTCTCTGTATAATTATCCTGCCTAGTATTTTGCTGGGAACTGAGAGAAGGGTGATTCCTCTCCAATTATTGCAGTCTGCAAGATCTCCCTTCTTGGGCAATTTGACAATTATTCCTTTGTTCCACTCTGATGGTGTTGTCCCTGTTTTCCACACTTGTGCAAATAGTGGTTCTAATAGTTCTGCTGCTAGCTCATGGTCTGTCTTAAATAGCTCTGCATTTAAGTTATCATGGCCAGGAGCTTTTCCGTTCTTTAACCCTTTGATTGCTGTGATGATTTCTTCTTTTCGTGGAATGTCTGTATTTACATCTAGACCTAGATCGTTTTCAGCCTCATGAACATTCAATTGTGTCTCTGGTGGTTCCTTGTTCAGAGTTTCTCTGAAATGCTCTGCCCATCTTGTTTCCTGTTCCTCTGCTGTCGTGATGAGATTTCCAGCCGTTCTGAGTTTCACTTTCAGTTTTGCTACTACTAAATGGTGATCTCTTCCCACATCTTCTTACCTTCACATCTTGTAATGCATGTCTCCATCTACCGTTAATCATAATGTGGTCTATCTGGATCATTGGAGCCTTTGCTGCTGCTACAGGAGACATGCTGATTCGAGTGTGGGAAGAAATGGACTATCGACTAGATATCTGTCGCGTCACGAAGGGTGCACATATTGAGTCTTTCTAAGGTATGCTTAAAAACGTGCAGAGATTATCTTACTTTTGTGATAGAAAGCATCCTCGTACCACATCATGGGACCGAGAATACATTTTTGGAAAAAGGTACAATCTTTTATGGACACCCTGCATATATATATATACAAAAAAAGAAACGCATAGCTACTGAAGGCACACACATAGCCATAATTTTGACATTCAATAACTTTTTTAATTTAATGAGGTAATTGTTCAAATTGCACACAAGAATACCTTAGAGTTCAACCAATCAATTGACAGTTGTTTTGCATCTGGGTCACGAGAGTTTTTTTGGCGACGGGCTTTCCCGTTAGTATGGTGTGTGGCCTCCTCTTGCATCAATCAGCGACTGGCATCTCCTGGGCATGGATGCGATCACACGTCTGATGTGGGCCTGTGGGATGGCTGCCCACTCTTCCTGGAGTGCCCGGAACAGATCACGACGATTGGCTGGAGAAACGTCTCGGCGACAAACACGTCTATGCAGCTCATCCCACAGGTGCTCAATCGGACTCATGTCTGGAGACAGGGATGGCCAGGGAAGGGTGAGAATGTTGTTTGCAGTCAGGAACTGCGTGGTCAACAGTGCACAATGGGGACTGGCGTTGTCCTGTTGAAACACAGACCTTTGGGCAGCCAAAAGTGGAAGGACATGGGGTCGAAGAATTTCACTGACGTATCGTTGCGCATTCAAGCCTCCTTCAATGTGCACCAATTGACTTCTTCCGTTGTAACTGATCATTCCCCACACCATTGCACCTCCACCACCGCGCGGCGGAGCTTCATCAACGCAATTTTGGGCAAAACGTTCATTTCGCCTACAGTAGACCCTACGCCGTCTATCATGACGCTGCAACAAAAAAGAAAGATTCGTCACTAAACCAGACACGTCTCCATTGATTGTCAGTTGCACAGGGACGATGCTGGTTGGCCCAAAGAAGTCGATTTTGGCGATGGCGGCGCGTAAGGACAGGTCCTCGGTGAGGTCGTTGTGCTCAAAGTTCAGCGTCAGTCAGTGAATAGTGTTCACCCCAAATTTTGTTGCTTTCACGTGCGCGCAACTTGAGCTGTGGTCAAAAATTGCTTCATAAACACTATTGACCACAGCGTTGTAACGATTACAAAAACGAACGCAATTAAGGTCAACACGTGTATTTGACACTGTAAAGAACATTTGAGGCTGGTTTTTATATACCCTAGCACCAAATTTTACTTACAAACTCATAAAAACGCGCCCTCGGATAGCTATGCGTTTCTTTTTTTGAACTATATATATATATATATATATATATATATATATATATATATATATGCATGCGAATCAACATGTGCGCACTTGATAAACAGGTGAAAAAAATGATGCACCCCCAACGTATAAAAACGCCGGCGTGGAGATCTTCCTTGTAACTTAGGAAGTGTATGATGTCCTATCTTGTGAGTTCTGCTATCCGATTAGACGCCAAACACGTAATGTGTAGACTCATACTTTTGCAGGACTGAAAAACAAAACAAAGTAGTTTCATAAGTTTAACCTCTAATATCAATAGCTGACTGTCTTTTTATCATAGTCATCGCTATTGCTTCGTCACAACTGTACGCTCTGGCTTTGATTATCATATTTCGATACGTGACACGTTACGCACATGAGGGTGTTGAATACAGTGAGCATGAAAGTGAATGCCCATGTAATTCTGTGGTGATGATCTAATAATATAGATGACGGTGAAATATTTAACTGTCAATTACTTCTTTACATTATAAGTCCTAATGGAAAAATCTTTTGATTAACCATTAAAGAATAGAAGTAATGAAGGAAAAAAAGTCTTTCACACATTTTGCTATGAGGCTAAGTGCACAAAGCAATCTTAAATAATGAAATAGAAAAATTATTCATACTTTTTCTACAGTCACAAACCTCAGTTTTCCTTTCGAGAATTCCTGAAGAATACAGTATAACTTAAATTCCGCTGGAATGAAATATAATCCAATAATGGAACAGGCTATGCTCTGGGAAACCCTTCCACATATGCTCCGTGGTGGTTGTGAATTCAGCGGATTCTGCATTGCCAATGTGTTAATTCTTGGGCTGTGTCCTATGGCTTCGCCCTCTGATCCACTAATGTCCCTTCCATCTTGGAATGACCCACCTTCAAGTTGGCTTATCCAGCCATTCCCCGTCATCCTAAAAAAATAGGCGTGTTCTCGCAATAAACTTAATGCCTGCTTGTTGGATGTCCTGTGATGAGACAAACCATGGCTTGGGACTGGCCACCCGATACAGAAATTACCCGCGCCTTGTCACAAAGTCTTTTGTCGCGACATAGCGTTGCTCTGTCTTTAGTTACGTTGTTGTATGGCCCGCAGGTGGTTCCTTTAATCTCTTCCCTCATTGTCCTGCCACGTAGACAACATCTACGTTTCTATACTGCTATCAAAGTAGACTCGTTGTGTCCTAGGCTACTTCGTCTCGAACGTCCTTTGTTTAAGACCGCCAGCGGCTGGTATGCCACTATGCCCAGATGTCTTGACACCATGTGTTCAAACAGGGGATTAAGTCATCAAACGAATTCTTTCATGTGGCCGTCTCCCGCGCTAAACAATAACTTGCCTGCCAAACCAGGTGTGCTCTAAAAGATAACACTTTATCAAAGCGTAAAGTTGGGAAGTATCACAGGTATGTCTGAAGTTACAGTTAAGTCAAAGGCGTGATTAGGAACGATCGCGTTCAAAAATAATAGAAAGAGCAAAGACGGGGAAGAAATAAAATAAGAAGATGAAGAAAAAAGTAAATGTCGATAAAGAAAAGGACTACTGTATCACAAAATGATATACGGTACATTTTCATTATGTTCGGAGCTTGTTCTGCTCTTCCGCGTTTTTCGGCATGATGCACTTAGCAACTGAGTCCGAGAATGGTTTCGTGCGCCACTTCATTGTCGGTAATTCACTCTGAATACGGCTTTTGTGCACTCAGCGTCTGTCTGTATTTGGGAAATTTTCCAAACTTTTATATAGTATAAATGATTTATTATAGTATAAAAAATATTTGCTTTTACAATGACATCTAGGCGTAGAAATGATAAAAATAGGAGTCGTAAGCCTCTTACTTTAAATGCCAAGTTAGAGATGATGAAACGTCATGAGCAGGATATGTTTATGTCTGAGAATACGCCGTGCGCTAGGTTTGCCCGCCAAACAGTTAGTACAATTGTAAACACTAAGGAGAAAATGTTGACGTACATGAAAAAAAGTGCTACTTTTACTTTTGTTTCGTTCTCGCTAGCCTCACTCTACTGTGCTCTACTGTGCTCTACTGTGCTCTACTGTGCTCTACTGTGCTCTACTGTGCTCTACTGTGCACTTCACATATGAAAATGTAAATATGTTATTAGGGTTGTATATGCATTTGCAAGTACAAAAAAAAGGTCTGAACCCAACATACCGCATCTTCTTCGTCTTTGATCCATAACCGCCAACCGTCAAAGCAGTCAGTGGCCATCACGCCTGGTGGCGTCTTGTAGGGCAGCAACAAATTGTTTCCACTTTGCTCGGTCGGTGGCCATCCTTCGTACAGTGCCCCAACTCTGGTTCATTCTTTGCATCTCGGCTTCCACAGTTCTCCGCCAAGTTGTTTTTTGGTCGGCCTCTCTTTCGCTTTCCCTCGGGGGTCCATAGCATAGCTGTTCTTCTGATGGTATCAGGGTCCCTTCTGAGGACGTGACCAACCCAACTCCAGCGTCTGCCAGCTATGATGGTGTGCATGTCCTGATTACTCAGAATAAGTAGTTCTTGGTTGCTGATGGTGTTTGGCGAAAAAGTTCGGAGAATTTTCCTTAGGCAGATTGTGTGGAAGAAGGACAATTTCGACATTTTCTTCTCTGTTACTCTCCAGCATTCCGCACCATAGAGAAGCACAGAAAGTACACAGCTCTCATACAGTCTTAATTTGGCTTTACTTATTCAAAAGTATTTTTAAAAAAAACCAAAATATTTGTTTTACATCTGATGTTAAAAGTCTGAACATGACAGAAGAGCATCTTGATTTTCTGTTGTTTTAATCTGGTACAACTTAAATCATGGATCTCCGCATCTTCCTGTCTCCAGTTCATGTACTGTGTATCAGTTGTGTTGTTGACTTCTTTCCATACAGTATAATCAAACTGTTCAGTGCCTTCTATCTTTCGTGCCCAGTCTCCTTTTCTTCCCCCGTTTATGGCTCTCACAATACATAACAGCATTCTTCTTCTCGCAGCAAGCAAGAAGACAGTGAATTGCTTCCCCCTGTTAGTAAGTAAGCTACCTGTGCATCACCACAGTACATGAACTCCGTAGCACCAGCGAGGATCTCAATGTGTGTATACGGGATCACACATTCTATATACATTTTTGTAACATTCTTGAATAATAATAAAATTTCACTAATAATGTAGTTTTACACTCTTTAATATCAATATATTTTAAAGTACTTTTTTAATGAAAAAATACACCGATATAAGGTAACCAAATAATTTTGTACAAAGTATGAACATGCATGCCGTTCAAAGAAAGATGTTAATGGCGCATGCACACCGTCCTTTGCGCATTCTTCTTTGGTAAGTGTTACTATTTTCGCTGTCTTTCGTACTGCGATGTTTATTTATCAACTAACAACAACCCGCCAAAATTGGCAGGTTTTTAATTATAGTGTGTTGTTTTTGTTACACGTATTACATTGCTGCTTCTCCTATAGTCTCGCATGCTCGCTGTGAATGACGCGATCGTCTCTTCCTTTTAGCCATCTTATCATTTTGATCCATAATAATAAGTCTGCAATACTTTAAATTAAAATTTTGTCTCGAAGAAACAATCAGAAAACTTACATTTTAAGGTTATTTTTAAGAAAAAAGATGAGTTAAATCCGTTTCCCGAATGAAACTGGACAGAAGAATATTTTGATTGTTGATTTAATGCATACCGTCACACTTTTCTATTTTCGGGAGAGCACATATAAGGGGAAACAATACAATTATTGTCTTTCAACCACAGTTGCACTCCGTTAGCTGTGCTCGAAAGTTAATGCACTCTCTCGAAAATAGAAAAAAGTGCCCAAACGACGGTGTGCAAAGTGTGACAGACCGACCGACCGATGTACCTTACGGCGGGAATCATGGTATTGGATATTGTCGTTCTAGCTTATGCAGCACCATGTTAGATAATTATATAATTATGACTGTTAAATTACTCAGCTTGTTACAGTTATTGCACTGGCCTTTGTAGTACTGTGTATATTTTGTGAGCTGGTCGTTGCTATCTTTTTCTCTTTTTCGTTTGATTTTTTTTTTTTTTGCGACAAAAAATGCACAGTTAGTGTGACGTACTAAGATAAGTTCGTCTGCTCAGCTAATCCAATAATAAGATGGTTTACTTACTATGGGATGAGATATGAAAACATGTGACATTTCTGTGTACGGATATTCTCAACTGTCCATACCAAAATCATATAACTGAGTCTTCTTCAAATAAATATTTTTTTAAACCAGTTTGTTTAACAATTCTTATCACTGACCAAAAAAAAAAAAAAAAATGAAACCGCATCTGGGCTAGTTTGTAGTACTGATGAATACATAATGTCTAGTGATCTAACTTCACGATGTGATAACTTACGATCAAGAACAAGCGTGGCGACTCTCTTTTTCTTGAGAATTATACGCTTACATGAATAAAGAATCGACGACCACTACAAAATACATAAACGCTATCTTCACTTATTCAGAACTAGATTACGTTAAACATTTCTTGTGAAATCGTAAATTCAGTATCGTAAACACAGAAATCGTAAACATAGTAAATTCATACGCCTACGAGTGCAGCAACAGCGTTTTACTCAACCGCTGACTAGCCAGAACTGATCTTTGTGCTCATGATACAGCATGTGACTTCTCATTCGTCGGCCAATCAGCTTGCTGCTTTCATTTCATCGGAATACATATTTCTACTCATGCTTCTATGTTTCACATGAAAAACATAAATTCTATCTTTTAGCACAAGTTTATACATGACTGCGATTATCGTAGTAACTTGCACGGAAAGGAACATCATTCAATTGTTTCAAGCAATCAATCAAATACCATTTAGCTCACCAAGTAGAACAGGCCTTTAACAAACACATTCTAAATCCTCCTGAGATGTGCTATGAGCTCAATCTCTTTCTACGTTGTCTTCGTCATTTTCACTTGTCTCCAATTCTCTTCTTCATTCAATTCATTACTTACATTTAATATGTATCTCCCTTTACCATATTTCCAGTCGTTTCATCTTCAATTGTACCAACTCTTTTTTTCCCCTTACTCTTTCATTATTCAACTCCAGTCACTTGTCACGGGTTGCCTCCCCTCGGCTCTGCAGTAGTGGTCCAACAATGGCATAAACCTAGAGTATCTAATGTGAGTCCTCAAAGGTGTCTACCTTCGCACAAGATTACTCTTGTCAGAGTTGTAGATAGAAGGATAATGATGCTTCTACCTCGAGGGAGTTATATTTCAGAAGTCAAGAACAATGCCGAATGAGTCTGAGCATGTTAACTTTGTATTTTTTTCTTCTTCTTCGTTCACCCTCAGATGTCCACTTGAATAAGTAGATTTTCTCAAGGAATGGTACTGGTGATGGCCATGTGCGTTTTCTCTGTTCCTCATATGTTGGGCACCTTTGAAGCACATGTTCGGCAGTCATTTTATCAGTGCCACAGTCACACTCATCAGTAGTTTCTATCTTTAATTTGTTGAATAGATGGTATCTCAATCTGTGCGAAGTCTGAAGATTGCCACTTGTTCATTTCTGCTGAGCTGGTAATACGGATCAATTTTTGTGTGGCCTGGATGCTCTTCTTCCCACTTGTGCCTGTACCTGCGCTTAATAAAACTCGTGGCCTCCTCATAAGTTATATTTGTGTCAAGCTGAGGAAGCTTTCCCCCTTCCTTTGCCAATCTGTCAGCCTCTTCATTTCCAGGGATGTTGCAGTGAGAAGGGATCCACTGTATCACGACTCTTTTGTTTTGCTGACATAGTCTGTGAAGTGTTAATCTTAGGTCATCCAGTTCAGCATTACTTTGACTTTTCAGCGTTGTAATTACTGACAGCGCATCTGAGAAGATAGCTACTGGTCTCTCTGAGCTTTCTTCTGTCATTAGAATTTCTGATGCAGTTTTTAAGGCCTCTGCCTCTGCTCTGAAATTACTTGAAAATTTTCCTGTTGCGACTGCTATCTTTTTTTGTGTGCCATTGCTTAAGCTCAGGAAGACTCCTCCACCCCCATCTTCTGTTGCATTAGTTGCTGATCAATCTATGTATGCATGGATCCAGGTGTTGCTTGGGCAATGTTTCTCTATATATTTTGTGGTTAGGACCCTCCTTTCTGTTTCATTTTGGCTGCTGTTTCTCTCAATACCAGGAACGTTTTCTATCATTTCAGGGAAGCACTGTTGTTTCCAAATTGGTAGCTTGTGTGCAGTATATATTGGCGTAGCTGTTAATATTGCGTTTATGGGGTCTGCTCTCATCTTTGATTTGACTGTCTCTACAAAGTTGCTTCGCTTCAGTCTTCCCCTTCCAAGTCCATTTATTCTCTGATGCATTGGGTGGTCTATCAGCCTCCTGAATTTCTCGGCTTGTTGCTGGGCTCTGCTATCTCTTCTATCCACCATAGGCTGGAGGTGAGTTTTCCAACTCTTCAATTGGTGTTGACTTCATGTCCCCTGTTATGATTCTCAATGCTTGGTTTTGGGTTCTGTTTATTTTGTCAAAGTTCGACTTAGCTACCGTTGACCATGCTGCAATGCCATATTCTAAGACTGGTCTCACTCGCCCAGTATATAGTTTCTTTGGTACTCTCTCGTCTGCTCTCCAACCCGTGCCAGCAAGTTTTTTCATGATTGTCATTCTCTGCCTTGCTCTTGTCCTGTTTTTTTTCAATCTGGGTTTTCCAAGTCAAGCGGCGATCAGATCAACGGTAATGCCTAGGTAGTTTGGGTTTTCATCCAGATGTAGATTTTCCCATTTAGCACCAATTTGGAGATCTGAGGTTTGTTTGAGAGAGAAAACACTGTGTATGATGTTATCCCTTCTTTTACCTTTACTAGCCATGCCTTGGCCCACTCGTCCAATGATGTTAAGGCTTGCTGCATCCGAATGCTTGCCGTAGTGATATATTCCTCTGAGATCCACAGGGCTAAGTCGTCTGCAAAGGAGGCATTGTGGGTTCTTCTTGGAATATTCTCTGATACATCATTAATGTATGCGAGGAACAACGTGGGTGACAGGACTCCCCCTTGGGGAACACCCTGCTCCAATACCATCTTCCTACTGGTCTGTCCTTGTAGTTGGACTCTGGCAGTTCTATTCTCAAGATAGTGGCTGATCCATTTGAACATTCTCCCACACACTTCACTTCTTTGCAGCTTGACTTTCAGTCCATCTTTCCACACTTTGTCAAATGAAATTTGTATCTGACCCACCGCCTTTTGTGACGATGGGTTATATGATTTAATTTAGCCCGTACAAGCCCCCAGCTGATTTAATTCAGCGAATTCTTAATTTAGTAGCTCTGTTTTAAGTGTATTTAAGATGACTGAGACATACGGGTGAGCACATTCAAAATGATTAAATCAACTTTAAATTTGTATATACACAAATAAAAAATTTAATAATCAATTATATTTAACAGTTTAAAAAACAAAAAATATTTTTTTTTAAAAAGGGTAATCATCACAGGGTGATGTTATGAATTTGGAGGAAATGGTCTGACAGTTCACTTGGCAGCTTTTATGTTTGTACTTAGCTGCCAATTAGTTTGATTGTTTCCGCTCCAGCTGATGTTTGGTTCTTTGCAGATAGATGACTGGTTCAGTGGTAATTGGTTAAGTCTGAAAGTTATGACACGTTCCAAGAAGTATCAAGGAGCAATCACAAAGCTGGTCCAGCGTCTCTAAGACCCGTCTGATGATGGTGTCTAGCGTCGACTTCAGGCCACCCCTACTCTCACTTGTTCCAGAGATAGTACCCTCAATTGGTACCACCGACTAGTTTCACAAAAGAAGAGAACAAATGCCCTCCTGAGTATTGAGTTTTCATGACACACACTCATGTGCCCCCCTCTTTTCATTCCACCATCCCAACTACCTCAGAACTTTACCCTATCTGAGAATTATTCTTAATCCCAGTGAGCAGAAAACTTTAATTACATTTAGTTTGAATAGGTTTACATTTACCTCTACATTGGTTGAAAAGGTTAACAATATAATAAGTATGTACATCATTTCTCTCATCATTCACTTCCTGCTCCATATGGAACTTGGGACTACCTCTGCTTTTGGTTCTCTATAAGAAACCAGCCCTTGCAGTGGTGGTTCATTAAATCATCACTCTATATGCTGAAGTTGCCAGCCTCGTATGACTTGGACATCCACTAGCAATTTTCACATATTAATAGTTACATCTCAATATATACATATTATTTCACGTGTTAATAATTGTGGTGGATTTGGTGTTATTATTTAATTTTATTTGTTTACCAAGTGAGGTCAGCTGTGTAGGTCCCTGAGTTTAGTAGTTGATGGTTAAGTATTTCAGAGAACCTATCTGCTACCACCCTATGATCTCACTTGGTTCTATCTTTTTATTTATTATTTATGTGACTACGTCTAAGTGTCTAGTGTAATGAAGGTATAAAGGAGTGTAAGACAAATCAATACAAATACACTTTAATTCTAATACATAAATAGGACTGGGTAAATACAACAACCACATACAGACTAACACTCTATGATATATCTTATAGAAGTCTGTGGCTGAATGTTATGTACTAGATTATAATACAATTTATTTGCCCTGAGTCAGAATTTTCTGAGTCAGGACCAACAACAAAATGAAATTTATGGTTTTATTTACATACAATTAAATAGCACAATGGATCTTCTGTCCATATAAGGAACTATTACAATCTACTTATATTTAGGTATTTCTATAGGCTACGTTAACACTGGTAACTAATGGTGAGGATGGGTGTTCTCATCATCCCCTTTCTTTTCTTTTTCTCTTGTGGAATATTTGTTCAACAGTCTATTATTTTATGTTATTGTTAGTAAAATACGTGGATGAACTATTGAGTGCCAACACAAGGGCACTTATCTTTATGTTGTAAGAAGTTACGATGCTGACAATCTCCTATATTTCAAGGGTTGATTCGTGGCAGACAGCGTGTGCCAGCAAAGTTTCAATCGAATGACCAATCTGACACAGTTCCTGGTGCAGTGTGGAAGCAAAATTTTTAATCTCTCTCACGAAGATAAATACACTAGGGTTCTGGCACTAGCGTAGTACCAGAACAAAAAACCATGAAACAAGGTTATGATTCTTTATAACACATCTACAATATCATTCCACAAGTAATACATGATATAATTCAATAAAAAGAAAAGGGTCAGATCACTCTGATCACCCCATTTCAACCATTTTCACCTGAGATAACAACTCATACCAGTGCTCCTATTCTTCTCTCTAATGGCTACAACGTCTCTGTCACTTCGACAATGATCCTCTCTCATAGGATAATGTGGGTTAGCCTTCCCACTGGTAACTGGAAATCATTTTAAGTTACACAATTCATGTCAGTTGTACTGCGTGTAAGCAACACCACAGGCCCTGCATAAGTCTGCTAGGGGACCCATGTACTTAGTCGCAAAACATTCCCAATAAAGCAGTATCTCATACACCAAATTTTTTTAATAACAAGGTTAATAAATTCGTTCTTACCACAATTCAATGAAAATATCACAAACATACGTTGACTGGCATCAGCATTAATATATCTTTAAGTTTAGCTTTGCCCCTGTTCAGACTGCCAAGGTTTTTCCTTCTTAGCACTACTGTTCTCAACACAGCTTGCAGATTAACAATTTTGTGTCAAATGGCAACCAGCCCTGAAAGCTTTTTGCCAATATCCATAGACCGGCCCAATCACAGCGAGGGTCTAGCTATTCAATTCAAATTTAAAAAAACAAAACTCCAAACATATTAGGAGTGAGTCTGTAAAATATATTTAGCTTTTGAGCCCCTTAATAACCTCCTTTCTATCCTCCTATACTAACCAATCGGATTTGAATCACTCTAATGCCTCTTTTTTTAAACTTGCGTCCCCAAAAAATGTTAAAAATAGAATGAGCAAAAACAACAGTAGGTAGTAGATATATAGTATTAGCTCAATATCTTGGGTAATAATTGGACTACCATGTTTATTAAAACATATTATTGCTCAAGAGACACTAAGCTATCCTTACATATGATTTTTATGGCCATATTCATTGGCGTTTAGATTTTCAGTTTTGTCACTGTTAATCGTCAATTATAACTTTTTTCACAAGTCGGCCATCTTTCCCCTCTCCTCTAGCATTTTTATTCAAAATAAAACAACTTTTTGGGTTAAGTCAGAAATACACTACTAGGCATGACATGAGAACTGACTGTGTGTGTGTATACACCTTCTGGCGTCCCCAACCGCGTGGATATATGCATGGAACGGCGGGTCAAGCGAGGAGGGGTTATGCACGGCGGCGTTAATCTTTGCGTTAATACTTGCCGCAGTTTCGTGCCGCATATCGGGAAATTGTTCGGATTGCTACAATTAGTGGCGTTAAAGTTAAAATATTACGTTAATTCAGAGCAGCAGTTTTCGTGCCGCAGATCGGTCAAAATGTTAATTGTATGTCTCAAGGACGAAACTAGGAAAGCGCGTTAGATTTTTACGGCAGGATCATTTTCTAAGCCTTACTACTGCACAACATTCAGCGCTCTACTGGCGTAGAAGACGAAGAGAGGCATACACAACCGGGCGGGTTTAATTATTATTATAGGAGCAAAATCTTACTGAATTTAGCAATTATCTCACAGATTTCGCTACAATAATGTAAAATTAAATGTACAACCCTCAAGATGCTCAAACAAGGTCCGGTCCGATAAATGGCATTATGATCCTATTCTTTACTCTGGATTTCAGGCTGGTCTCTTGACGAGTTGAATTTTCACAGTGCTTTCAACCGACTAAAGTGTCAGGTTATATTACAACTTTCGTCCCACGCACGTTGTAGTTTACTGTTAGACCAGGTTCCAATCAGAAATGTTGTTATGTTTACATCTCGAATGCCAGCTAATAGTTTCAATCATGTGTGTTATGATGGGGTTTATTTAAAAAATTACCAAATAGGAAAATTCTGCGTGTTATTTAAAAGGTCACTTTCCAAATATGGAATCGTCATATCCGTCGATTCGCGGTAATGATTGCAACTACAACTCCATACATTATCACAAATAATGCCTTCGTTGCAATTCTGTCCGGAAGCAAAAACATTGTTCTTAATTGTTCTTCTTCTCTTAATAGCTGTAGTCCACAATCATAATATTTCTCGATCTTCCTCGCTCCCTACTTATCGTCACAAGATGACACACATCCGATTCATTTTTCTGTCCATTCCGATGCTATATTTCTATATGACATTATTTACCGGTCATTATCTTTTGTTTATGCCTACATCTACCAATGATTATCTTCTCCTCGGGTTAACACCAGGTATTTTACCGACTTGCCACCTTCCTGACTTGGTTATCTGTCCTTTGTGGCCGTCGGCGTTTAGCAAAGACGGGGACCAACGACACCTTTACTTGTTTGCTTAAGGCGCCAGCGATAGACGTATTAAGCCGTCTATCCCCTCACTAGATTGCATTAACTCCGCTCATCTGGTTAATGAGTCTGGTAGTGGTAAAACAGATGGCCATTTAAGAGATAACGTATGAGCGGCGTGCAAAAACACGGCACAAACTAAATGTTATCGTGATTTTAACAATTTGGACACCAGACATATCACGTAACTATTTCCGGCAAGTCTCTTAACAACATTAAGCAAGATGTCTTGTTGTAATAAACAAGATGGGAACAGAGTGCAACGTTGGAAGAGATTATCAGAGATAATAATTAAGGGTAGGTCGTGTGATATAATGGTTTTGGTAAAAATAACACTTTAGGGGCAAAACCTTATATGGTCATGCCAATAATTTTAAGAATGAGTTGTGGGGGTAACATTTACTAAAATAGGACTCCTTATCTTGCGGTTGGTTTGAAATTAGAAATTAAACTCAACTAAAAGTGTGATTGGGTTTTACCCAAGAGAACCTCACAAAAATTCATCTTTAAAACTAGCGCGTTTTGAAGATTTCCCCTCTGAATTCCTTACCTTCGTCAGGAGATCATAGACAGCTAGAATAGCAGTAGTATTAATGATTCCATTAGAAGACAGGCCGAAGAACCAGAAGTAGCTTCAACATTTAAAAAATGAGTAAAACTTCAGAGTTAATACTTAGCGCCTCACGTCCGAGGAACCTTCATCAAGTGAAAATAGGAACCTAACTCACAGAAAGACGATTGCATCTTAAACAGTTGCAGTACTTACTACGGCCATCTTGGTGCAACAGTCTGGATATATCACCCAAACTTATTGGGTAAGTTGCAACATGTACATTAAAAAAAAATTTATTTGCATTTGACATGTATGAATTACTTATTGATGTACAGTTGCATATTTGGCTGGCAGCCTCATCACATAAAAAAAAACTTGCCATAAAAACCACCACTGTAAGAGATGGTGACTGCTTCATGCGAATTTCCTCACGAGGAACCAATAGCAGAGGTGACCCCAGGCTCCCAAGCGGAGCAAGAAGTGACTGCTGATAATATATATATATATATATATATATATATATATATATATATATATATATATATATATATATATATATATATATATATATATATATATATATATTATATATATATATATATATAATATATATATATAATTTACATTATTCTGCACTCCTAACACCACTTTTCATCTGACTAGTTGGGTTAAGATTTAATGCTCAGGGGCATCGGGTAAATTTATGAGAAAGATGGAAAATGTGGAAGGAAGAGGAGGCCACCTGATGCGTACTTACTTCAGGAGACATGATACTCAAGAGATGATTTCGTTTTATCTCAGTTGTTGGCACCAGTTGCCAGAAGTCGATGCTGGACACTATCTATAACTTACAGGTCTAGAGGACACTCCAAAAGGCTGTCTGAAGCAGTTACTCCGGCAACGCCATGAAAGTGCTGCTACCAAACAACTCGACTCCCGAAGAGAAGGAACTGTCAAAACTCCACTGGGAACCAACAGTGACTGGAGTCATCGACAACCATTGTCACTACATTGCAAGCTAAGTACCCAGTAGTGGTACAGCTTACGGATTTAAAAAAAAAATCCCACAATCACTTAAAATCTTCCAATGAAGACAACTTAAATTAACTGTTTTCCCTTGACAAATCAATTTGATTCATTTTAACCCTGTTGATCAAATATTTCTTAAATAAATCTCTTGTTATTTATGTAAATATAAATCTAGAGTTGTATCTAGCAATTATTGAGTGAATTTTATATATATATATATATATATATATATATATATATATGTATATATATATATATATATATATATATATATATATATATATATATATATACTACTTACTTAGTCGTTCCCCTTCTACCGTGAGGTGTAGAGGTTATATATATATATATATATATATATATATATATATATATATATATATATATATACATATATATATATATATATATATATATATATATATATATATATATATATATATATATATATATATGCTGTTCAAAAAAAGAAACGCAACTTTTTTGGTGTTACTTTTATAAAAGATATTCGCTGATTGGACATCAGTCAACCTATCGACTGTGTCCACCTGGTCTTTAACTTCTCGTGGTTACCTGAATTGTACTCATCTCATGACTCGTGAGGTCATGAAAGAGGTCAAGGTCAAAACAACATTTTTGACAATAACTCGTGACAGGTTCATGAGAATCCCGTGAAACTTACTGAACACAAAACTCTCTGACCATATTATTGAATGCCTATAAAAGATTGACGCTCCTCGAATACATTCAGTTGAAAATTCAATGCGCAAGTATGGCTCATCTCACTACAGAACAACGACTCATCATCATTGGACGTTTACAGACTGGACAGTCACAAAGTGTAGTGGCCAGACAATTTGATGTGGTTAGAAGCACCATTAGTCGCCTTTGGAGGCGATTTCAAGAAACTGGCTCAGTGGCAGACCGGCCGCGCAGTGGAAGACCCAGAGTCACAACTCCTACCGAAGACCGCTTCATACGGCTGCGTCACCTCAGGAATCGACTTGCATCTGCGTCCTCCACAGTCCAGTCAATGTCAGCAGCTCGTCGAATTTCAGATCAAACGGTCAGGAACTGGCTGCACTACTCTGGTCTTTAAGCTAGAAGACCCTACAGATGTCCTGTTCTTACGGACCGGCATCGCCAGAACCCACTGCAGTGGGCGAACCAGCATCGTCAATGGACCGTTGGGAATGACTGGAGACGGGTTTGGTTTAGTGATGAGTCATTTTTTGTGCTCCAGCGACACGACAGACGGAGAAGAATTTACCACAGAGTCCATGAGCGCTACGCCCAGAACAGCGTTGATGAGGCTCCTCCACATGGTGGTGGAGGTGTGACCTGGTGTAATTGAAGGACGCCTGAATGCCCAACGATACGTCGCTGAAATTCTTCGTCCTCACGTCCTTCCACTTCTGGCTGCACGAGAGTCGATTTTTCAGCAGGATAACGCTCGACTTCATGTGGCACAACTCACCACCCAGTTCCTCGCTGACAACAACGTCCAGACCATTCCGTGGCCAGCCATGTCATCAGACATGAACCCCATAGAACACTTATGGGATGAACTCGACAGACGACTCCGCCAGCGAGACGTGGCTCCAGCCAATCTCCGACAGTTGTCTCTTGCACTGTGGGAAGAGTGGGCAGCCATCCCACGACAACAGATCCAACGGCTAATCGGATCCATGTCAAGGAGATGTCGTTCTCTGATAGAGGCCAGAGGAGGCCATACACCTTACTGAAACGGAGGCCTCAGTCGCAAAGAATAAAAGTCCAAACCAAATTTAATGAACATCATTTCATTGTTAAAGTCTGAAAGTTTCTTCATGCCAAGATTGAAACATTAATTCTATAAAATAAAAATTTGGTACAAGTTTGAAATTTGGTGTCCATTACCACTGCAATAATGTTGCGTTTCTTTTTTTGAACAGTATATATATATATATATATATATATATATATATATATATATATATATATATATATATATATATATATATATATATATATATATATATATATATATATATATATATATATATATAACTTTTAAATTAATATTTTGCTGAATTACCTTCAGCAGGGGGCTCATTTACTAACGTCAGGTCAGAAAATAAAATGCTCAGATGTGGGCGGAGTATACAAAATTTATAACAAAATTAGATGACTCAGTTCTTATACTAGCCATTATATAAATCCCTGCGACACTCCCTGAAATAGAGGCACCATCCTTCTATTTGTATCTCTGCCAAGAGTAATCTTCAGCGAACGCTGCTACCTTTGTAAACCACATTCCTTTTACTCCAGGTTTGGCCATTAGTGGACTAATACTGTAGAACAGAGGAGACAACCCGCGACAATTGGGAATCGCTCGTCCCTGAATGAACTATTTCTCATAAACTTTAGGAAAAATGTTTCAGTTTGTATACTTTTCTTTTTTATTTGAGATCACACGGTGCATTATAACTGTTAAAATACCTTAAAGAGATTAATTTAATAAGTGATCAAAACAAATTTTTTCCTTAAAAATTTAAAGAGTCCATTAGCTGTAGCTAATTAATTTGTGTTGTTGTTATATTAGAAATATAGACAGCTAATAAGTTAATATTTAAAACTGCTAATCTATATAAGTTAACGTAGCAATTGCTTTTTTGCTTTGCATTGTAAGCCGACTTTGCTTTTTATGTAAATATAAATCTAGAGTTGTCTACCAATTACTGAGTGAATTTGGTGTCTGCATCCATATGACTTATTTTATATATATATATATATATATATATATATATATATATATATATATATATATATATATATATATATATATATATATATATATATATATATAAATTCAGACAGGTAGATAGGTAGATAGGCAAGCAGGCAGACAGACAGACACACTTACATACATACATACATATCAGAATCTTTATTCTCCAGAAAATACATTGATATGTACTGACATGATATAATAAAATACAACATGGCATATAGGTGAATCATTAGAATTTACATAAAGTAAAATTACAAAAATTCATATAGCATTAATGAGGGCTGTTACCACAAACATACATAGATAAATAGATAGACAGAACTATTAAATTAATATTTTGCTCAATTACTTTCAGCTGGGGGCTCATTTAATACGAGTTAGGACATATATTTCTCACAGAATTGGGCGGAGAATAAAAAGTTTATAACAAACGTAGATAATTCAGATGTTATGCCCACCATTTTAAAAATTCATGTGAGACTCCCTGTAATGCGACAACCATCCTCCTATTTACATCACTGCCAAAAGTAATTGTGACATAATTTGTGCGCTCTCTTCTCCTTCCCGGCAGTAATGAACTACATTTGTTGTGCGTACTGAATTAAGTGCATTTTTCTATTGTAATGTACTCTCTTTTTCCCTACTATCATTGTTCACGTTTCACGCTTCGATGCATGACAGGGCCAAACAAGCATATCGCCCATCCCTGAGACATTAACTGAGTCCCTAAAATGTGATAATACTACACTGACTCCAGGTAAATGCGAGCACGAAGTGTTTGCTTAAGATTGCATAATTACTTCCGACTCGACCGCAGGGTTAGGTGATTATAGATAAATGCAATCTTGGAAGACATCTGGAACAGCGAGCAGGACGAATGATGTGAGGAAACTTCCGGACAACCTGGTTATGATCAGGAAAAATTGTAAGAAAATGTAACGTTAACATTACCAAGAACTGTTGGATGTAGCAACTCCATATACGGAGGATGACTGTTTGATATTTTCAAACGCATGAGTCATACAGAATACTTAATAAGGAAAAGTTTTCATAATATGAACTTTGAATGTATTGGCTAACATTTGAGGCGCCACTAAACAACCGCGCTGATTGAGAGTTTGTGGGCCGAAAGCTACGATATAACATAGAACATCTAGCATACGACACTGAATTCCTAAAATCGTCAACGTAGACAGCTCGGACCTTGCCACAGAAAAGAATAGAGTTGGATTCTGAATGTATAGGACCGAACGAAAAGTATTAAGAGCATCTCTGTACATCAGTAGAAAACTCGCCAACATTAATACGGAACCAGGAATTCTACAGGATCACTCACAAGTCACAGAGGGATTCTGAAATAGCAATAATACCCCAGACGTGTGTTCAAGGCATGTGTTTTAAGTCGCCAAGACTATTCTACTGAGCAAGAAGTCTAAGATTTCTCAATTATTGAGTTGGTGGTACGGATTGGAGAGCCCATTTGAGGTTCTACTCACGTTACCAGCTGTATTAGTCTGTGGTTCGAAGCTTGAGATCGACATGTGAAACCTACATCCCACGGGTGGTGAAGATCCCTGCCTTGACCAGAAGCGGTTACCTCCGGAATCCTTTGGAGATGTGCCCTTGCCTCAGCGACGAAGTGACGGAACCAGCAGCACCAACATTTCAGCAATTTAGAAGCTAAGTTATATTTTTTAGCAGGCCAAATCAAAAGACTATATTTTCATCCCCCAAACCGAGATCTACGATGAACAATAAATTCTCATAATTACCATTTCATATTTATTTACATTTGTTCCAAAATAATTGATCATTAAATGTGTTATATGTTGTTTTAATAAATTCATAGTTGAATTAATCATTTGTTCCAAAATAATTGATCATTAAGTGTGTTATATGTTGTTTTAATAAATTCATAGTTGAATTAATTATTACAGAGTGAAAGGCACACGTCTGAATCCTGATTTTAATATATGTAATTATATCTACATCTGAAGAGCCAATAATAATAATAATAAGAGGAGGAATTTCGCTGAGTTAAATCAGCTGGGGGCTTGAACGAGCTAATTAGAAGATAATTCATCTCCACAAAGAGCGGAGGGTCAGATACAAAGTTAACGTGCCCAGACTCATTCAGCATTGTTCTTGACTTCTGAAATATCTTGTGGAAACTTCCTGGAGGTAAAAGCACCATTATCCTTCTATCTACAACTTTGCCAAGAGTAATTTTGTGCGAAGGTAGACACCTTTGAAGACCCACATTAGATACTCTAGGTTTTGGCCACTGTTGGACCACTACTGCAGAGTAATGGGAGGCATCCCGTGACAGTAATCTTGAGCGAAGGTTGCTACCCTTGGAAGCCTCATCTTTGTACTCCACCTGTCGGGCCATTGTTGGACCACTACGGCAGATTAACAGAGACAAGCCGCGACAGCCTTGTAATGCTATCAGCAGGTTTATTATAATGTAGTCTTCTTCTTTAAGTATCGTGCCTAATGGCGTAGGAGATGATGTCTCTCCACAACTTCCTGTCTCCAGTAATATTGATCAGTTCTGTTGTTGACGTCTTTCCACGCCATAATGTCAAACTGTTCAGTATTTGTTCTCTGTGTCTTCCTCTATCTCTTTTTTCTTGAATCTTACCTGTTGTTACGACATATTCCAGCTTCCCTCTTCTCATAACATGTGTTCTCTCTCTCTCTCTCTCTCTCTCTCTCTCTCTCTCTCTCTCTCTCTCTCTCTCTCTCTCTCTCTCTCTCTCTCTCTCTCTCCCCCCCCCCCCCCCCCCCCCCCAAAAAAAAAAAGAAGTGGATTTCTTCTTTCTAACTTGTGAAAAAAGTTTCCTTTGTGCATTGGCCTCTCTCAAGACATCCCCATTACTCTTTTTGGCTGCCCTTGGTATTTTTAACATTCTTCTGTGAAACTACATCTCTGTTACCTACAGTGCTTTTCCTACTTGTTTCCTAACTTCCATGACTTATTCTCATACGCCAGGATTGGTTCTATATAACGCTGGAGAACTCTCTTTCTTACTTTCATTGACAAAGAAACGTTGTATAAAATACTCTTCATGTTACAGAATGCTGCTTTGTCCTGAGCTATTCTGCTCTTCACTTCTGAGATGCATCTTCCATCCGTTGTTATTAATGTGCCCAGGTATTTGAATCTATTGACCTGTTTTAAAACTGTTCCATTCACTTTGATAGTATACTCTGGGGAAGCCATTTTCTTTGAGACCACCATTACTTCTGTCCTTCTGCTATTAAGGCTGAGGCCTTTATTTTCACTTTCCGTCGCTATTGTATCAACCATTTCCTGCAGCCCCTTTTCACTATAATGTAGTACACGCTTAACAAAATGGAGGCTAAATAAACTGTACTGTTTATTAAAGTTAGATTTTTAAAATTAAAAAAAAAAAAAAAGCAAGTTAACATCATCCCCGGGCAACAGTCCGATGAGATAACAAAAATACAGAAGTGTAGCAAGTTCAAAGTATTAGGGCTTTACGTCAACGTTAGCATTTTTTATAATTTTATTTTAATTATTACTATTATTTTTACGATGGAAGATGGTCGCACCCCGAAAGATATCTTCTACACACAACTGGCAAGAGAACATTTGGGCGACCGCAGTTGAGGTTCAAAGACGTGTGCAAGAGAGACATGAGGGCACTGGACATAAATCCAGCAACCTGGGTTGAAGCTGCCGATCGCAACAAGTGGCGATGCTCTCTACGGTGCCACCTCAGATTGGGCGAAAAGAAGCTCTCGCGGCAAGCAGAAGAGAGGAGAAAACGTCAAAAGGAAAACCATAAAATAAGCAGCTGAGGGCTATCACCTCAGGCGCGCATTCCCATAGTCAGTTATGACTGAAGTGGTTATTGTTATTATTATTTTTATTATAATTTTGGTAGGACAAATGCGAAAGCATTTAGCTGACTAAGGCAAGGGTTAGGCTCTGTCTCGTGTTTGGAGGCGCACATGAAAGGAAAGATATTGTAAAAGCCGTATAATTAAACACTTTTTCTTTTAAAGTAAGGTGGGGGTTTAAGAGATTTGTGACGTCACACAAATGGTATGGGGTGGGTATTTGTGACGAAGTGTGACATAGCATGCATGGGGTTTAAGAGATTTGTGACGTCACACAAATGGGGTGGGCTGGGTATTTGTGACGAAGTGTGACATAGCATGCATGTGGTTTAATAGATTTGTGACGTCACACAAATGGGGTGGGCTGGGTATTTGTGACGAAGTGTGACATAGCATGATGATGATGTAATGAGTTATCCTATATATAATATCCTAGCTTTTTCTGTCTGTAGGGATCCCGTTACACGCCCATTGAGGCATATTGGGAATATGGTGTTAGGCCCATATTTTCTTGACCATCGGCACACTAGGGGTTATGTGGTCAGCATCACGCCGGCCGCCTTAACCTTCCCAGAAGTTGCTCTGGTACCCAGTTGGAGCTGGGTCGACCCTGGAGCCGTTTGCGGCCTAAAAAAATCCCACCTCATCTGGGGATCGAACCATAGACCACTGAGCTAGGAAGCCAGTGCACTAACCACACTATGCTACCGCGACTCCCTTTTTCTGTCTGTACTTCTCTAAAATAGTAACACGCAACAAAGAAAAGTGCGCAAAACACGGTGTTCATGCGCCATATTAACAGCGTGCGTGTTCAGACTTTTTTTTTTTAAACCTCGGATGTAAAACAAATATTTTATTAATACTCTCCCGAAAATATTAACGATCGACAACGAAAAGTGCGCAAAGGTTGGTGTGCATGAGCAATGTGAACGGCGTGCATGTTCACACTTTGTACAAAATTATTTTACCATTATAATTAACAGGAATGGGCGTACAATGTTCTAAATTTCACGCTTTTGTTAGAATAAAATCAACTGGTATGTTCCTAATGATCGGCTACCACGACAAGTATGGGGGGAATTAAGAGACTTCACTATACTAGGTCCAGCATCGAGAGGTGTGGTGATCAGTTCCCTTCCTCGCTACCTTTTCCTTCCCTAACTCAAGAGCAACGTCATGTGCCCATTTACAGCTGGGTAAACTGAACCGTAATGATACTGTGAATCGAACCCGGCACATTTGCCGCCAGAGACCAGCGCTCTAACCACCCTGCCAACCGGACGCTCCAGAACTAACGTAGCGACTTGTGATAGCGGGCAAACAGCCGTGTTCTATATCACTTTAAGTTTAACAATATTTTCTTGATCGAGCCAGTTTTCTCTCACGGACAGCTGTAAGTCGCATTGTCTCGATCAAGAAATCACAACAAAGCAAAATTAGAAATTAAAACAACAGAAAATCTGTGTACTCTTCTGATGAAAAATCGGATATTTACACCTAATATTATTTTTCACAAGTATTTGAATAAGTAAGATTGCCGTTAAGTATTGGTGCTTTTGGGTTTAATTCCCGTCTTATGACGGGCTTTTATACTAGTAAAAATATAAATATCTAATAATATATACTGACAATCGGCGTGTACTTGTTGGGAAATAAATGTTGAGCAATTTAAATAAAGCTCAGGTAATTAAATAATGGAATCACAAACGGCAACGCGTACTTTATATTATCTGAAGTTATAAGTAAAAAAGAAGGAATTAAATATATAATCATATATTTCACTGCACAAACCTTTTTTTTTAAGTAATAAAGAAGCGTGGGTTTTTAAAACTGTAAAGTAAGCCCTATTAGAAATGTTAAATTAACAGGTGCTCAATATGGAATGCACGAGGAAAGAAGCATCAGTAGGCCAATGGTAACAACAGAATATATTATCTACAGACACCATATATTCTCATTATAACCGATCAGGACTTGAATAGGGAATGGTTATCCATTAATATAAACGCAGAATTTTAATGAGTAGAACAATGGTTATCCATTAATTTAAACGCAGAATTTTAATGAGTGGAAAAATTGTTATTCATTATTTTAAACGCATAATTTTAATAAGTAAAAAATTGCTATTAATTTGTTGTACGAATTAAGCTTTTCCAAAGAAGGCAATTATTAATACTGACTTATGTCATGTCAAGCTACGACGATTTAACTTTTTATTTCATTAGTCTAAAGAGGAGGGCGAAAGTAGGGGGGATATTTAAAAAAAAATTCGGCACAAGTCTGAGTAATGCTATTTATATAATGGAAATACAAAAAGGATGTGAAGGCGAATGTGACTATCCTCCAGCACGCAGAGACAAAAACACACACTGGGATAGTCGCTTTCACCATCTTTGTCTCGCTATTGTTCATAAATTCAGTTTTGCCCAGTTTATATACGGCAATCAATAAAATAAAGTATCCCCGAATTTAGCCTTAAAGTGTAGTGGGGTCTCCAGTATTAAACAAGGACGTGCTAACCATTATACAAGTCGAAAACATATAGGAATCAATACTTTATAACGAATTCGAAGAACCAGCGCATAATATAAATTGTGTGTCGATTCGAGGATTTCAACTTAGCGGCAGAAACTCATAAAACAATTTCATTCTTTCTTTTGTAAAAAAAAAAAAAAAAAACATTGTGTGGCAGAAGATAAGCATATCAGATCTACACAATCGTAAAAGACTACATATAAAGGCGTGTGTGTCACTTTTACGGTTAGGCTTTGAGATGGAAACGCTGTCGAAACTCAGCGAACCGATTTATGATGTATGTTTTCATGACTGATGTATTTCTATATTTGGTATTCACTACCGCTATTTTAATCTCTGCTGTGCCTCCTGCTACAAGTTGATTCCTTATTGCGCTTGACGTAATTAGAAACGCAATCCGTTGTGATTAATCTCTACTGCATATACATTGGTTTACTACTGCAAAATACCATATCATAACACAGTAATCTACTAACATACGCACGTCAGATACTAATCACTAAAATAGCAACATATTAAGGTAGCAGCACTAAATAATTCAACCTCCTAGTGACAGTTCATGAATTACATTTGTTGTGGTTGCTAATGAGAATTCCGTTTTTAATTTTACCGTATGCTGAGAAGAAAGACCCATCATGGCTAGGGCGTAACCCAACCCCATACATATATTTAAACCTTTGTTAGCCCCTCCCAGCTTTACCATATTATATAAAAACATACTCGTCCAGTTCTAACACAAGGTAACAGTAATGCACTAAAATATGTTAATTAAATGCAAAGTATAAAAATGGCAAACTGTCGTACGGATAGGTTTGAGAGTTATTTTTGGCCCGTCTGGGTAGAGTGGATGTTGATAAGTACGTGAGAAAAAAAGGTGTGAGATATAGATTTTCACAGGTGATAGTTTAAGGAGAAGATATGTCTATGGAATGAGTGTGTTTTTCTATTCCATCCTATCTATACGACTATAATTTAGTACAAGACAATCTTTTCCTCCCTATACATAGAAATATAAGTTTAACTACACACACACACAGCTATGTGACAACAAGACACACAAACGTGAAAAACTATGGTTAATTGGGTATGGGTCTGACCAACACACAAAGTAAGTTTTCTTTGTTGTTTATTATCATTAAACTTGACAACATCAAATATCTAAAGAAAGATCAAATAAAATCAGATTTTATAGACATAGGAAAATAACAGAATAAATGTGCCCTCCCCTCTTGAGAAAAGAACCCAAAAAAAAAAGTTAATAACCCAAAGGTCAAAGGTTAGCACTATGTTACAGCATAGACAGTAAAGAAAAATAAAACAAAGTTCCCACTAAATGCTATCCCGTAAAGTAAACAATTTTAAAGCAAAATCAAGGATGATTACATTCCTGTAACAAGGAAAAATATTCACTCTCTGTCATACGTGGCCACTCAATCACTCCTTACCTACTCTTGGTGATATCCCTTTGGAAATAGAATTATCCTGAATATAAAATTGCCAGTGGTTTTATCTTCCAAATTGGCCCCAGTCCATCCTCCAATAAATAATATTAAGAAGGTGGACGCCTAATTTGGTGGTTTATTCCTGGATGGACAAATGACACGTCGAATAGTTAGTGTAGAAACCGAGATCTTGGGTTCACAGTAAACAGAGGAAAAATTCTTCCAGTATTGGGAAACATCTGGTTGCTTAAAACTGTTACCATTTTTTGATAAATGATGGTAAATCCTAGCGGCTGACTCTATGGTGAGCGCCGATTTTGAAACAGCGTAACTTTCTGGATAAATCCGCTGATACGACTGTCAAAAGTCAGATAGTGTTATTATTTCTGCACAACCCCTGTGGGCTGATAAAATAGAAAAAAATATCTGGGTATTGATAAGTCCAGTTAAATTTACAAGTTAAAAATGTTGCTGGTATATCTTTGGCCAATCCTGTTCACAAATGAACTTGGGGATGCACAAGCCAAGAAAAGACAACATTAACCATTCAGTAAATGAAGAAAAGGACCAAAATAGAAGACCGCTGGCCGCTCTTGTGATCAGGTCTGCTTAGGAATAAAGAAACATTATGGAAAAATGCTACTATTCTATATATCTACATATATGCACACGGACGGGGACAAGACGATCTCTTATCCGCTCTGTCAGTCCTGATTAAATTTAAAAGGCACACGGTGTCTTTAGCCTATTCCTATTCGGTCAGCTGGCGCTAGCGCTGCGTGTCTAGGTCGGGTGAAGGTATACGCCCTCCCCGCCCCTGGCTCGCGTTAACGATCAGCGTACAATGTCTATTATTATTTAATTGTCCATACGCGCACTTACAAAATATCGTCTGTCATTAATAGCTATTAAATTGTCGGCGTCTGTTTGTTTAGTCGTATAATATTAAATAATAGTCACTTATAATAAATACACACAATGAAATAAACGTGAAATCTATTCTGTCACTATAGTCGCCCTAGCACTTAATCAGTCAACTAGAACCATATCTTCTTATGTGAGAAAGCGGGTGATGGAAATTACATTCTAACTGCACATCTGGTAAAAAAAATAGCTACGCGTTATTTTATTTCACTAGTTTTAACGATAGAAAATCACAGTGAATTATAATGGTAAAACTTAACACAATAAATTACGTAAATGCTAATTTCTATTACCAGAATATCGGAATAAAGATCCCCACGAAATCTATTAACACATCTTCCACAATGGTTCTAGTCTACGTGTTTAGACTATCCGAAAAATTCTGAGCGACAACTGATAGCGGGTGTAAGAAACCACAGTTTATATATATTATTGGCTCTCTGATCTATAGATCATGCCTAAGGGTCTTTTATATTTGGACATGCGACCTAATATAACCGACTAGGTTGAACGGGACGCGCCTCGCCAAAACTTTATTTAAAAAAAAATGCTACTTTTCACACTATTGTGCATAGCAGAGAATCGTGAACAGAGTTCCCCAGATAAAAGGTTTTTACGGTCGCTCTGTCGGGCGTTGCTAATCTACATCAGAAGAATTATCACGTCTAACGGGTCTCTCGAAGATTTTGCCCCGCGACTCGACATCAAAGCCACTCGGGAAATTCCCGGCTATCCTGAGTACGGACTTCAAAGGGTCTTCGGTTTCTTCACGTGCGGTCTGTCAGACATCGATGATTGACAGATCAGCTCGCGTAAGAAACTTGGGTAAACAAACCTCATTCGCTCCCTGTTATGACTGGCAGGTCGCGAAAGTTGGTAAACAACTTCGTTTGTTTATGGTCAAGGAAAAGAGGCGTGGATTAAAAGGTGAGTAAGACATGCAGAAAACTGCATGGTTTTGCTAGCAAATCATAGAACGCTAACGAGGTCACGAAAGACTGTCAGATACTGTAGGCTATATTTCCATTATACATCACACAAGCCACCAAGTATAAAAATAGCAAGTCACAATACATCTGTGCCTGCGTCTAGTCCATCAATCATTCAGGAAGAAATCGTACGACTGAACAATAATAGAATCAGAGAAACTAAGAACAGAATAAACATATGATATCTGAAGCTTTTTTTTTTTTTTTTTTTTAATAAAGTTTTGCCTCGTTTTGGCGAAGCGCGTTCAGTTCAACCTAGTCGGTTATATTAGGGCGCATCTCCAAATATAAAAGACCTTTAGGTCTGATTTTGATGTGTATAATCATTTTCCCCTGATCGAGGGGAATTTAGTAAAATGTAAGACGCTGTGAAAGTAAACTGACTGCAGAATGGAAAAGCGTATGTCTATAGACAACTAATTTATACTCAAACACATACGCCATAACTCTCCAATTTCCTCCTTCCCATTTTTCCAAATAAATATAACCACCACAAAACAATAGTTGGTTTTAAACAAAACAACTGTTGGTGTTTGTGAGTAATATTACAGTCTCACGGCATTCTAAATAAGAATCGTGGAATTTAAGTTACTGCTGGTTTGCGGATCAGATATTCAAGGCTGAGATTAAGAGTTCTTGTTCATATGAGCACTGGTCATTTGATAATGGTTACATTGGCTATTGTACACCTCGCTCAAGTATATCTGCCTCTGACACTGGTGTCGAGCTCTATTTTCTTTTCCTTCACTATGGAGGCTTGAATTCGCTGTCTGATCTCCGAGTTACCGACATTCTGCTGTAATATATTTCAATGTTTCTGTCATTCTTTGGGCGGAGCTTTTCCCTACCTTTCTATATTAACTCTACTCGGGTCTATCTGTGAGCCAGATCTATAAGATCAGTGTCGCATAGAGATTTATGATCAATAAATTTTCTATATTCTTTTCTTTTCTACCCGTGTCCTCTACTTTATTATCGCTCTTTTATCCTTTTCCTGTTGTTCGCATTCGTTCGTTTGCGACAAAATATTACTTTCCCATTCTGACTTTGCCGTTTCTTTCTCATACTAGTAACGCATTTTATTGCGTAATATGTCAGTCCCTGGACGAGACGAAATAGTGTGAGAATTCGTCTAGTCAGACATAGAGAGCAGACATTTGTCTACATTTTCATCTGACACGAGTTTTCTTCGGCTAAGTTTCTCGGCGTGAGGTGTGGAAACTGCCATCTGCATCGCTCAGAAATGAGACATGTCGGCGTGAGGTGTGAAGACGCGTTTTGGCAGTTATGGCCAGCGTCTAAGGGAATGTGAAGTGTTAATAGGAGAGGGGGAGACGGGGGTTTGTGAAAATAGCGCGCATCCTTTGTCTGTTTAAGATATAAACCAAAGTTTTAGACTTCATTCTTTCAGTACTCCGCAGTCAAGACTAGAACGATCTAGCGTTCGATTCCTAAAGATCTCTGTTGATAGAAGCATCATTTAGTTGGTCGATTGCCACCTAGCTTTCGATTCCTAAAATCTCTGTTAATAGAAGCATCATTTAGTTGGTCGAAGTGGATTTAGTTCTTAGTAGTTCTGTGTTGAGGTAAATATATTATATATATATATTGACTAGTAGTGTTGAGTGATTCAGTGATAACCGCTTATTTCATTTTACTAGTTAGATTTCTGTGCAGAAGAAATTAAATTTATGAGTCTGTTATATTCTCTAGCTGACGTGTTTCAGTGGATAGCCAAATAAATTATAATTTCTAGCTTAAACTCATGCAGCTATAAATAAATTTAATTAAATTGCTACTAATTTGTCGAGAATATTTTAAACTAACTTATAACTGCACTGATTCATCATTGAGTATTGACGAAATACGTATGTATTTCTAATTCATGATGACTGATTTTAGAAATATAACTTATGTCACGGGAGATTTAAACGATAAGACAAGCTCTACGCTTGCAGTTTATAATGTAAGTTATAACCGAGGAATAGTATGTATAAGTATTTTATATGTTGTTTTCTCTTTATTCAGTGAAACTGGGGTAGCCCAACTTTACCAACGGTTTTAGTACTGGGAAATATCTGTGAAGAACATAAACATTTTTTTCTTAAAGACTTGGGTGTATAAAGGCATTGCGTTGGCATCCAGAACGACAGAGTACCCATTACATGAACTTTAAGATTAAATGAAGTAACGGGTCCATCGAGCCAGATTTAATTCTTCCTGAGAAAAACCTCAAGTACATTTCAGCCCTTGTGGCAAGTAAAGTATTACTATCAGTAACATTCCGACGGAGTCCTGACTAGTTGTGGTGTGACCAAATAAAGTCCTATACTGAGAGAAGGCACCGACCTGACATTCCTAGGTACTAGAAATCTAAGCTATTGACACTTTGCTCGCTGTTAACGTTCGTGCCTGGACAATTTTAATGTGACAGAACCAGATATCCTAAAATAAGAATAACCAAGGAAACGTTACCTGAAGTAGTGGATTCAACTTATCTTTGCGGGACTGGGGTTCCCTTGGCCAAGACTACCCTGGAGATTCTGTATGTGCATGTCCTAAAATTGTTTTTCCAGAAGTTGCTACCAAAGCTGTAAGTACGAATGCAAGCTAGTGATCACGGCTGACTGAATAGAGTGAATGCAGGACTGAGCGATTCCTTTAGTTTGATGTAGTTTTATGTGTTGTGATGGAATTTTATTATGATAATTAAAATTCACTTGAACTTATTCCAGTGTGTCGGTCAGTTCGTTCCCAATTATCTATATTTCCACTGTCATAGTTTCACGTCGGTGTGTCTATTGTGATCACTTAGGTGTGTGTGTATGTGAGGGATATATATATATTACTATATATTATACTAGACTGTCTGACAAATCTTAATCTGTTGTAGATGATAGGCTGACTGAGAGAAAGCATCTCGAGGGTCAGAGACCGACTCTAATATATTTCCCCCATCTCACTCGTGAAATCTATTTCTATTTTAGCATCTCCCACTGAGCTATCACTTGTTTCTATTGCTATTCAGAAGGGACCAACCCAAGTCTTAATTCCCCTATCAAAAATCTACGACAGAATGGTGGCTCGTTTTTCCGGGAATTGAACTCTAGTCCTGAGCAAATACGAATATCAGCTCGTCTGCAGGATTAATTTTCTTTCTTCTGATATAGAGTAAGAGTGTGATGTCTTGTGAGTTTTTATATCTTTAAAAATAACTATCCCCTAGACAAACGATCTTTTTATGGGCGTGCTGACCACACAATTAATAATTGGTTTTTCCACAGCATTTTTGAGTAATATACATTTGAGTTACAGGTTGATTTTGTCGGAATATATGTTAAGTACTGATTTTGTAATACTAAACCGTTGGTAGAGTTTGTGATTGTTGAGCAATCACAGGGTTCCGAAGAAGTAGGTGTTTGAGCTAAGCTAAGGAGCGCGTTCAGACAATTACGTCCTGTTAATTGCCTCCCTTACCATAACTGACATCAGGGGTGAACTTGTGGTGGACTTAAATAGTAAGGGAATTTTTTTTCTCCTTAAATTTTTGCAATAATTATTTTGTTTCCACTGTAGCAACGTATTTTTCAGTGAGAGCGATAGATAGATACTATAGTATATGAGGAGGTATCCCAGGTTAAAGTATATCATCTTTTGTTTTGGTATTTTCTCGCAAGTGGTAGGAACCAGAGTATCCTTTTTCTTCTTTTCTTCCTTGAGTAGTCTCAGTCACTGATTTATTATGGCCGAGAGGGCGAAACTGAGGCAGATGTTCAGACAGGAAGCAATGGAAGAGGAACTGGACGGCGACGAAGCGAAAGCTTTCATCAGGGACGAACTTGAGAGATATGATGTGGAGCAGAAGGAAAAAGCAGCGGAGAGGAAAGAAGCGGAAGACCGTTGTTAAAGTCATATTTGGTATATTAATCTTTTATGATAAAAAAAGAAGGGAATTAATCATTAAGACTTGTTGTCAGGTCGGGTTATTGTTATCTCGCCTGAACAGCGCGGTAGTCAGCTGTTGATTTGTTTAAAAGTGCAATCTAGTATTTACTTGTATGTTCTAAGAAGAAAACGTGTAATCACTACTAACATCTCTGCGGCGAGTTACCGCGTGAGATGTATTTTGATTAGGAATGTTTTGAACTGAGCAGTCGCTCGCTAACCCGAGAGATGTGTTGTGAACTGTACTGAGCGATAGGGCTCGTAACAGTGTGTTCCTAGCGAGTGAAGGGGAAAGAGATTTTTTTTTAGCGATGTTCTCGATGTGTACCAGAGGATATTCTTGGTACCGGCATTTTTTATGCTTATGGGATATATGTGATTATCCGGCAGATGTATGTGTGTTGTTTATGACTGCAGTGGACGCAGTCCCTTTTGAGTATAATGGATAGTAATGGCCATATTAACAGTGTTGTTTATGACTGCAGTGGACGCAGTCCCTTTTGAGTATAATGGATAGTAATGGCCATATTAACAGTGTTGTTTATGACTGCAGTGGACGCAGTCCCTTTTGAGTATAATGGATAGTAATGGCCATATTAACAGTGTTGTTTATGACTGCAGTGGACGCAGTCCCTTTTGAGTATAATGGATAGTAATGGCCGTATTAACAGTGTTGTTTATGACTGCAGTGGACGCAGTCCCTTTTGAGTATAATGGATAGTAATGGCCGTATTAACAGTGTTGTTTATGACTGCAGTGGACGCAGTCCCTTTTGAGTATAATGGATAGTGATGGTCGTATTAACAGTGATGTTTATGACTGCAGTGGACGCAGTCCCTGTTGGAGTATTGATGCTATTCGATGCAATGTAAACTGTCTCTCGTCTGTGTTGTGTCGTGAATAAAGTGTTCTAAACGTCACCAGTTGTTTAACATTCGATGACTTCTACGTGTGTTACGATGTGGTGAGTAACTGTACACACATATCTGAAAACAGTCTACACAGTGACAGAACACCAACAGTACTCATTGACATAAATAATAAAACAGCATATATATCATTGATGGCCGATATAACATTGTGAATATAAAGGAACACTATATAAACATTTGGTGGTTTTCAGTCTCAACGGGAATTTACACCTAGTAGCCCTGTGTGGGGATGGCCAATTAAAATTAGACATTTAACATTGATTGCTGATGTTGATCGCATTTATCTACGTACTAGAACTTGGATTATTAATAACCATCTACAACTGCAGAAGGATTTCAAGTTCGCATTTACGGTTGTTCAACACGGGTGCTTCATGTACACGATTTGGCAGTTTCCAGTTCCAGTTGTCCTGTGCGGTGTACGAGCATAGACCATTCTGTATCCAGTACGTGAAGTGAGAGGGGTCAAGCTCCAGTGACTTTCTGCGGTGTATTGTTTTCATCAGCGGACTGTGTGATACCTACCGTTTTGTCGGGCAGAAAGTTCTGGATTATTTACAGTTGACAAGATAAGTGGGTTTTTGTTGTGAAAACTGTACCACTTTATGTCTGTCAAAAAGCCTTCCGAAATTGTGCATTATTGTCCTATTAAGTGTTTTATGTTGAACATTTTGTGTTTCATGTAGAATTATGAAGATAACATCCCAGTTTACCCAGGGCTTCATAAGGTTCTGTAGGAGTTAGTTTGTTTCAATTAAGCGATTATTCCGGTAAAAGGATACAAACATTGCCGTAGGTTAGGTCACTAGTTGTCTCTTGGGACAATTATTGTTTAGGTGTGACGTAACGTTTCATTGTTGTTATTGTTGTATTTTTCTTTGTTCCTTAGTTTATTGATTAATTTGTTTGTCGGTGTCTTTCTCTTTTCCCTATCTTTCATTTTTTATACACATTTTCGTTTATACACTGTGCTGTTTCTTGTCTTGTTAATATTTGCAGTTATCATTACATGCTATGTAACATTATTTGCTTTAGTTCCGCTGTACTGTTCAGTTGATTTCTGCAAACGTTTTTTCGTTTGTTTTCTTGTATCTTGTCTTTGTAACTGTTATTCTTTTTGTTTATATCATATGTTGGTTGTTTGTGATTTATTGGAGGACTTTATGCATATGTGATTAAGGCTATGTGATAATATTGACACACTTCATAGTGATATAAATTTATCTCTCATACTGATGTAACAAAAGTTCTATACGCAAGAACTTGTGGTATTATGGTATACAGAGATGGTTAGATATTTTCAATCTTATGAAGAAATATTTAGTTCGTAAGCTGGAAAAGGAATTATCTAAACTTTAAGGGACATAAACTGATAATAATTATAAGTGGTGAATATATATAGTGGAATTGGTGATTGAACCACTATGGATTCTGAGATAGATCCTGAGGATATGGATCCTATATTGCAATATATATTTGATGGAGGTAAATATTGTGAAAGATTGCGAGGCCCACAGCTGGAAGGATTTGTGATGGACCGTTTTTTGGTTGATGTGGCATGGGCCCTAAGGTTTTTTGCTGAGGATACATTTCATTCCGTTCCTCACTTAATGATGGCTAGGCATTTGGCGGATTTGGTGCATTACCTTCGGGTATTTTTGCACAAGAATACTGAGTCTAAACACGATTTTATGACGGAGGTGATACACGATATAATTCACAACGACATTCCTAACAATCACAAACAGGAGTTACAAGATGAGGGGTTAAAAGACATAATTTATAATGATATTCTTCATGACCAGAAAAAACATTTAGAAGAGGAGGAGCGTATGAAAGTCATCAAGCGAAGTGCACTACAGGAAAGGGAAAATTTCTTAGAAAATATTGCTAAAGAGAGCGAATTACAGGAAACAGTATCGAGACTTACAGATGATTTAAAGGAATCAAACACAGAACTTACTAAAGTGAAAGCAGCGTTAGATTCTGCATTGAGCAAAATCAAAGATTTGGAAATTCAAGTGGATTATAAATATGGAGAAGTTAGTAATCTCAAGCAGCAACTTCAGGAAAAGAAAGAGAGGTGTGGAAAATTAGAAGCTGAGACAATTGACCGTGATAGGTCTTATACAGAGACGCTTCTTGATTTATTGAGTAAAGTGAATTCTTGTATGGAAGAAGAGATGTATACTGTATTTTTCCGAATGAAGTTGAGGAGCTAATGAATAATGAGAATAATGAAGTTGAAACACAGCAACTAAAGGTAGATAAGGGAAATGATGAAGAAGAGACATTAGAAATGTTAATGGCTGAGAAGGAGAAAATGATTAAGGTCGAGAATTTACTGGTGGAGGAAAGTGACAAAAGGTTGACACTTGAGAATTTAAACAACAAATTGGGTGAAGAGATTTCACTTCAAAAGGTGGAGATCAGTGAATTAAGAAACAGGGTGAATAGATTGGTAGATATTATTTTAGACTGCAAAGTGTTGTCTCCTTTCAATGTTGACAGTGGTAGACAGAAAGTTGATTATCAACATGTCTTAAAGGCACCGAGTCAGCAACAGACACTCGGCGCAAACACTAACAGTAAACATAGTAGTCGAAAATCCCTGCGCGGAAAATACAATTTTTCACGCACCAGTGATGCTAATATTACTGATTCTTGGCGACATGCCAACAAAAGAAATTCTACTGGTACAGTCGGTACTGTAGATAACAAGAAAAACTGTGAGAAATTTCAAGGCAAAAATTATAATACCAACCATAAATCTACTAGTGGAAATTCCCATAAAGTCATAACTAATGACAAAGTTAGTCGTACTTGTGCCCGAAATAATACTAAGTGTGTTGGTAACCACAATGATTCTATTATTCCTATTCCTGATCAAGGTGTTAAGTATATCACCACAGAAAAGATTAGAAACAGTGTTGTTAGGAAAGATAATCCAGATCTCGAACAGTATCAAAGGAGTGTACAAAATTGTAATTCTTCTTTGCCAAGAAATCAAAGAAAGGCTAACAGATATCAAAATTCTGGTTCTAAGGATTTTAAAAATTCTAGTGGAAATAACTACTATAGAGATTATCGATCATATGATAATTTTTCTACAAGACAACAAGAGCCATCGGGCAGATATTTTTATCAAAAGAGAAATAATAATGCTTCCAATTATAATAGAAGATCGCATGCTAATTGTGCCCAACAAAAACCTAAGGTTATTATTAATAAAGGTAATAATAAGATTGGTAGTCTTTCTAATACTACTACTTGTTTTCGCTACCTTGGGTGTAAAACTTTATTTCAGCCTACAGCGACAACGCCCTTGACTGACTGTCAGCTTCTCCCTGAGCATTCCTTGTTGTTCACAAGCGGGGAAGGAAGGTTTATTGACAGCCATGAGGGGGCCGGAGATTCTCACAACCACGGGTGATGGTAAAAGTGGCATTAACTTTCGTCTTGCCACATTAAATTTTTTAACTACAGTGAAAATTTTCATTTGTATTTTTTCACAGCGACGGCTTTGCGTTAAAGGTCAGCGCTCATGTGTCGCATGAGATGAGAAAAATGGATACTACCTTACGCCTTTGTGATTAATGAGGTGAAGTCAGACAGCTTGTAGAATCCATATTATACGGAGTTGCCCTTTCAAATTAATGGATGATTTCTACACCGAGTTTCTACACCGCGGAAATTGTTTATATTTAATTTTTTGGATAAAATATTACTGTATGAATAATGTATTATTGTATTGTATAGTATGGGGCATTATATGGCGTTGCATCAAATAATGTGTATGTTCATAATTATGCACTATTGCATGCCCATATCTTTTCCGTGTGACTGTGTTTTTGATTACGCGCCAGTGCATTGCATGCTATTTTTACTCTATGGTGATTTCGATAGACATGATGCACGTATTATGATTGGAATCTGGTGTAGCGTATCGGTCTGTAGTAACTTGTCTTTATTGTTTGATGAATTAGTGGACTGTTGGTATTTACACTCCAGTCAATGTCCTTTGACCGATCTATGCCATTTGTGTTTGACCTTAGCGTTACGTTCAGAGGTTTGGAGTCATAGTGAAGATTCATTAAATATTAACGTGCTTTTGCAACAGTGATTGCTAGTACAATTTACTATGCATAATGAGTTTGCCAGCCCTATGCACAAACTCATTAGCTACGAGGGTTCCTAAGTATTTTTGTTCACTGAATTTAGACTTCTTTCTTGTATTTTGGATGTCATGTCTAATTAAGATATTAGCACATACAGAGATTGTGTTAATTAACTGTTATGTTCTGTAATGTAATTTTGGAACATAATTTGTATGTATCAGAGTTGATTATGTAATTTTAGAAACAGATTGTGAAACACTGATTTTTTTTTTTTTTAGAGCATGATACTTATGAATTTATATAATTTGATCTTCTTACCAGTTAAAAATTCAACATTTTCATTCAACAGTATGGATATTTTTTGAAACCATAACATAATTTTTTATAGAACATTTTCGTATTTCATTGTATCAGGAGATTGTAGATTTCTTTATAGTGTATTGCTATTAAGTTGAGAAACGCACAAGTTTACAGCTAAAGAACATTAATAGCTCAGCTGAACGTAATTATCAGCCTAAAGTAACTTAAAGGCATTAAGTCAAAATACATTATATTATGCTTATATATGTGCAAGTTGTTATGCAGATAACAGGGTATATTTTTTCCATGTGTTTTTCGGTGTCGAATTTGATTTAAACTAGTATTCGCGTATTGTGCGTTTACTTAAGGATCGGTTTTTTTGTTTTTTTTGTGTTAGAGATTACATGTATTTTTTTTTCTTTATTAAACCTGATTGCATTTTTGATCTATTAATGATAGCGGTAAACTACTTATAAAAAAAACAATACTATTTTTATGAAACTTAATTGTTACGAAATATTTTTGTATTGTACTTTTTTTTTCCCCTGACATTGAATTTTTTTTCTGTGCCCAACGCTCGATTGTGCGCTAGGGGAGTAATATTGTTTAGTGGTGACGGTACATGTAAAAGATGATTTCTCTGATATTAGGAGATTTTTTCTTTTTTTTTTCTTTACCTAGCACTTCATTGTGCGTTAGTTGTAATTTATTTATAATGGCGTTATTATTGATCTTATGTTAATGATATCTATGATAATTCATTTTAGTTATAAATAAATTTTATAACTTGGCTAGATTTACTATTATACTTTGTTTAGCTAGCTGTCCTGTTATGATTGTATTTATTTAGTCAATACATTGTTGATTAGATTGTAATTAGGATGCATTACTGCCATCTTTCTCTAAATGCATATCTTTGCTGATCGTTCTTTATTTCATGCCGTTTCTTCTATCGACTTTTCGGTATGGATTCAGATCTTGTGTACGCTTCCTTATTTCATCTGCGTTTCACTTGATGCTAATTGTATACTTTTCCTTCTTTCGACAATTATACTTGTATTTTGTATTGTTAAGTTTATTATATGACTTCATATAATGCAGCTAATGGTAATAGCTGTATTTATTTGATAGGTAAGGAATGGTTGATCTTAATCGCTACCATGCGATGTCATTGATTTTTTTTTTTCCTATTCCGATGTCATTGCTGGTTTTTCAGTGTTGGTCATTCTTCTTTTTGATTGATCTTTTCTTTTCATTTTCTATTGAATGTTTCCTACTTCGTCTGTACAGTAGGGGTTTAATGTGGTTCGAAATCTATCATATTTCTTAGCTAGTTGATTATTTTGTATACCTCATATGTTACTTTACATGTTATGATGATATTTCTTTTCTCGTTGGACAATATGACTTTACATACGTTGATTTTTGTAACTAGATATTAGATCTTTATCGACCCCCCTTATTTTGTCGATGTAATTTTCAAAAAATGATAGAATCATTTTTTTTTCCCGGGGGGCGGTGTAGATGTTAAAGTCATATTTGGTATATTAATCTTTTATGATAAAAAAAGAAGGGAATTAATCATTAAGACTTGTTGTCAGGTCGGGTTATTGTTATCTCGCCTGAACAGCGCGGTAGTCAGCTGTTGATTTGTTTAAAAGTGCAATCTAGTATTTACTTGTATGTTCTAAGAAGAAAACGTGTAATCACTACTAACATCTCTGCGGCGAGTTACCGCGTGAGATGTATTTTGATTAGGAATGTTTTGAACTGAGCAGTCGCTCGCTAACCCGAGAGATGTGTTGTGAACTGTACTGAGCGATAGGGCTCGTAACAGTGTGTTCCTAGCGAGTGAAGGGGAAAGAGATTTTTTTAGCGATGTTCTCGATGTGTACCAGAGGATATTCTTGGTACCGGCATTTTTTATGCTTATGGGATATATGTGATTATCCGGCAGATGTATGTGTGTTGTTATGACTGCAGTGGACGCAGTCCCTTTTGAGTATAATGGATAGTAATGGCCATATTAACAGTGTTGTTTATGACTGCAGTGGACGCAGTCCCTGTTTATGACTGCAGTGGACGCAGTCCCTTTTGAGTATAATGGATAGTAATGGCCATATTAACAGTGTTGTTTATGACTGCAGTGGACGCAGTCCCTTTTGAGTATAATGGATAGTAATGGCCATATTAACAGTGTTGTTTATGACTGCAGTGGACGCAGTCCCTTTTGAGTATAATGGATAGTAATGGCCGTATTAACAGTGTTGTTTATGACTGCAGTGGACGCAGTCCCTTTTGAGTATAATGGATAGTAATGGCCGTATTAACAGTGTTGTTTATGACTGCAGTGGACGCAGTCCCTTTTGAGTATAATGGATAGTGATGGTCGTATTAACAGTGATGTTTATGACTGCAGTGGACGCAGTCCCTGTTGGAGTATTGATGCTATTCGATGCAATGTAAACTGTCTCTCGTCTGTGTTGTGTCGTGAATAAAGTGTTCTAAACGTCACCAGTTGTTTAACATTCGATGACTTCTACGTGTGTTACGATGTGGTGAGTAACTGTACACACATATCTGAAAACAGTCTACACAGTGACAGAACACCAACAGTACTCATTGACATAAATAATAAAACAGCATATATATCATTGATGGCCGATATAACATTGTGAATATAAAGGAACACTATATAACAACCGTCTATTACAGCAGAAGAAGATTGAGGAAGAAATGGAAATCCGCAGGGCGAACGAATGAGAGAAGGAGAGACAGCATGAGGAAAGAGAGGAGAGACAGCATGAGGAAAGACAGAAGGAGATGGAGGAAAGACAGAAGGAGAGACAACATGTATTGGCTCTCAAAGCTCTAGAAGTCCAGAGTCGTGGGGCTGCCTCTACCTCCAGCAATGGAGAGTCTTCTCCTCATTCTTCTTTAACTGATCCTTCTAACCCTCAATCTTTTCAACTCAACGCTATGTCTTTTGCTCTAGAATCTTTCCCTTGTCCTAACGAGAAGATTGACACATGGCTAGAAAAATTTGAGAAAATTGCAACCGGTTTAGAGAGATCGCGTTGGAATATGAAGCTTTCTCAGGCTTTGAAAAGCAGTGGGTATGATGTTTACGCCAAACTGGAAAGCAGCAAACAAGACAACTACGAAGTGTTGAAGAAAGCGTTACTAGAGCGTTTTGAAATGAATGCTCGAAAATTTTTGCAACTGTTTCGCAACAGCAGGAAGGCAAACTCTGAAACTTTTCAGCAGTTCTCGTCTCGTTTGAAGGGATACTTGACAAAGTGTCTTGAGCTCTCGCAGCTCCCCTCTACCTATGAAGGTCTGGAGGAATTTGTTATAACAGAACAAATAAAGAACACTTTGTCTGCTGACACCCGAAGATTTTTAGCTGAGCAAGGTGCAGAAAAGCTTGAAGACATTTTGGAAAAGTCTGAGCGATATCACAATGCGCTGGCTGAACTGCCGGCCACAAAACGTAAACCGACAGAAGAGCCTTTTCGAAAGAACAATCTAGACCAATCTTCTCATGTTTCTAACCAGAATAACCACAGAGAAACTGGACCCCAAAACCCCCCTTCTGAAAAATCCAAGTTCTACAAAAACAAGTACCCCAACCACAGTAAACAGTCTGATCAACCCGACCGCCCTTCATAGCACCGCAGCCAGCGAGGACAAGGTGACAAAGGGAAAACCCCTGCGCACGGGACTAATGATCAGAGCGAGCACACCGAGCCTAAACGCATCGGATGCTTGCTAACAGTCTCGAAAGGCGGAATTATTGACAGTGATTCCCAACCTGAGGGAGAGAGACCCTCAACGCGAGGTACTGTTATTTTGAACGGTTCTCAAACTTTTTGTTTATTTGACACGGGGCTTTCTTATGATGGCATTGTTGCAAGACACCTGGTTAAACCCAGTCAAGAGACAGGAGAGACCGTCCAACTTTGTGGAGTTTCTAAGAGTGAGGCACCTACAGCGCTTCCCATCGCATTGGTGGAGATACACTCTGACTGTGTCAGAGGCGTGATCAAAGCGGCTGTTATGAATGACCCCATCTACCCAGTCATACTTGGCGGTAGATACGTGTTTATTGGGAAACCGGAAGAGCCGATTGTGGCAGCAGTAACTACAAGAGGGCAAACCAAGAAGGAACGGAAGCCTGCGCCTAATTTGTTACTTACGGAACTTAAAGAAGCGCAACAAAAGGACCCCACCTTGGCACCCTGCTTTAGGAAACTGCCCAAGGCTAAGGAACCCAGACAGCACGGGGAAATTTTTTCTAAGGATGGCGTACTTTATCGCAGAACGGACAAGCCTGAACAAGGTTACAATCAGCTCCTAGTACCGAAACAGTACAGAAGCCAAATCCTAGAAATGGGGCACTCTCTTCCCTTCAGCGGACATATGGGACAGAACGCCACAAACCAACGGATAACTACTCATTATTGGTGGCCAGGAGTAAATACTGATATTATCAGGTATGTGAAATCCTGTGCCCAGTGCCAACGTGTACCACCCAAGCAACGGACACCCCCAGTTTCCATGGGTGAAATGCCAATAATGGGAATACCATTCTAACGGGTTGTGATCGACATTCTAGGACCCCTAGAAAGGACTAAAAGAAGGAATAGGTTTATCCTGGCCTTAGTCGACACATGCACGTTATGGGCAGAAGCTATCCCGCTAACATGCGCAGATGCCAAGCATGTCGCAGAAGCCCTCGTGCAGATTTTCACTCGGTTGGGATTCCCTCAGCAAGTGCTGACGGATAACGGATCTCCATACCGGAACCTGTTGATGGATGAGATCGTAAAGATCTTGAGGGACCAGCACATCTACACTAAGCCTTACACTCTGGCCAGAAGTGGGTTAGTAGAACGTGTTAACGGAAACCTCAACATGATGCTAAGTAAACTGGCACAAGTGAAATCTGACGATTGGGATCTTTCTATCCCTGCAGCTCTATTTGGCTACAGAGAAACCCCACATACGTCCACATGATTTCCGCCAGCCACGCTTTTATTCGGCAGACCCATTAAGGGCCCGCTTGAAGCCTTACTCAGGTCGCTGACAGACCAGAAGGCTGATGAGACAGTTGTCTCAGCAAGTAAATATGTGTCGGATTTAAAGGAAAGGTTGAAACTAGGATGGGATCTAGCAACGACTAACTTTAAGCGAGCACGCGCAAAGCCCGCTAACCGATACAGGAAAGTCGCGAAAGAAAGAGAACTGGAAGCAGGAGAGAAAGTTTTAGTGTTACTCCCCACCGGGAACAACAAACTGAGGATCGGATGGCAAGGGCCGTTTACCGTCCTGAAAAAGATGGTACTTGTGTGATATTTCACCGCTAAAATCAAATTTTCCAAATTTATTACCCAAACTGACAACCGTACTTTTTCTTGACTGAAAAAGGTTGATTTCACATTGTGATTTGGGAGGGCAAGTTCGTCGTGCATTCATAGTTGACACGCTTACGACAGACCCGCCCTCAACCCCCCCCCCGGTATTTTAAGTTTATAAGCAATAAAACGGTATTGAATTGGGACCTAAGATGCGTCAACAGTGCTCCACTACCGCGATAAGTTACCGGGTTTCTGGTTCAAAGCTTGGTAGAGTCTAACCAGCTGTAAATGGGTACCTGACTCTGATCTTGAGTTAGAGAAGGCAACAGCAACGAGGACGGGAACAGGTGTCACGCATCAGTCTAACCAGCTGTAAATGGGTACCTGACTCTGATAGGGACTTGAAAGCTGATGATGATGATGATGATTACGATGACTAGCAATTCCCTAGACTTAAGGGTCTTTTATATTTGGACATGCGCCCTAATATAACCGACTAGATTGAACGGGACGCGCCTCGCCAAAACAAGACAAAACTTTAAAAAAAAAATGTTAGATTCCTACATGTGTGAATTTTTGTGGCGACATCGGAATAAAGTTCGTCAGTCAGACCCGTTCGACAATATCCTGTTTGACATTGCAGAATTTTGGCCTCTGTAAATTATGCAGCTACGAACGAACATGTGTATGTCCTGATATGTGCCACGCTTCAGCGATCCTTGGTGATCTGTTCCCCTCACGGTCATTTTCAGGGCCCACAAAAACCACAAAACTGCACCTACCACGGTCCTTTTCAGGGCCCACAAAAACCACAAAACTGCACCTACCACGGTCCTTTTCAGGGCCCACAAAAACCACAAAACTGCACCTACCACGATCCTTTTCAGGGCCCACAAAACTGCACCACGGTCCTGTTTAGGGCCCACAAAACCAACAAAACTGTACCCTGGCAATAAATCCTTTATTTGTTTTCACCGCTGGGTGTGGAGGGCTGGGTGGAGAGGGCTGGGTGGGAAGTTGGTCCCCCTCCCTCACTATGCACTGATCCTTGTCAAATATTTACCTAATCAGAGCCGGATTAACGTAGTAGCAAAAGTAGCATTTGCTACGAGTCCCGCGCTTTTAGGGCCCCGCGCCAATAAATATGTACATCATTTTTTGGTCATCTTCTAATACGAGCGTTAAACCAATGATCTTGTGATGTATGCCATATTTAGCGCCTTTTCATTTGATGTCACGAAATTGTGAGAGAAAGAGCATAACAGGGTGACTTAGTGTGACTCTTTATTACTTTTATCTTAACTGTTTGCGGACAGAAGCAGTCATTTTCTTTGGATTTGTTGAAAGCCTGTACACCTACTTTTCTGCTTCTACCTACCGGTGGGGTCTCCTTTCTACTGCATTATGTGCTGGCGGTAGTCATAATAAGTCCCATTTGCCCTTTGTGAAATGGTCCGCTTGGGAGATGCGACAAAAGCACTTTTACACAGCTTTTCTGCATTAAAACAAGTCTTGGATGATATTTCAGATAACAATGATCAGAAGGCAGAGTGTCGTCAACAGGCTCGTTGTCTACTTTCAACCATGATGAAGTTAGAAACAGGAATAATGATCATACTGTGGGATCAAGTATTACACCGTTTTCAAATGACCAGTGCTTCTTTGCAATCTTCTGACCAAGATTTGAATACGGCTTGTGCACTCTATGAATCCCTGAGGGGGTATATTCAAGCTATGCGGTCTACTTTTGCAGACATAGAGCAAAAGGCCAAGGATGTGACTAAGTGTGAAAATTATCAAGAACAAACTCGAAGGAAACACAAACGAAATCGAGAGTATGATGATTTCAGTGGTTCCAGCACAATTGATGAATCTCAAACGCCTTCTCAGCAGTTTAAAAGCCGAAATAAGTTGTCCTTATTGATAGCTTGCTACCTTGTCAAAACGCCAGAAAGCTTATCAAAAGTTGAATTATGTATTTGGATTCCTTCGTCAGTCACAGTTGTTTACAAAATACATAGAGAAACATTATCCACGCAACACCTGGACCCATGCATACACAGATGGATCAGAAACAAATGCAACAGAAAATGGAGGTGGGGGCGTCTTTCTGACCTTAAGCACTGGTGCAGAAAAAATGCTGTCAGTGGCGACAGGACGATTCTCCAACAACTTCAGAGCAGAGGCAGAGGCCCTGAAAACTGTAGCAGAGGTTATATTGACAGAAGAAAGCGCAGAGAGAAGGGTTGCTTACTTGTCTGATGCACAGTCAGTAATTGCGGCATTGAAAAGCCAAAATAATACAGACCTGGATGATCTCAGAGTAGTGCTATAACCAGCTCCCCTCCTGGCTGCCTTTACCTTTCAGAGCAGAGTCAGGTATCCATCCACTTACAGCTGGGTAGATTGTAGCGTGACGCCACCATGTCTCCAGCCCACTACCTGTGTCGCGAGAAGCCTGCGCTGAAACCACGGCCGCCCTCATAAATGGTTGCTTGTCTAAAATAGAAGGATTGTAGTGGTATGACAAGATCACTAATGTGCAACTGATGACACGAACCAGGCAAGTGCCAGAAGAACGAGACATGAGAAGAAGACGCTGAAGATGGATAGGATACACACTGAGCTTTACCAGGCAGTCCTTGGTCTGGAACCCCCAGGGTAAGAGAGGCAGAGGAAGACCAAGGAATACACGGAGAAGAGAACTGATGACAGACAAGAAGAGGATGAAGAAATTATGGAACGACCTTGAGCTGATGGCACAGGACAGGAAGACTTGGTATAAAGCAAATGCTCCTTAGGGACTTGAAAGCTGATGATGATGATGATGACTAGGTTGAACGGGACGCGCCCCGCCAAGACGAGGCAAAAATTTTACATTAAAAAAAATAAATACATAATAATAATAATAATAATAATAGCCCCTTCAGTCATAACTGACCATGGGAATGCGCCCCCGAGGTGGCAGCCCTCAAATACTAACCCACAACCCCTACCTGTTAAATGGACTAATTCCGCGTAGGCGGAAAAAAAGCCGCGCAGGCGGAAAAAAAAGAAAAAATTGTAAGGAAAGAGTACGGTTGTCAGTTTGGGTAATAAATTTGGAAAATTTTATTTTAGCGGTGAAATATCACACAAGTACCAAAAAGATTTCTAAGGCTAACTACCAGATCTCTATTAAAGGAAAGGAGAAGGTTTTCCATTTAAATCTGCTAAAGAAATACTTGGATAGACCAGTGCCGACCTCCGACCATCTCCTGACGATCGCCAAAATTGACGAAGATGACGATAGTGGCAGGGAAATTCCACTGCAATCACACGGAATCTTTCACAAATGTCAAAAGCGGCGACGCTCTTTCAAGCGCGCACGGAAGACATTCCAGAGAAGGAAGAAGGTGGGAGCAGACTTCATGAGTAGGAGTTGGATAGAGACGGAGGGGGGAGATGAGGGAAGAGAACAGACACCCTGAAGCTACGGATATAGGAAATTTATTTCCATAACGTAGACATGGAGTGCTTCCACATCTTAAAGGGGGGACGTTCTGTCGCATAGAGATTTATGATCAATAAATTTTCTATTTTCTTTTCTTTTCTACCCGTGTTCTCTACTTTATTATCGCTCTTTCATCCTTTTCCTGTTGTTCGCATTCGTTCGTTTGCGATAAAATATTACTTTCCCATTCTGACTTTGCCGTTTCTTTCTCATACTAGTAACGCATTTTATTGCGTAATATGTCAGTCCCTGGACGAGACGAAATAGTGTGAGAATTCGTCTAGTCAGACATAGAGAGCAGACATGTGTCTACATTTTCATCTGACACGAGTTTTCTTCGGCTAAGTTTCTCGGCGTGAGGTGTGGAAACTGCCATCTGCATTGCTCAGAAATGAGACATGTTGGCGTGAGGTGTGAAGACGCGTTTTGGCAGTTATGGCCAGCGTCTAAGGGAATGTGAAGTGTTAATAGGAGAGGGGGAGACGGGGGTTTGTGAAAATAGCGCGCATCCTTTGTCTGTTTCAGATATAAACCAGAGTTTTAGACTTCATTCTTTCAGTACTCCGCAGTCAAGACTAGAACGATCTAGCGTTCGATTCCTAAAGATCTCTGTTGATAGAAGCATCATTTAGTTGGTCGATTGCCACCTAGCTTTCGATTCCTAAAATCTCTGTTAATAGAAGCATCATTTAGTTGGTCGAAGTGGATTTAGTTCTTAGTAGTTCTGTGTTGAGGTGAATTTATTATATATATATATATATATACATATATATATATTATATATCTATTTTTATAAAAAAAAAAAAAAAAAAAAAATTTTTCTAGAATTTGAGTGCTTTTATATATATATATATATATATATATATATATATATATATATATATATATATATATTGACTAGTAGTGTTGAGTGATTCAGTGATAACCGCTTATTTCATTTTACTAGTTAGATTTCTGTGCAGAAGAAATTAAATTTATGAGTCTGTTATATTCTCTAGCTGACGTGTTTCAGTGGATAGCCAAATAAATTATAATTTCTAGCTTAAACTCATGCAGCTATAAATAAATTTAATTAAATTGCTACTAATTTGTCGAGAATATTTTAAACTAACTTATAACTGCACTAATTCATCATTGAGTATTGACGAAATACGTATGTATTTCTAATTCATGATGACTGATTTTAGAAATATAACTTATGTCACGGGAGATTTAAACGATAAGACAAGCTCTACGCTTGCAGTTTATAATGTAAGTTATAACCGAGGAATAGTATGTATAAGTATAATGCTCAAAAAAAGTTAAAGGCCACTTTCAATTTTTAGGTCATTTCAACTAAGCTGTTTTTTTTAAACCTGAACACTCAGTCAAAAAATGTTTTGCGGCATTTTGTTGCATGCTTAAAGAATGTTTGTTAATCTGACAATAAATCAAATCTGTGTTACGTGTGTGTACCTCCAAGGTCAATCAAATGCACGTGGTGGAAAGGGAAATAATGCATGTTTGAAAATGCTTCCTATGGCAAAGCCTGTTGATAACATTGCTGAAATTTGCTTTTCACGTGCAAGTCGTGACTATGGTGAATACATTTCACCCACTTTTCGGAAAGAACGGGCAATGGGTATGTTTGTAACATTTACCATTTTAGCCATGGCTCAGCGTGTCTTGCCGTCTTGTGGTAGACCTTGGACGTCCTGACCTGCGTTGTTCTGCGACACTGCCGGTTGCATTATAACGATCACGCAGAGTTTGTATGACAGAGTGGGCAACTCCTAATCTCCTAGCAACTTCTCGCAGCCCTACATCATCCTGCAGCCATGCCATCGCTCTCCATCTGTCAACATTCGTCAAGCGTCTTAGTTGAGCCATGGCTAAAATGGTAAGTGTTACAAACATACCCGTTGCCCGTTCCTTCCGAAAAGTGGGTGACATGTGTTCACTATAGTCACAACTTGCACGTGAAAAGCAAATTTCAGCAATGTTATCAACAGGCTTTGCCATAGGAAGCATTTACAAACATGCATTATTTCCCTTTCCACCACGTACATTTGATTGACCTTGGAGGTCAATTTGATTTATTGTCAGATTAACAAACATTGTTTAAGCATGCAACAAAATGCTGCAAAACTATTTTGACTGAGTGTTCAGGTTTTCAAAAAAACAGCTTAGTTGAAATGACCTAAAAATTGAAAGTGGCCTTTAACTTTTTTTGAGCAGTATATTTTATATGTTGTTTTCTCTTTATTCAGTGAAACTGGGGTAGCCCAACTTTACCAACGGTTTTAGTACTGAGAAATATCTGTGAAGAACATAAACATTTTTTTCTTAAAGACTTGGGTGTATAAAGGCATTGCGTTGGCATCCAGAACGACAGAGTACCCATTACATGAACTTTAAGATTAAATGAAGTAACGGGCCCATCGAGCCAGATTTAATTCTTCCTGAGAAAAACCTCAAGTACATTTCAGCCCTTGTGGCAAGTAAAGTATTACTATCAGTAACATTCCGACGGAGTCCTGACTAGTTGTGGTGTGACCAAATAAAGTCCTATACTGAGAGAAGGCACCGACCTGACATTCCTAGGTACTAGAAATCTAAGCTATTGACACTTTGCTCGCTGTTAACGTTCGTGCCTGGACAATTTTAATGTGACAGAACCAGATATCCTAAAATAAGAATAACCAAGGAAACGTTCCCTGAAGTAGTGGATTCAACTTATCTTTGCGGGACTGGGGTTCCCTTGGCCAAGACTACCCTGGAGATTCTGTATGTGCATGTCCTAAAAATTGTTTTTCCAGAAGTTGCTACCAAAGCTGTAAGTACGAATGCAAGCTAGTGATCACGGCTGACTGAATAGAGTGAATGCAGGACTGAGTGATTCCTTTATTGTTGTATTTTGGCACACATTTTGCTGTCTTAAATATCTTTATGCAAATTTTGTTGCTAACAATATTTTCCTTAGGATAGATCAGAGTATCAAAGTCTGTTCATACCTTTAAAGGGAAATCTTAGACTATAACATATGTATCCGTGACTCTTTGGGGCTATCACGTTTCTTCTAACAGGACTGTGGGCTATACCTCGAGGGAAAAGATCATACCAATGGGTCTATCATTCTTGTAGCAATTCATTGACTTTATGACTATTTGTATATGTTTGATGTAATGTTATGTGTTGTGATGGAATTTTATTATGATAATTAAAATTCACGTGAACTTATTCCAGTGTGTCGGTCAGTTCGTTCCCAATTATCTATATTTCCATTGTCATAGTTTCACGTCGGTGTGTCTATTGTGGTCACTTAGGTGTGTGTGTATGTGAGGGATATATATATATATATATATATATATATTACTATATATTATACTAGACGGTCTGACAAATCTTAATCTGTTGTAGATGATAGGCTGACTGAGAGAAAGCATCTCGAGGGTCAGAGACCGACTTTAATATATTTCCTCCATCTCACTCGTGAAATCTATTTCTATTTTAGCATCTCCCACTGAGCTATCACTTGTTTCTATTGCTATTCAGAAGGGACCAACCCAAGTCTTAATTCCCGTATCAAAAATCTACGACAATCAGATATGTTAAAATGATAGAAAACATTCCTGGAATTGAAAGGAAAAAGAGCCAAACTGCAACAGATAGAAAATCCATAGCGACAAAATACATAGAGAAACATTACCCACGCAACACCTGGACCCATGCATACAAAGATGGATCAGCCACAAATGCAACAGAAAATGGAGGTGGAGGTGTCTTTCTGACCTTAAGCACTGGTCCAGAAAAAAGACTGTCAGTGGCGACAGGACGATTCTCCAGCAACTTCAGAGCATAGGCAGAGGCCTTGAAAACTGCAGCAGAGGTTATATTGACAGAAGAAAGCGCAGAGAGACAAGTTGCTTTCTTTACTGATGCACAGTCAATAATTGCAACGTTGAATAGTCAAAATAATACAGACCTGGATGATCTCAGAATAGTGCTCCACAAACTTTGTCAACGATTCAAAAGTGTTGTGATCCAATGGATCCCATCTCATTGTAACATCACCGGCAATGAAGAGGCTGACAGAATGGCAAAAGAAGGTTCACATCTACCTCAGCCTGATGCAAGCATAACTTTTGAGGAGGCAAAGAGTTTTATCAGAATCAGATACAGAAACAAATGGAATGTAGAACATCCAGGGCACACATAGAATGACGCTTACTACCAGCTCCACAGAAGAGAACAAGTGGTCATCTTCAGACTCCGCACTCGCCACAACAGATTGAGATACCATCTATTCAACAAGCTAAAGATAGGAACTACCGATCAGTGTAACTGTGGCACTGATAAAATGACTGCTGAACATCTGCTTCAAAGTTGCCCCTTATATGTGGTACAGAGAAATTGCATATGGCCGACGCCAGCTCCTTTCGTGGAAAAGCTTTACGGGGATTCAAATAGCCTCAAACTGACTACTGCTTTCTTTGAGAACATTCAAGTGGACGTCTGAGAGTGTACGAAGAAGAAGAAGATATGCTGGCGACAAAGTTTTAAAAGCAGGCAGGAAGAAACATGTGGCAAAAAAAAAGTATAGGCACGTTCAATCATACTCTTCAACTCCCCAAGGAACACATGCCTTTTACAAACGCACGTCAAGTCCTCATGTCGCATGCACTAAGCTTAAGGTCCATGCATGTCTTTCTCATCACCTTCTAGGAACCGAGGCTCTTTTCGGTATCCTCTCGGTTGTGCCATGTGCTTCGCTACCAGAGGACCTTCTTTCGTCTTCGATGGCTGAGTTTTAATTTTTGTAGCCGACTTTTCCATATTGTACGTGGACATTTTAGTGGCTTAATGTTTCTACAGGATGAGGTAGCCGGTCCCATGCCTAACCATCCTTAATAGTTTTTTACGACATGTATGGTAGGTTACAGTACTACTATTCTCTTCTCCCCTTTCGGGCCTCAGTAGCACACGCGTAACAAGCGCGTTTGCTTTGTTAATATTTAGTCATTGTGATATTTTATTCTCAGTATATGAGTACAAAGCTCATTTAAACCATGGCAGTATCTAACACAAAAAAGATGCTGGCACTAATCGTTCAAACTTTATAGTCTGAAAATATTTTCCTTAATTATGCAATAATATATATTATTCCTGTTACAAGCCATAAGCGATAAGCATACACTGCACTTTCCATGTTGACTGAAATCATGCAACTTACTAAAATAGCTCGCATAAACCGGTATTTAAAAAACATGAGACCAAAAAAAAACAGACTTCCGAGACAAATTTATGAATTCTGAAAAACAACAGCCTCAAAAATGAAATCCTTGTACTCAAGCAAATGTCCATTAATTCTATTAAGATTTAAATAAAGCTGTCAGTGGGAACAGGAAAAATTCTCAAGCAACTTCAGAGCAGAGGCAGAGGCCTTGAAAACTGCAGCAGAGGTTTTAATGACAGAAGAAAGCACAGAGAGATAAATTGCTTTCTTTACCAATGCACAGTCAGTAATTGCAATGTTGAAAAGCCAAATAATACAGATCTGGATGACCTCAGAATAGTGCTCTATAAACTATGTACACGATTCAAAACTTTTGAGATCCAATGGATCCAATCTCATTGTAACATAACCGGCAATGAAGAGGCTGACAGACTGGCAAAGGAAGGTGAAAATCTACCCCAGCCTAATGCAAGCATAACTTTCGAGGTGGCAGAGTTTTATCAGAATCAGATACAGAAATACATGGGATGTAGAGCATTCACGTCACACACAAAATGATGCATACTACCAGCTCAACAGAAGACAATAAATGGTAATCTTCAGACTCTGCACTGGCCACAACAGATTGGGATACCATCGATTCAACATGCTAAAGATAGGAACTACCGATCAGTGTAACTGAGGCACCGATAAAATGACTGCTGAACATCTGCTTCAAAGTTGCCCAACATATGCAGAACAGAGAAAGCGCATATGGCCGACACCAGTACCATTCGTGGAAAAGCTATAGAGATTCAAATAAAACTGACTACTGCTTTCTTTGAAAGCATTCAAGTAGACGTTTTAGAGTATATGAAGAAGACGATTTAAATTACTTCAGAAACTGAGCAATAAATTTAAGCCAACATCACACAAATGACAAGTTTTCAAAATCGATTTAGTACTTTTTTTTAATGGTTTCTTGGAAAGGACTACAGACGGACGGAGTGAAATTCGATGCTTATTGCAATTTGTAACTACTAACATGTTACGAAAGGGACCTCCAGTGTTTACTAGACACAGTTATCGCCAGTAACACAACCAAAAGTTTAGAGTTAAACAACAAGCCATAAACAATAATTATATCAAGAAATCAAATAATCCCAGAACGTAAAATATTTGTAGAACACAATGCATTAAAGGAAGTGAAAGTTTAACTTTATTGGATCTATCATAATATCAGGTGGTTGATGTCTAAGAGAAATCGAAGCAAGTACATATACTCAAAAGGCAAAATACACTCTTCACAGCAGGAAAACATAATTAACAAGGAAAACCTAAATTGTCTATCATGAAGAGAGCCTTACGCTGCAACATACATCCTTACATCTGAAATATCCGAAGAATCTGATAATAACTGGTTAATTCAACTTATATAGACGAAAGTGATGAAAAGGAGAGAGAGAGACAGAGAGACATGCAGGCAGACAGATGGATGGATGGATGGATGGATGGATGAAAGGGTGGAAGGACGGACGGACGGGCGGGCACACAGATAGATAGACAGACACATAGATAGGCAGGCAGGCAAACGGGCAGGCGGGCAGGCAAGCAGGCAGACGGACGGACGGACACATAGATATATAGACAGACTGTGACGTGTAATGGAAAAGAGTCTACCGTAATCTAACAGCCTATTGTAACCTAATAGCTGCTCTCTGATTTGCTAGCTAAAACATGCATTAAACTACCGGTCCTGTCTTCTGCAGCTTACCCTTTTGTCACGCCCTCTTTCTTTCCTCACTGGCACACGCGGTGTCTTCTTAGACCTGTCAGTCATAGCAGGAAACAAATTACGCTATGGTTATGCAAGCGTTATCGCAACGGATTTATTCAGTTGTAGTTCCTGTATCTAGACTTATATTCCCCCTGTGCAACCCATCGGATGAAAAGTGACAGTTTAGAACAGTGACGATAACCTTTAGGATTCATACTTCTCCCAGGATTAATCGTGGAAAATAGAAGATTCAGCATTCACCTAATTAGTATTTTTTTTTTTTTTTGGATGAACTGGGACCAATTTGTACCCTCGACAGCTGGAGTGGTACATTAATCACAGTGAAACATGGATTTCAAGGAATATTCTATAATCAAGGAATACACCAGACCCACAGGTAAAAGACAATAGGTAAGAGAGTGAGAGGTGGCCACTGAGTGAGAGAGTGTGTGATGATTTTTTTGTTTGCTGGAAAATATCTATTAATATGGTTGTTTGATTTTCTACTTGGTCTTATTTTGCACCAAGATTATTTATTTCTGTAACCTAGTGTCAACCTTCAACCTTTAATTAATATTTTTGGGTTTTTCTCCATACGGTGAAGGCGAACCATCCTTCTTTTTTGCATCTATATGTATGATTCTTGCTATCTTTGGTTATTTGATGTTGTAACAAGTTTAGTGATAATAAACAACAAAGAATTTAACTTTGTGTGTTGGTCAGACCCATACCCATTTATCCTTAGTTTTTCACGTGTATGTGTCTTGTTGTCACATAGTGTTGTGTGTGTAGAGTAACTTGTCTTATTTTAGATAGGGAGGCAAAGACTGTCTTGTAAACAAAGCACAGTTGTACGGATAAGCTGGAGGAGAGAAACCTACTCACTCCAGAGACATATCTTTCCCTCAACCTACGACCAATGAAACCTATTTCTATACATTCTCGTGTATCTGTCAACATTCACTCTTTACTTAGACGGGCCAAATAAAACAATTTACCTACCGTACGACACAGACACAGACACATAGATAGATAGGTAGGCAGGCAGGCAGACGTGCAGGCGGTCGAGCGGCCGGACGGACAGACAGATAAATAGATAGATAGATAGATAGATAGATAGATAGATAGATAGATAGATAGATAGATAGATAGATAGATAGATAGATAGATGGATGGATGGATGGATGGATGGATGGATGGATGGATGGATGGATGGACGGACGGACGGACGGACGGACGGACGGACGGACGGACGGACGGACGGACGGACGGACGGACGGACGGACGGACGGACAGACAGACAGACAGACAGACAGACAGACAGACAGACAGACAGACAGACAGACAGACAGACAGACAGACAGATAGATAGATAGATAGATAGATAGATAGATAGATAGATAGATAGATAGATAGATAGATAGATAGATAGATAGATAGATAGATAGATAGATAGATAGATAGATAGATAGATAGAAACTGATCTTACAACATGAAGAAAGACTGAAGACACAGCTGATTCAAGAACCACAGGTCATAACAAATCTGATCAACACCTTTTCCTTGGGGACTACAAAATAAAACTGAAAGCTGGTTTAAAAAGTCGTAAGTAAATTATACTAAATGTCACAGAACATTTTCATGTAGCAGTAACAGAAGCTACTGAATCTGCTAAGAAAGAGGTTTGGAAGACAGTAATAGATGGTCTCAAGGGAGAAGGTGCTGGAATTACAGCTCAGTTAGAATTATTACTGGCTTACAACTTCAAAGGCAAATGTGCAGCAAAAAGTAAAGAGCCACTGAAGTTGTTGATGTTTAATGCCATCAAAAAGTTACCACCAGATAAGTGGGACATAGATGATCTCTTCACATTATTGAAGATACTGTGCTATCTGGAGATACTTTTGTGATCTTTGTGGTGATAGTTGGTGAAATGTCTTGAGTGCTGGAAAGAGATGTGTTAGATGGTGTGACACATTTTATGTTGTAAGATAGTTGAGAGCTGATGGGAAGATAATGAGATTGGTGACCCCATGATATGAAGTGGAAATTTATGACCCGTGTAGTCAAGACACAATATGTTAGGTGAGAACTTTTATGTTAGATGTATCTCTCAGATCATGTCCCTGTCCATCATTTATGTATGTTTACCACGGAGGAGAATGGTTGAGTGGTATGGACTGTGGAGTATAATGTGCATGAAAGGAAATAATGCTTTCTGGAAAAATAGCCAAATTTGCTTTCCTAATCTGGATCATTATTTTATTTCCAGAATTTAGGTACCCACTAGTGTAGGTAAACTTGGGATTGCCTCTACTTGAAGCACTTTATGCCACCACTGAGAGAGTGTCTTGACATGGTTGATGGTTGTCGATAGTCAAGGTGTTGAGATGGTCTACAGAATATCTGTTGTTAAGAAGTTATCTGAGAATATGATAATCTTTACAGAGTGTACGCGGGTGTACTTAGATATATAGTGTGATGTATAGTTCATACTGCAATTTTTGAAATTGTAATGTATATAATTGTTTGATACTCTTTACAGTGGCTGACACTATGTAGTATGAGGGTAAAAATTTTGATGTTGCATTTTTTTAATTTAAAGGGAATCAGTCACTGCGGAGTAAAAGACTCGCATTTTTGGCAGTGAGATGTGATTTTTTTTTTTTGCAACACTTGCCTTTACAATGTAATGGTAATTACTTCAGTAGTGTAATTCTGATGAAAGCATAGCTGACGTCTAGCTTATGCGATTGTGAGTGTCAGGTGTAGACATAACACCAGCATATTTTAGTAGAACTGACAAGTAATTGTATACATGTACATAATTTTTTCGGGTTTGTTGGAATGGATCTATATAGCATTTATTGTAATGATGTTGTATGATACGGTTGTGATAGTCCTCTGCAGTAAGGATTACAGTGAGATAAAGGAATGGAAATATTAAATCTCGTTTTCCTTAGAGAATCAAGTTGCTGGATAACTCATTCTCGACATGAGCATAGTCCTTGAAGTGTAGGAAGCAGTGAAGAAAGCGCTATAAAAAGATACAATTGTGATTGAGCAAAGTTTTGGATTAGATGAACTGAAGGAATATGAGAGGAATTTATCTTTGTGGATCAAACTGATCAGAGTGAAGGATACTCGATCTTCACAGAATGGATTAGCAAGTATTGAAAGCTTTTGATATTAAGTAGATTATTTGATTGGATAAAGACACATAGTAGTAAAGCAACATGGTTTGTTGTTAAATATCTTTGTGTAGTGTACGTGACTGACGTACTGATGTGTATAAGACTACATTTTTCACAAGATGTATTTATTTGGATAACAGGTGTCATAAGAATTTGCTAATAATTTTCCTTCTGTAATGTATTGTCCATGGGAGTAAATAGCTGTTAGTTATTGCAAGAATCTTTTTTTCACGGGTGTTATGAAATTGCATCCAACGATATAATTTGTTTCCATTAGTGGAATGGTATAACAGTATGTTGTAGCATTTGCTCCATGTGAGAGGTAGTATAGAGAACGGTGGTATGGGTTAGAGTGTGACTCACCCATTGTTTATTGTGTTTAAATTTCCAGTCTCGGTAATATGACAACTGTTTCAGTAAGACCATATGTTTCCAGCCAATTATGTGTTGGTATATGAGGGGTTCTGTGGCGTGTACTCAGGTCTTCGGTGCAAAACTTCGTTTTCCATCTGGAGAGGGGGGTGGATGTCACATAACATTTTCATGAGTATGAATGATGATAGTGATTGGTGTTAAGGGTCACTGAACTGTTGTTAACACTTGGTTAAGTTTAACTCAGGTATTGAGTTCATGTCTGACTTTATGTCAACATGGTGTTACTTGTGCATGCGTTGGGAGAAAGCATGTGGTGAATACAAGTCTGGTGTGACGATTATTCTGTGTTTGACAGCCGAGCTGGGCGCTCGAGTCTGTGATTTGGAAGCCGAGCTGTAAGCTCGTATTTGTGACTGAGAGGATCCATAGTTGTGATTATGATATTTATGCTGTGATAGATTCTATCCACTTATTCCTTAATGGCGATGTGTTTCTCGCCTGGAGACGCTCCTGTTGGAGCCATATAGGTATGTTTATGGAGAACATTGTAAGGTGACGGCTTTTCCACCTTGGAGCTACGAAGGAGTAAGGCGACGCGTTTCCCGCCTTGTAGCTAGAATAGATAAAGTACAGGCGAAGTGTATTTTCCCGCCTGGAGAGGATTCTTTGAATCTATATGGTGATGTTCATGCCGCCTATTACTAATGATATGTGATATACACCTGGATGGTGTTGTATTAGTGCGAGGGTGTTTTTCCGCACGTAGAATTGTTTGAGGAATTATTGTGTGCGAAGAGTGTAGGCCGCTCCAAGGACATTCTGTACATTGTTATTGTGTAGTCGGAGAGACTGTGTATGAATACTGTAGTTCGTTATGCCGTATAGGCAGTGTTGGCCTAAGTATTGGTTCAGTGTTGTTGACAAGAAGTTTGATATCCAGGACATGTATGTGAATGTTCTAATAAATGTTATGGAACTGTAACCAGTGGCGTTGTGTTACTGCATACCCCTGGCATTGTTGATCTTCATCTACACACACGCCACACCCCATCATCATATATATTATATAGTATCCTGACATCTGGGGACATCATCGTTTAAAAAGTTTCTGACACTAAACCTTTACAGATCACGACAGTAAGCTAAAACTGGGGAAACCAACCATAATTGCCAGTGCGCAGTAAAGTGCAGAAAAATGTGATAAATTCAGGAATTGTTCCGTAAACACTGATGAAGAGGTACTTGCCCAAAGCAATAAGCAAAAAGCGAAGACTCTTCACAATGTCACTACAATCGTAGCCAGCAATCAACACCATAAAACATAGTGATATACAAGAGATCACACGTGCATTGAGCCAGCTGAAAAATAACAAGGGTCGCAGGACGGATGAAGATCCTGCAAAGCGCTGAAACCATTCTGACACCTATAACATAATTTACCCAAGAGGAAAGACACATTTAAGAAATATGAAAGAGGAGTTAACATAATACTAGATGCAGAATTAGAGCATCACGAAGGGATTTTTTTGTGTGGCAATGTCAGATCAGACCAAATCCTATTAGTTAAACAGATTTGTAAACCACTAGATATTAATCTTACATACCTGTACGCACCCAACAAACGGACATCACGTAGGAAAACATGACACATTATACTCGTACAAGGAACTTGAGACAATTATTGTGGTACCGGTACCTGGAGACTTCCATGTCAAAGTTGGAACTGAAGAAGTGCAAAATGTGAGTGGCAGATATGCAGGAAATTAAGGAAGAAACAAACTCATAGAATATGAACATAGGAAACTCCCTGTTCAGTAACAACTCTGACGCCTATGCACCATTAGCATCGGCATCTAGTGTACCAGTTTAAGCACTAATTACTTCTTTCTGAATTAATGCCATAATGTTCATAAGATCTTCAACACTGTTTCAATGTTTAAACTGTCGATGGGATGAACCAGAACAGGTAAGAGAAAATGTGTTGCTTTAGTAAGAAAGTTTCTCACAGGAACAATACTGCCCATGTTATGACAATGAGGTCTTCGCCAGGGACATGGCGTAGGAAAACAAGGATAGAAAGTTTAAACTATTCAATATGCACACAGACTTCTTCTTCTTCATCAAGTACCATGCCTAGTGGCGTAGGAGATCATGTCTCTCCACAATTTCCTGTCTTCAGTACAATTTATCAATTCTGTTGTTGTCTTCTTTCCATGCCACAATGTCAAACTGTCCAGTATTTGTTCTCTTTGTCTTCCTCTATCTCTTTTATCTTCAAACTTTCCTGTTGTTACGATATATTCCAGCTTTCCTCTTCTCATAACATGCCTAAAAAGTGGATTGCTTCTTTCTAACTTGTGAAATAAGTTTCCTTTGTGCATTGGCCTCTTTAAGGATATCCTCAACTCTGTTTGGCTGTCAATGGTATTTTTAACATTCCTCTGTAAAAACACATCAGTGCGTTCCCTACTTGTTTACTAATTGTCCATAACTCACTCCCATATGTCAGGTTTGGTTCTATATAACACTGAAGAACCCTCTTTCTTACTTCCAATGACAAAGAATTGTTGCATAAAATACTCTTCATTTTATAGAATGCTGTTTTTGCCCGAGCTGTTCTGCTCTTCACTTCTGAGCTGCATCTTTCATCCGTTGTTGTTCATGTGCCCAGTTATTTGAATTTATTGACCTGTTTGACAACTGTTCCATTTACTTTGATTGTGCATTCTGGGGAAGCCCTTTTCTTTGAGAAGACCATTACTTCTGTCTTTTTGCTATTAAGGCTGAGGCCTTTATTTTCACGTTCTATCACTATTTTATCAACAATTTCCTGCAGCTCCTTTTCACTTTTTGCTATTTAAGACTGTATCATCAGCATATCTCAAGTTGTTTATATTATGTCCACCAACAGATACTCCTGATATGTCCTCCAGTGATCTCATTATACTTTCATTGTACAGACTGAGCAGAACCGGTGACAGCACACCTCCCTGCCTGACACCGTTTTTTACTTGCTGTGACGGTATTGCCTCCCCTGCTTTGCAGTAGTGGTCCAACAGTGGCCAAAACTCAAGAGTATCTAATATGGGCTTCAAAGGTATCTACCTTCGCACAAGATTACTCTTGGCAGATATGTAGATAGAAGGGTGATGACACTTCTATTACAAAGGGAGTCTTCACAAGATATTCAGAATAAGCGAGAACAATACTGCTTTGGCTGAGTACGTTAACTCTGTAATTCTGCCGACACTTTTGTGAAGGATTTAAGCACTCATTAATTTCAGCTCGGCAAGCCCCCACCCCTGATTTACTCAGTGGAATTCTTATTATTCTAGTATAGCCCCGTTTATAGTGTGTGTAGTAAATTGACTGAGACAAACATGCAGTAACTTTAAAATGATTAAATCGAAGTTAAATGTGTATAATTACAAATAATAAAATTTAATAATCACTTAAGTTTTAACAGTTGGAAAATAATTTGAATAGTTATGGATCAAGAAAAGTTATCATCACGGTCGTTATGGATTGTGAAATGTTACAAGACGTTCACGTGGCAGCATAGATTGGAACTTAGCTGCCAATGACGGTTCTGCTCCTTCTTATGGGTTGGGTCTTTTCACACTGCTCACGCTCGTCTCTGGTCAAGGTTGTCGGGTGTAGCTCGTTTCCCAGAAATGTCAAGGAGAGTCTACCAAGTGGGTCCATCGTCTTAAAGCTTAGGCCACTGTTCCCTTCTTGTTCCAGAGATAGTACTTTCTGCTGGTACCACCAATAACTATGGTAAAAGAACAGAACGAAACGCTCTTCTGAGTATGGCGTTTTCCAACCCATAGTTATGGGTTCCTATCTTCCCATACCACCATCCCAATTAACTCAGAATTTACCCTCGATGAGAATTAAATTTAATCCCACGGGTTAAACTTTCTTTACATTTAAATTGAATAGCTTCAGCTTTACATTACATTTAAATGAAAACGTTAATAGTACAGATAGAGTCTGTTTACATATACATCTCCACTGATTGAAAAGATGTTCATAATATAAATTGAATATGTTTTCATTTATACTTACACTGATTGAAAAGTTAGAAACTTCCATTAACTTTAAAATGAATATTTTCACATAGACATTTACACTGGTTTAAAGCTTGAAAACTTACATTAATTTTAAAGTGAATTTGTTTATATGGACATTTACACTGCTTTGAAAATGTAAGTATTATACTTAGAATGTACATCATTTCCCTCCCTGCTCCGTATGGAACCTGGAACTACTTTATGCTTTAAGTTCTCTCTATGAAAATAGCAATAAAGCAATCACCAGTCCGTGCAGTGGTGGTTCATGAATCATCATTCTATATGCTGAGGTTGCCAGCCTCAAATGACTTTGACATCCATTAGCGGGTTTCGCCTATTAAAATTCACATGGTAAGATATACATATTTATATGTTAGTTCACATGTTAGTAATAAAATATGAAATGTAAATTACAACTTACGCCAATCCTGGCTCACAGACTTTTTGCTCAGATGAATAAAAGAGCCTTGAATCTGCCTCTTACACGCGTCTGGGGTGTCGTTAATTTAATAAGTTCCCTCTCTGACTTCGTGTGTAGTCCTTCAGTTTCCTCAGTCCCGGTTTCCTTATTTAATATGAAAGAGATTGCCTGGGCTATGAAAGTCCGTCCAAAATTCTCCAATAAAAAGTGTCCGGTAATTATTACAGATAAACTGTCTGGCGAGTCAATATTGGCGGAAAGCATCTAGACAGGAAATTAATTCATAGATGTGTTTGTGAGCTTGTACAGAGGCAAGCGGAAAAATTACAGCATTATTAGAAAGAGGTCACGCGTTGGAATTTTAAAATGTAATATTTTAAAACACGCGGGGGAACGTAATGATTTAACACCCCTACCCACATAGTACAAAAGAGATTGGATTGGTGTAAAGTGAGAGCCGGAATATACAATGGTTGTCATTGGAAAATTCGTCGGAAGTACAATCTGGGATTTAAACTGAGAATGAGAGATATAATCTAGCGAAATCGGAGTCACAGATCAGACTGCATCGCTACGTCAAGCCAGCAATTCACCAAAGCCAGAAAGAGAAGGATCGGACAAAGGATTCCAAAATTATAAGTGACAGATCGAAGTGTTTGGGCAACTTTACAACTTAAAAGTAAACCCGCATTTATAAATACAAAGACTGGAAACTTAAAGGACCAAGATCGAAGTATTTGGGCAACTTTAAACTTAAAAAGTAAACCCGCATTTTTAAAATACGAAGGCTGGAATCCTAAGGAATCAGTTCACCCGTCATAAGAGGAATATTACATTTCCAGACCAAGTGATTCGAAAGCATCTAACCTAAGTTGCTAGTGTCCATTCTAAACTGTGCCAGGAGATTGTGTTCCCAAAAGTTACTTTGGGGTAAGTGTAAAAATTTATTTTCCAAATGTGAATTTGACATGTTTTTCTTGCTAGGTGGTTATATATGAGGCTGGCAACCTCAACATATGAAAAGAGTTTATCATAAACCACTACAACAAGCGCTGGCGATTGTATCTTGCTAGTCGTACAGAAAACCGACAGCAGAGGTGATCCCACACTCCGACGGGAGCAGTGATGAGTGATGATTACATCACATGTGCCTCAAGTGTATCATATCATTTTGTGAGATATATGTACCTTGTTAATTGTAATTCAGGAACGACATTGTCCCGCGCTGTCCAAGCACATATTTTCCCAGTTTAATACCCAGAAGAATATTGGTGATTTCTAATAATCTTCCTTGAGTTACGCTGTGCATATTCAAGAATTTAATTATTCAGAGAGACTGACATTGGTGGGTGCACAGCGAGACAATGCGCCTGTTAATTTGCAGCCCACAAATATACTTAGCAGAGGCATTTGTTCTTCCTATTTTGTCTAAAAGTTCGTGGAACGAAGCTATCAGACGGTTCGTAGAACAAAGCTATCAGACTGTGAAGCTATCAACACAGAAGGATTGACAAAACCCAGGCTGCATGACTCACTCATACCAGCTAAGTGCTTGTAAACGGCACCAGCAAACGGACATTAAATTTTAATTTTAATTTAAATCCTCAAACCAAGTCTCAATGAAGACGACTATGATTCTCATCTAAAATTCACCATCATTTCATCTCTATTTTAACATGTTACATGTTATTTTAAAACATAATAATCATAGTTGATTCGGTTATTATTTGTATGAAAGCAAACGTATGAGCAAGACTATTTAATATATATATATATATATATATATATATATATATATATATATATATATATATATATATATATATATATATATATATATATTTATAGAGGAAATACCTATACAAGGAATTTCGCTGGGTTTACACCAGCTGTGGACTTGAACGTGCTATAACCATTGCTTAATTCTTCACAAAAGGCGACGGACCGATATAGGTTAACAATTGCCCTGCCAATGCAGCATTATTGTTGACTTCGGAAATATCTCGTGCAACTTCCTTGAGATAGAAGCGTCTTTACCCTTCTATCTACAACTCTGCCAAGAGTACTCTTTGACGACCCATTTTAGATACTCTTGCGTTTTGGCCACTGGTTGACCACTACTGCTGAGCTAAGGGGAGGCAATCCGTGACATGTTGTTTATTTATTTATTTTTTGTTGTTGTTGAACGACGTATATTCGCAATCACAAATCCCAAATCCTGCGAAACTTCTCATACTTAGTGATAAGCCTAGTCATTTCCATGTAGCGGCAAATAAAAGTGCTCGGATTGAGTTTACTGACATAACCGTTGGTAACTGTATTTTTCACATCAATGTCATAGGCGGGTAAATGCTTCCCGGTAGTGCGGCTAAAATAAGCAGCAACTGTCGTTATTAAAAGCTTCTCCGCACGAGCTGCACGTAAATTAAATCTGAACAAGAACAGAACAACAAACCAAATATAACACCACCAAGCAAGTATACTATTAATAGTAACAGCGCCCCCTCCTCCCCCCAGGGGAAAAAGGCGGCTTCACCCCGTCTCTCCATACTCTAAACATGACAAATATTAATTATACATCCTTCCTTCTGCTATAAAGCTCCAAATCACCAGTTTCCGACCATTTTCGAAATAGTGACCTGAACAACACTGTTATAACATTCGCAGAATTTCGGTTCTGAAACACAAAGACTTTACCTTAAGAACTCATAGAATTATTCTTATCAATTTTTTGTCTTGTCCACTAGAACATATGTATTGCGTGGAGTTACAAGTAAAATTTGCAACTAAATTTTATTTCTAAGCACAGCCTTGTCATACATCATATGCTAGAAGAAAACGGTCCTTAGTGGCCTGCTAATGAACAAAGCCTTGCAAACTTTGGAAACTCCATATTTTCCTGAATTACACAATCAGGCAGTAGTAACTGTGAAAATGACTTTCTGTATGGGTATGTAATTTTTTTTCCATTTTTAACGGGAAGACGTAAGTTGGGTAATAACATTTCGCAAAATGTCTCCTTACGAAAAACATTTGTGAATCAAAGTTAAAACTATGTTAACATGTTTGTAATTAATGAAGAAAGATATCATGTTAAACCCCTAATGGGTTATAACTAGGATATAGTGTTTACAATTTTAGAAATTTTAGATAGTATAATGAATTGTTGCGATATGCTTATGTCATCATTCCGCCTCGTCGTTTATTCTATGTAAGGTAAATGAAACTTTCTGTGCGTAATTGTGTTTTAATGTTTAGATTTAAAAAAAAAATTATACTTCTACCAACCATTTTATGTAAACTTTTGGTTTTGTTATATATTCAGTGGCTATAATGTACCATTCCCTAGGTTTGTCTATTCTCAACGCATGTTCTGAAATTATGGGTGCGCTAAATGCTTTTAAATACTCTTAACACTGCAATTCCCTATTGATCATACCGCTTACATTTTAGCAGAAATGTTACTGTTTTGCTGACATACAACTCAGTAAGGTTCTCTTATCCTAAAATAATCCGCTGCTGGTTGTACTATAGTTAACATATAATGAATTTATAATAATGGATAACAGTTTTCATCCTTTATTTCAAGGCAACGATAAAGAAGATTTAAAAAAAATTAATATAGAAGCACAAATCAATTGAAAGACGTGTAGATTTAGCATAATTCCATTTCAGCGTTTTAAATAAGGCTACAGTGACGGAATTTTGATTGTGTCCTTTTACTCCCCTTTTTCCATCCTCCTTTCTCCATTTTTTACTTATTTTTTCGCACATAACTCCAAGTGGAGCAGGGAGTAGATGATGATGACATCATATGTATATATTTACTATCATTTGTAATAAGTTGTATGCATACTTAAACATGTTCACCCAGGCACAAGCCATTGCACTTGCCGATGTCCAGTCGCAATTTTTCAATTAAATTAACTAAAAGAATGGTGATTTTTCATCATATCCCCTGAGTTATATGATATACGCTCAGGGAGATTTTTAAAAAATCAGAGAAAGGAATCGGTAGACGGACAGCGGGAAAGGTGCCTGATTAATATCAGGAAAGCAAAGACTTAGCAGAGGTTTTGTTCTTTTATTTCCTCTAGTATGTGGAATGAATTGAAGAGACCAGTTGAGATACTACTCTGCGATACCAGTTGTACTACTATTATGTGGTTCAGAGCTTGCGATCGACACTGGAAATCTATGTTCCACGGGTGGTGAAGATACCTGTCGTGGGCCAAAAGAGGTTACCTCTTGAACTGACCTGGAGACGTGCCCTTGCCACAGACACGAATTGACGGAAACAGCAGCATCAACACTTCAGAGTTTTGGCAGCTAAGTGACATTTCTAGCAGGCCAAATACAGAAGAACTTTGGCTTTTTTTTTCGTTTCCACTTTACGTTTTATAAAGCCGACATCTTTTCTATGCAGACACCTAGATTTTATTAATCACCAGCTCTTTTATTTACATTTGTTCAAAAGTAATTTATCATTAAATTGTATATGTTGTTTTACAAATTCATAGTTGATTTAGTTATTACAGAGAGAAGTGCACACGTATGAATCCGTATCTTTAATATATATATATATATATATATATATATATATATATATATATATATATATATATATATATATATATATATATATATATATATATATATAGAGAGAGAGAGTGAGAGAGAGAGAGAGAGAAAGAGAGAGAGAGAGAGATAGAGAGCAAATAAGAAGAATTTTACTGTTAAATCAGTTGGGGGCTTGTACGAGCTAAATTAAATTATATAATACCTCTTCGAGGGATGGTCATAAGCAGCTCTAAAACAAAATCCATGGTGATATCACGAGAAGAAAGAAGACATCAGATTAAGCTGGGAGAACAGGTTCTAAGGCAGGTCGACCACTTTAAATACCTCGTAGCTATTATAGACCGAAAGGGAGGCATCAAAGAAGAGTTGGCCACGCGAAAAGCAGCAGCTGGGAGACTTTTTCACGCCATAAATCGAGAATTCCTTAGCAAGAGAGAGGTTGGTAAGAAAACGAAGATGGCTGTACACCGCTCCACCTATGTCCTAGTCTTGACATATGGATGCGAGTCATGGGCAATGACTACAACCCACAAAAGCCAGATCCAAACCTCAGAAATGAGGTACCTGAGGAAGGTGGTTGAAGTAACAAGAAGAGACATGGTCCGCAACCAGACGATACGTCAAGGCCTAAAATCCCATCCCCTGCAGACCCAAGTAGAACAGTCCCAACTAAGATGGTTTGGCCATGTCTGCAGAATGGGAGAAGATCGGCTACCACGACAAGCATGGGAAACAAAGAGCCAGGGATCCAGACCCCCAGGACGACCCAGAGTCCGCTGGGAGGACAACATCAGACAATCTTTGAAGGACCGAGGACTAAAATGGAACCAGGCCAGGAGAAAGACATAGTCTGGCGCTCTCTTCCAAACCTCTACACTTCACGGTAGAAGGGGAACGACTAAGTAAGTAACACCTCTTCACAAAAGGCGGGGTGCAGATAAAAGTTAACATTCCCAAGACACATTCAGCACTGTTCTTGACTTCTGAAACATCTTGTGAATGATCCCTCAAGGTAGAAGCATCATCATCCTTCTATCTGTCGTCTTTGCCAAGAGTAATATTGTGCAAAGGTAGATACCTTTGAAGACCCATATTAGATACTCTAGGTTATGGCCATAGTTGGACCATCACTGCAGAACAAAGGGGAGGTAACCCGTGACGGGTGGGCGCGTTTATAAAAGTTTAATAACGAGCAGCTTTACCTAAGATCATAGCAAGAATCTCAGATGAAGAATAATGTCTCATAATATTTCTGATAAAAAACTCTATACCAGATGTCGGCAGCCAGCCGATCTTGATCTACCGGTACATCCCAGGAAACCATGGCAAAAGTGGTAACTGTCGCGAGTAAGGAAATAGAGATTGTCTGAGTTTAGACAGAATAGGAATGAGTAATGTGAAAATAGAGAGAATTAAAGTCACTTTTGAGAAGATGGAGAGAGGTATAACTTCTGGAGAGAAGAGAGATATAATCAAATATCGTAGGTCTACTTCACAGCAATACTCGGGACTCTGTTTAAGATGTCATACCCTCGTCCGTCCTCCAATGCTAAATAGAAAAATCTACTACAGTAATGACTACAACAGCAAACATTAAGTGACAGTTAGAGTGAATTCTGGCCGCTTAGTACTTTTAAATATATTTATTGAAGAAACCACAACATTGAACCAACAAAATAAGTAATGCCTTCACTAGCTCTGAAGGGCTAGTGAATCTATCAATATCACAACCACAGAAAAATAACACAAGACTTCACTCAATCTCTCAGGCAAAACGTCTCACTCCAAACTACCAACACCTGTACACTTTCTCACTCCCAAGATAATCTAACTAAAGGAGTTAGGTCACCAGTTTCGTGAAGGGACGACCGCTCCTCATATTAATAATCCTGGTAAGTAAGTTACTTTCTCTGCTAGAAGGAACCCACTTCACTGTTCCACCAAGGTTGAAATTTCCAGGCTATGGAGATAAGCTCTCTGTAGCAGTGTCGTAATAAATCCTATGAATTCACAATTTCCGGTGGCTGGAGGCCACACTAGCAGGTGAAGGAGATTAAAACGAGTGCAGAAATACTTCCACCCACTGATCCGAATTGATCCAAACGATGAGGGCTTTTGCTGGCGAGCGAGTATCCAGTAGGCGCGCTGTGGCACCTCTTATACTGGATAATGAAGACTTGAACTACGAGTATAAAACAGGTGACGAGTGCTGGCAATTGACTACTCCTCTCGGTCGTTATGTCAGTATACGCAGCGGTAACCGGCTATCAATTGGTCGGACAGTGTTGTCGAAACTGACTGGATGGCAAAGGCAACAGCCCGTAGGTGTTGAGATAATGGTTAACTGCAACTGATGGCAATATATTACTGTGGGTAAACAATCCAGGACGCAACGTGTAGAGGGGAGATAGGAATCACCTTTTTTCAATTTGTGTTCATACCCATCCACTGCTTTCGTGAAGGTAACAGATATTGATGTATAATAGTATACTCCTAATCAACTGGCTGTTAATGGGTCGGGCAGAATTGCCTAAAATGACTGGGTGGCAAAGGCGACAGCCAGTATGTGCTGCAGCAATAGACACTTTCAACAATAGGCTGTGGTTCAGTAATCCACACACACCAGCCATATGACTGAAACCTGGCAGTATGACGTAGACTGCCTGGTAATATTTATTATATATATATATATATATATATATATATATATATATATATATATATATATATATATATATATATATATATATATATATATATATATATATATATATATATATGGAAATGGTAATCCCCTGACAGCAGCAAATCACATCAGGAAGCATAAAACAAATGCTGACCAAGGCTCTGAAAATATACAGCAATACGATATCTCAGTACTATATGTAGCCTACTCATTCTCAGTTAGCCTCTCACCCATGCAAAATATAGCCCACTTTCACTTTCCACTAGCCGTTTTTCTCACTCACAGAATCAAAACAAACTCTCCCTCTCCATTTCCCACCCCATACAAATCAAAACAGGCTTTTCTCAGTACAGTCTCGCTCACTTTATCGATCGAAAATCTCTGGTCGCTCGCGAGTGCGTCAGTCTTCGCTGCGCCACGTGACCAATTTATTTTTAGAATGGCTGTAGCCAACGTATTCCCTCTCTCACACACACAGCTTACGAGCATAATAAGCTAAAGTTAACCCAAGATACTTAAAAATTTCCCCGTGGGTAAATTACTCAGTAAATAACAACACTGGATATGTTACAAAAATAGAACTGAGCTGATACTCAGTATTTACACAATAGTAATACTCTTTACAGTAATATTCCACCAACAAACCAAGTGGAAAGAAAACTTGGTAAAAATTAACATTACACACACACACACACACACATATATATATATATATATATATATATATATATATATATATATATATATATATATATATATATATATATATATATATATAACATGAATTAAAGTAACACGGCATCTCTATTCTATTAGATTAAGCTAACACCCACTGTATTAATTACGTAAATGAGCTTACCGACGACAGTATGAACATATAAGGAGGGGAAACCCGAGGCCTGTACAGGCCTATACTGTTTAATAGTGGAACTGTAGCAGTGAATGCGTCTATAATTAGACTGGGTCGTCCTATGGTACATATTCGGGTCGCGTGGGAGTTCGTGCTAGACCTCTGTCGGTGAAGCATTATTTTTGTAATGCTTAGCTGGCAGAGTGGATAATGACGATTCGCTCCCGTGGCTAGGCGGTGGGTGCCGTTCGGAAGGTCCTGGTTCGATCCCAGTAAGCATATCACTTCTGTTGTTTTTCTGTTGTCTGGTCTTCTACTTCTTTATTTTCCCACTGAGTGCCTGATCATACCTTTGTGTGTTGTTTGTTTATTTATTTACTGTTTACAGACCTCGGGTTTCCACTCCTTATATGTTCATACGTTTATAAAATACCAGACACCTACATTCTGTCCTTTACTTATTCTCATTCTTCTATCATTTGCTAGACACAGTATTAAGGCCTTTGTCTTGTGTAATCTGGCCTATACTGTTTAATAGTGGAACTGTAGCAGTGAATGCGTCTATAATTAGACTGGGTCGTCCTATGGTACATATTCGGGTCGCGTGGGAGTTCGTGCTAGACCTCTGTCGGTAAAGCATTATTTTTGTAATGCTTAGCTGGCAGAGTGGATAGTGACGAGTCGCTCCCATGGCTAAACGGTGGGTGCCGTTCGGAAGGTCCTGGTTCGATCCCGAAAAGCCTATCACTTCTGTTGTTTTTCTGTTGTCTGGTCTTCTACTTCTTTATTTTCCCACTGAGTGCCTGATCATACCTTTGTGTGTTGTTTGTTTATTTATTTACCGAAGACAGCATAATTCTTGGACGAACAACTGTTATTAGCTCTGGCGCGGAATATCACTTTGTCCAGTGGCAGAATTTCCTTGAGACAGTGGTACTGAGTGATAGAGACCTCATGCTTATATAGCAAGATAGTGTCTGCAGGTGGCTTTTACATGTGCACTAGACGAAACAAATTCAGCCGTAAGACCTAGGGGAGAGATTCCCTGGGCGACTCAAGATACAAGAAAAGGACGTAATCTGCCGCAACACTAAGCGGTCTACGAGCGACCGGTCTACGAGTGACCGGTGTTCGCGGGACGAGACGAGGGCGGCACTAAATAAAAGGGTAGAAGATTTTTAAAAAAATAATAAATATACACCTGTCTGATTTCAGATCTTATCTATAAAATATCACAAAAATTGCTCTTACCTTCGTACACCTATGAGTCAGCTTGTATTAAAAATTAAAATAGTCATGAAATCATTGTTTACTGCTCTAGCAAGTTGTCGTAAAGTCGTGTGTAAGCCCACTTCTTTGTTAATACACTATGTCGATATACAAATATGCACAGCCAATCCACGTTCAACAGACTCTGAGACAGATTAAATTACACGAAGTCACTTTCACGGAAGATGGCGGCAGACAGAATAAATTAGGCATAAAACCTGTTGGTTCGGAACGCGGTACAACGAAAAGCAATTAAAAAGACTAAAACGCCGAGAACCAATCAAAAGGCCCGGCAATTAAAAAGACTAAAACGCCGAGAACCTATCAAAAGGGTTACTTACGCAGAAGAATTTACCTGCGTCTATATATATATATATATATATATATATATATATATATATATATATATGGGTGCGTTTTATTCAAATACACACACACACACGAAGACCAGCCAGAAGATAGACTTGAGAAGAGAAAGCTGTCAAGACTGATTCCTTGCATGCCGGGCAGACTTGCTTCACTAAGTCGAGTCAAAATCTGGCTTGTATAAATCTTAGAGAGTTTATTCGTGTCATCCAACCTGAGGTCGTATGTTCGGATCAATCCAGCTGCCTGGAACTACGCAGGAGCATAGTGGTTGTATCAGAGTTACATCCTTAGTTCCCCTCAGTCTTGGGTGGGCTAAAGGAACGATCATCAGCGGGTGTTGTGTGCATCAAACTAAGAAGGACAGAACTGTTTTAAGAGATGAGTACACATTAGTACCATTTCCGTCGGCAAGTGTGAGCAATTAACTATCAATGAAGAAAAAGTGATTTAGCGTTGTGAGAGACAAGATTAACAGCATAGCTGATAAATTTTCTATAATTGGAAGACTTGTTGTAATATATATATATACATATATATATATAGATATATATAATATATAAATATATATATATATATATATATATATATATATATATATATATATATCATATGTAAACTTACAAATCCATTACATTCCATCTTCCAACATCCACCCTTCAGCACAAGAGTAGATAGTGTATATACTTAATAAATAAGAAAATTGTATTTGAACGACTTGTCAAGTATATAATTGTTAAGTGAAATCTGTTTCCTTGTTTTAATATCACAGTTAGTTACACAGCGGGGTGACATTTTATGACTGTCTCCACTCTACTAATTTTCGAGATCAGATCATTCACAGCCGTAACTAATTTGTGATACCAGTAGTTCTCTCATACACTGGGACTTCACCATTTTCCTGCATAAATTCTATTTCTGTATCGTCAGTACTATACTGATCCTAGATACAAGAAAAACCTCATGCTACACTGGGGGCTCGTTTCCGGAATATTTCTATATATCCTGAGCTATACTTAGTCTATTCATCTATCTACTAACGCTATCTTGTGCAACCTTTAGATAATAAAAGGAAAATTTTTTGAAAAATTCATAAATAGGATGTTTTTTTTCTTTTCTTAGGAGGAGTACCATTTAGTACTCAGTAGATAGTTGATGCTCACAAAGTTGCACGGAAATTATTTGTTCATTTAAATTAATTAAGTTTAATTACAATAATTTGGATATAGTAAAATTACATACCCTCACTAAGTAACGCCATAGCTGATCTAGTGAAGTTCAGAACTGCGATCATGCAGATGGGTAAGGAATTAAATATGACAGGTGATGCTCTTATTCAGTATGTCACAACAGAAGTGGACAAACACATGGATAGAGAGGAAAGGAAATTGCAAGTAGAAGCTGAAAGAGAAGCCAAAAGACCGGATGCTGAGAGAGAAACCAAAAGATCAGAAGTTGAAGAAAGGAAATTAGCAGCTGAAGCCAAGAAATTGGAGGCTGAAAATGAGGCAAAGAAAATTGACGCTGAGGAAAAGAAATTACAAGCAGAGAGAGACCATCAGTTGAGATTAAAAGAGCTTGAAATTCAGGCAACTACTGGCAATAATGGTGGTAGCTCATATCACTCTGAGAGTAGCTCCAGCCAGAGCACCTCAAGTGGGGCCATGAATTTTCATCTGGACACATTTGTTGAGAAAGAAGACGCCATTGAGTCGTACCTGGATAGATATGAGAGACTGTCGCGTGGTGAGAAAAAAATACGCAAGACAAATTCTTGGTTCGTGATACGTTTAAACCGAGCGGACGCGAGTGCCTCTATCATTTTCTAGCGCTGTGTACGGGCTACATAAAACGAAGCGATATTTGTTTTTGATGGCTAACGAATAAAATTCATATAAAAAGAAGGAATGATCAGAAAGAGTTGATAATAGTATCGTTAGGAGCGGAGAAGTCCACATTTATTCCCTTTCAAACAACTAATTCCACTGTTGTTGCAAAAAGAAGATAGAAGCTTGAGAACAGACAACTTCATCATATTTTGTGAAGTTAAGCCACTTTAAAAAATTATATAAATTCTAAGACAAACCCAATAGAGGAAATTATTGGAGGGAAAGAAGCTGTTGATGGTACAATTAAAGTAAGATATCAACACACGTGATCTATACACTAGATAAAAGGAACGGAGCGGAGGAAGAAAATAAGAAAACACAAAACTGCTGCGCGAGCCGTTTGGAACGAACATTTTAGCCGCAGACGTGAGATGCTTTCTCGCTCGCTCGCTGGCTGTGTATAAATAGAGAGAAATCGTGGCAGACAGGTTACACACGAAAAATTAAAACCTCGGAAGAGAGACGAATCTGAAGGCAGAGAGGGAGAGAAGGATCAACACCTGAGCAAGTTCATTCCTATTTGTTATGCCGGGCAGTTGAACTTTTGCCAAGCCTTCAGTCAATTATACTTCTGATTTATCCTAAAAGGGGTATGTAATATTACGAATATATATGTATGTATGCAAATGCTTCTTTTACAGGTTTGATAATTAAATTAAACTGCGAGACAACATTTGAATTCAAAATGGAGAACGAGGCAAGGACCAGGATGCATAATGGAGATGCGCAGGAATGGAAAGGCAGAACTAAGGGAAGGCCTATGTTGTATAACATTGTTTTATTGATGACGGCAATTCAAAATGACTGTAGAAGGAAAATGCAGCATCATGACTGTGTACAGAAATTGTATTATGTATTTTTGAAAATGTAATCATTTAGACTTGTCATTGCCTATACACTGCCATTGAACCAGAACTTATGCCATACCTATAAGCATACACTGAACACATCACTTCACAACACGCAGACCCGTGAGAAATCACCACACAAGGACTAGCCACATGCTACATATTTTGCAGGTTTACTGGTCTCGTTTGGAACAGCCTGATCTGAAACTACCATCCACTCAACGTATACTGTGTGCGACGGAGTTCAAGTGTTTTGGCTCCATCATTCCTTGGCTAGCCAAACATAAGATCCAATAAGCTGTATTGCAACTACACTCGTGTGTTACTAGACATTGTCCAGGACTGTAAAGCTAAGTCCTAAGTGTTAATATTCCAAAAACGTCTGTGAGATCCCAAAAGAGACCGTGTAGTGATGAAAAGTGCAATCTGTGTTAACCCAGTGCAGGCAAAAGACATTAAGATTGACGAAGACATGAAATTTATGTAAAAAGTTATAAATATTGTTGATTTTTGTATTTTTTCATTGTAATTGAAATCTTCCGTTTTTCAAAGGAGAAATAAGAAACTAGATGTACATTAATAAATAATTCAGTAAATTGTAATTTTATGACTTGTCAATTTCTTATTGTTGACAGTTATATTTTGCTGTATTATTGTTGTCACAGTATAGTTAGGTGACGGTAGCACTCTAGAGCTCTTGATCTTTACTAATTCCATCCAGACGTGTGCTCTTTACAGCTATAGCTATACCTGTGCCATCCTTACACCAGTGCTCTTCTCCGAGACTGGGATAGATCTGTCTAGACTAAAATTACGTGTCTAGTCTTCTACTCTATCAACATCTGCCACTCTTATTAAAACATTACGTCACAGAGACTTGCCACTACCTTTGGCTTAGTGAAAGAAAAGTGGAGTCTTAAACTATCTCAGGGATTGAGAGGTGTGGCCTACGATGTATATTTGAAGCTCTCAAGAGATGACCAGGAAGATTATGAAATCATGAAGCAGGCATTGCGTGCGAGATATGAAAAGAACTCGGAATCTTACAGAAAGAATTTCCGAACAGCTAAACTTCTTCCAGGAGAAAACTATCACCAATTCTCTGCTAGACTGGACACTTATTTGGCAAAATGGAGTAGTTTAGGAAAGAGTCAGGATCTGAAAGAAATGATAATGATGGAGCAAGTGAAAGAGTCCATGCCTCAAGAAATGAGGAAGTTTATCATGGAACAAGGAGCAGAGAGATTGGAAGATATTGTAACTGTTGCTGCGAGATATCAAGCAGCTCAGGCAGAATTATTAGGAAATAAGAAGCAGGGTGAAAACTTCAAATCATCACAAAACTATACCAAATATGAACAAAAGGACCATACCACAAGGAACAAACAAAGATTTGACAAAAGGACAAAAACCCTCTAAGATCGGATAGGACACCTTACCGGAAGGAAGGAAAGTGGTGTAAAACTTGTCAAATGAGTAACCACAATACTGCGGACTGCAGAAGGAAGAATCCTCCTCATCATGCTGCATGTCTTACAACAGGGAAGCAGGGAAGGAAGGAACTGGCAGTAAGTCAGAAGGAACTCCATCACCCCCTGTCTGTGAGGAAGTGACCTTGAATGGCACTCAAGTACTGTGTTTATATGACACAGGATTGGACTTTGATTCAGTAGTATGCTCTTCTCTAGTGAGTCCTGACCAGATAACCACAGAAACAGTGGAAATCAGAGGACCGATCAAGGGAGCAAGAACCATGACCCTACCCATAGCCCGAATCAACATAAGATCTCGCTATGTGGAAGGAGAAATCAAAGCAGCAGTGATGGACGACCCTATTTACCCTTTGATTCTGGGGTGAAGGTATGTTTTCCTTGGAGAACCTATAAAACCTGTAGTTATGGCAACCGTCCAGACCAGGGAAAGCTCCAGGAAAATGGAGGAAAATCCTATCAATACTCATCCAGAAGAGATGAAAAAGGCTCAAGCAGCAGACAGTACATTGAAGCCTTGTTTTGGCAAATTACCTAAAGCACATAACCTTCCAGAGAAAGGAGACTTTTATATGAAGAATGGCCTACTCTGCAGAAAAGCTGGAACAGGACCTAAAGGGCATGGACAGCTAGTAGTGCCAAAATCTTACAGGGAGAAAGTTATGATGCTAGGACATGCTATACCCTTCAGTGGACATATGGGAATAGGGGCCACTGGACAAAGGATAGCATGTCACTACTTTCGGCCAGGAATCACAGAGGACATAAAAAGATATGTAAGATCCTGTCCAGAATGCCAAAGAGTAGCTCCTAAGCATAGGACTGCACCAGCAACACTGGGAGAAATGCCCATCATGGGAACCCCTTTTGAACGTGTTGCAGTGGATATTATTGGACCCCTAACTAGGACCAAGAAGAGAAATGCTTACAACTTAACCTTGGTTGATACTTGCTCTATGTGGGGAGAAGCAGTGGCCATGTCAGCTATAGATTCAAAGCATGTGGCAGAGGCCCTGTTAACAATATTCACCCGATTAGGTCTCCCGCATCAGATATTGACTGACATGGTTCTCAGTTTAAGGGAAAGCTAACACAAGAAGTATTCAGGATATTTCAAGCCAGGCACTATCATTGTAGTCCCTACCATGCACAAGGGAACGGTCAAGTAGAGAGGTTCAATGGTACGCTAATTTCAATCCTTAGAAAGCTGGCAAGTGAAAAACCGAATACTTTGGATACATACTTACCCGCTGCACTATTTGCATATAGGGAAGTACCCCACAATTCAACTGGATTGGCTCCAGCTACATTGTTGTTTGGAAGATCAATAAAAGGTTTACTGGAAACATTGCTGGGACATGGACTGATGAAAAAGCAGAGGAAACAGTGACTTCCTCATACCAATACGTCAACGAGTTGTCATCTCGATTGAAAACAGGTTGGAAACTGGCAAATGATAACTTAAGACAGGCCAGGAGGAAGCATGCTGCGTACTACAACAAAAAAGCAAAGGATAGGGAACTAGAGGTGGGTGAAAAGGTGTTATTACTGTTGCCAAGCAGCAATAATAAATTGCAGATTGGATAGCAGGGATCCTATGTCATACTGGAAAAACTTTCCAGGACCAATTATAAGATTGACAAGAAAGGAAAGGAGAATGTGTATCATGTCAATCTTCTTAAAAAATACTATGACAAGGAATCATCAGAAGTTGCACATATCATGACCCTAACCATTGCAACAGAAATGCATGGTGAACCACTTCACTCTATGGAATATCCACTCACAACTACAGAGGATTATGTTCAAGTAAACATTAGTGAACATTTAACTCCAGAGCAGAAGAAGATGGTTCAGAAGGTGTTGGAAACCCATGCCGATGTGCTCACAGATACACCAGGTCGTACGAATCTGTTAGAGTACGACATGAAGGTTACTGACCCTACACCAGTATGCATGAGAACATACCCTATACCCTATGCGAAAGCCCAAGCACTATGGGAGGAAGTTGATTATCTGTTAAAGGAGACAATTATCTCAAAGTCAGACTCTCCCTATAGCTCAAGTGTGGTGCTATTAAGAAAACCGAGTGGTGAACACGGGTTATGAATTGACTATAGGAAGCTAAATGCTATCACAGAATCTCAGGTGGACCCATTACCTGACACCAACCAGCTGTTCTCTACACTGAGTAAAGCTAGGTATTTATCTAAGGTAGATCTAAGCAAGGGATACTACCAAATAAAAGTGAAACCAGAAGTTAGGAAAATGCTGGAATTTAGTACATCAGACGGGCACTACGAGTTTAATGTACTACCCTATGGACTGAAAAATGCTCCAAGTATCTTTTCAAGAATGATGAGGAAATTGCTGGAACCTCTACAAAATCCCCATATCACTAATTTTATGGATGACATTCTTGTTGCTACAAACACATTTGAAGAGCATATAGTAGCGCTCTCCATGTTATTTGACAGACTGAGAGAAACTGGATTGACTGCACGTCCAACCAAGTGCTATATCGGTTGTAAGGAGTTGGATTTCTAGGTCACACTATTTCTACAGGTCATATGTCTCCTGACCCAAAGAATATAGAGAAGTTAACGAAGGCACCCAGACCTCAAACGAAGAAAGATGTAAGATCATTAGTGTCATTATGTGGGTTCTATCAGAAATACATACCCCATTTTAACTCTCTGCGTGCACCATTAACTAACTTAACTAAGAAAAGACAGCCTGACAAAATTCAATGGAATGCTGATTGTGAAAAAGCTTACACAGAGCTAAAAGCAAAACTCACCAGCAAACCCATCCTTACGCTACCCAATATCACACACGAATTTGTATTAAGGACGGACGCTAGCAGTATAGGAATTGGTGCAACTCTCTTGCAGCAATCAAAAGTCCAGCCAGAGGAACTTTTACCAGTCGCCTACGCCAGTAGGAAGCTGAATGCAGCTGAGTTGAATTATTCGACAATAGAAAAAGAATGTTTGGCTCTAATTTGGTCCATCGACAAATTTTCACCTTACCTGTATGGGACACACTTCATTGTCGAAAGCGATCACCAGCCTTTAACATTCTTGGCTGCATCTAGAAAGTTAAATTCGAGATTGTTAAGGTGGAGTCTGCTTCTGGCGCCTTATTCCTTTACAGTGAATTACATTCCAGGAAGAGACAATGTAGGAGCTGATTTTTTAAGTCGACACCCTATTACTCTGGAAGGACAGACGAGAAATGATTAACTACAGCAGGTGTTTACACATCAGTGATAAAGACTGCTTTTTGTGATATATCTCGTCTAGTCACAATGTCTTTGAAATGGGTCAGGTTACCGACTGTTGGGGCCCTGACAAGAATGTATTGTTGACAATGAGTGTTAGTATGAGTGTCAATACGCGAATGCATAAATGGTTCTGTAGAGTTGACAAGTTGGTAATAATACACTCATACCCTCACGGCTGGAAGTCAATGATAACTGGAACTATTGTAGACGTTTCAGACAGTTTAATGGCACACACTCTGACAGCACGGTTGACAGTCATTGGAACAGGTTGACACAACAAATCACTGGATACTTGACAAATGGGTGGCAACAGCAATTTGGCAATCTCATAGCATGAAAATATAATCGGACGATAGGAGCAAATATATATTTATGATAGTCTATCGTCTCATACCTCCACTGACTAGTAGCATAAGTTTGAGTTAACAATAATAATGGTCATCACAATGCTCCCTTACAGACCCTCTGCTGACTACGTCTTTCAGGCTAAGTCTTTTAGGCTTTAGCTTCAACAGGGTCTTTCTTTTAAGGTTGACAATCTCAAATAACAAAGAGTAGACTTCAATACAATGTAGGTCCTGGTATCGCCATCAGGTAATAAGATATCTCCGTTCTCCAATTGACAATTCAAACAGACCAACAGTGGGATTCAAAATGGCGCCGGTCCAAGTGAGCGACGTTCATCCAAAAAGATATCCTCTCTATAAATGAAAGTTCCGTTCATTTGCTCAACTAATGCCTTTGGGTTTTCCATGCCCATAAGGAATGTTACATATGTCCACTCATAGTGCTGCTAGTACAGGAATCGTCTACATACGATCCATCAAATATATAGATAGATGATATAACATCTATGGCGTCGTTAGGCCTAGGTAAAGTTTTAGAAAATGTTCCTTCTTTACCTTAAGTTCATGAAATACTAGTAACTAGCACACTAACATATATATTCTGGGAGAAGTATCGACCATCATAGTAACTGAGAGAAAACTCCTCTCTTCCCCAGAATCAATCACAATGATGAAAAACTTCGGACTCTCATTTGTCCGACAGCCTTCAAGATCCGTCCGTCATCACGGAAGCGCCCACGACGACTCATCGTCTCATTGGGCATGCGCTAATGTTAACCTTTCAACTATATTCAAGTGGGGCGACTATATATTCACTTTCACTCGAAGCAAAACATGAGTATTCGCCCTTTGACTAGGGTTCTAATCTCAGACTCAAAATATTATTACCAAATATTTCCAAACATAACAAGTATACAAACAAATAAATATCTTCCTATATATATACATCTCTCTCTTCATTGTCACCAGTAATCTGTTGGTAGCAGACTACCACAACCCCCGGGGAGAAAAAAATGAAATTTTTTTTTTTCATCTGAGAGCAACATACAATAGGCTCACAACGCACGAATAATGCGCAGATGACTAAATAAGAGCAATTTATAATGTCAAATTAAGGTAAAGTCATAGATGGACTCGTGAGAATATATCTCAACATCTCAGAGAAAGCATTTCTCTTAAGTATAAATATTTCCAGGGAGGTGCCACCAACGTATACTACAATGCTGGCAATGTCACAATGCATATAACAATTTCATATTTAAGCACTATAAGTACATGATTGACAAAGAAGAAAAATCATCAAAGAACAGCGGTGAATATATATCAATGAACGTAGTGATAGTAGTGATACAATCACTATATTACAAATTACAATGTGTATCTATCTTGATATAGAGAAAGAACTGTTATAGACTTAGATGTGTTAAGAAATCCAAGACCTAACAGTTAGGTGGAATCATGTGGGCATCTAGACAAAATGTCTGCCATCACATTATCTGATCCACGGATAGCTCGTACTGAGAAATGAAAAGGTTGAAGAGCAATTGCATATCGAGTAGACCTCGAGCTCTTCAAATTCTTACTCTGTATAGCTGTAAGAGCTTTCTGGTCGGTTTCTACTATGAAATGTGCACATAGAAGGAATCTTTGTAGTTTGAGAATTGACCATACCATAGCCAATAGTTCACGGTCTAAAACCGAATAATTCCTTTATGCAGCATTATGTTTTCTGGAGATATACATTACAGGATGCAGAGTTCCAGAGTACTCTTGCATTAGTGCCGCTCCAATCCCAGTGGATGAAGCGTCACTACGAAGAACAAATGTCTTATCTGTAGTAGGTAACACTAAAATAGGTGGTGTTGAAAACAAATTTTTAATCTTATCCAAAGAGGATTGGCATTCCTGTGACCAGTGGACCATATTAGGCGACCCTTTCTTTAGTAGTGTAGAAAGAGGTGCCATGATAGAGGATAGATTCGGAATGAATCTTCCATAAAATTGAATAAGACCTAAGAGACTTCGCACTTGCTTTTTAGTCTTAGGAATAGAGATGTTAAGTATCTTAGTTATATTATGGTCCTCTGTCTTTAGGAAACCATGACCAACTCGATGGCCTAGGAAAGAAATTTCGCTAAAACCAATGCAGGCTTTAGAGGGTTTTGCTGTCAGGTTATACTCGCGTAGAGTAGATAGTAATTCAACTAACCCTGAATAGTGATCTTCCCAAGTATCGCTGAAAAGACAGTTGTCGTCTAGGTACGCAATGACATCTGACCGATAAGATAGGATTCGACGCATCATGCGTACGAATGTAGCTGGTGCGTTCATAAGGCCGAAAGGCATGAAATTCCATTGAAAAAGGCCTCTAGGTGTAGAAAAAGCCGTAATTGGTTTGGCGCGTTCAGATAAAGGAACTTGCCAATATCCTTTAGAAAAATCAAGTTTAGTGAAAAAATGAGATTTAGAAAGCCTAGTAAGTAGCTCTTCTAGTAAAGGCATAGGTTCATAAACGGACCAATAATGTCTATTGCCTTTTTTTGAAACGGCCGAATAGGAATGTCTGCAGCCTGAATAGGTGCAGCATGGCGTGGACCTTTGGATTTGACCTCTTGACATACTTTACAAGATCGACAATAAATCCGTATGTCCTTGTTCACAAAAGGCCAAAAGAAAGCCGCCAGAACTCTTGACTTTGTACGGGAAAACCCCATATGTCCAGCACACTGAGAGTCGTGAGCGTGCTGCAAAATTTTAACTCTCAAATTCTTGGGAACAAGAATCTGAGAATGACTTGACTTAGCAGAGTCTTGCACCATACGTACAAGTACGCCATTCTTCATTGTAATCCAAGATTTACGCTTTGTATCTTTATTCGGATCACCTTTTGTTGCAAGAGTGATGAATTTCTTTAGAGTCGGATCATCTTCTTGCTGTTTTATAAACGAGTCACGAAAAATTACCGAGTGATCATCTTGGTTATGCACTTCATTATCTTCAGTAGATGAAGTTTGAGGCATATTAAGAGCTTGAGCTCTAGTGACTACAGCATTAGCAGTTTGCATATTTTGTTTTTCCCAAACGGAAATTTGTTGTGGAGTGCATTCTTTGACTCCGTGAATACGACCGATGATAAGATCAGCGATCGGATTCGGCAGAAGACATGCGTGTACATCTCCTGTAAAGAAAGGAGTAGCAATCTTAATGATAGTAGTAGAGTATTTCTCTAAGGTGCCGCCAAATGTCACACATTTGACTACTTTTCCGGTGGCACGAGAAGGATCTACAAGTGATTGCCTAACACCAATTGTGGTGCATCCAGAATCAAAAAGAACTGAGACTGGATTGTCATTTACTAAACCTTTATGTAAGACAAGAGAACCTCTTCCATCATGCGCGACTGACGCAGGAAGAGCGGGAAGAGAATGGCCACAACTTAAAGTGGACACCGTAGTTGGTTCAAATAATGTTTTGCATTGGGGGCACTGAGATGCTCTCCCAAAATCAAAAGCGGAACATGCCATATTAGCGTCATTATTATCTTTAGTCTGTTTATAGGCTTCATGTGACTCTTGCTGTGCAGAGTTTGCCTGATAATGTGATTTATGTTTTTTGTATTGTGATCTACCTCGATTATTATTGCCTCTGTAATCATTATTATTTCCTCTATTGTAACCCCTATTTGGATTTGAGTCATAGTTCTCATGGTTACCATTATCATATTCATTATAATGAGTATCTCTATAACTATGGTCTTGTTGTCTCCATGATGGATGACTTGGATAGTTCCTATAATGACTTCCTCTGCGGAAATTCCTATAATTATGACCACCTCTGTATCGAGGGCTGTCGGCTCGTCTCCAGTTCTTCGCAGAAGAACCCTGAAATGATTGGTTACCTTGGTTTTGATAACTATTATGGTTACCCTTTTTTATCAAACCTGTTTTGTGGTCCCTGAAATTTGTGTGAATAATTAGGGTTGTATGGTGTTGCTGAAGCAACTGGCATACTTTCCTTAACCTTAGCATTGCTAAAAGCTACGTCCGGATGTGCCGTGACGTATTGGGTACAATATTCTTCCATTTCTTTTAGTGTCTTGGGTTTACGCTCATGTAGGAATTCAAGGAATGGTTTATTTACACTTGACATAATCTTGTCTCTGAGCAACAAGTCCATAAGGGCTTCATATGTCTTTTCTGTTTTGGACAGCTCAATCCAACGATTAAATGTAAGACGTGTCCTTGCAATGAATTCTGAGAATTCTACCCCTGATTCAGGTACCATTTTCTTAAACAAAATACGGTAACCTTCCTCTGTTAATTGATATTTTCTCAATAAAGCTGCCCTAATAACATCATAATTATCCTTGTCAGTCTCTTCAACCAAACTTAAACTAGTCAGAGAATCACCTTTCAAATTTTCTGATAACTGGTTAGCATATTGTGATTTATCCACATTATGAGCTCGACAAGAGCGTTCAAATCTATCCAGCCAGAATGTTATGTCATCACTGGAAGGATTGAACGCTGGTACCTTGACCTTGTAAGTAAAGGGTTTACCATTACCACTAGAGGACTGATTAACATTACTCATATTTGTCTATTTCAATTTTTCCAACTCAAATGCTAACAGTTTTTCTTCATGTTCCCTTTTTGCTTTTCTCTCCTCGGCTTCAGCTTCTCTATCTAATCTCTTTTGTTCAGCCTCAGCTTCTCTGTCTAATCTCTTTTGTTCAGCTTCTTTGTCTAATCTCTTTTGTTCAGCTTCTTTGTCTAATCTCTTTTGTTCAGCCTCAGCTTCTCTGTCTAATCTCTTTTGTTCAGCTTCTTTGTCTAATCTCTTTTGTTCAGCTTCTTTGTCTAATCCTCCTTTCGTCTACTTGCATCTGCAATTTCTTTTGCTCAAATTCTAATTCCATTCTTTTATCCTCGGCTTTTTGTTTTTTCTCCTCAGCCTTCAGTTTATCAATTTCAAATTTTTGTGCTTTTTCATATTGACTGGTAGCATACTCCTCCAACATATCTCCAGTCTTGCCTAGGGATTTCCCTAACTCAATGAAGTAATCTAAAGTCGACATAATGTATACCAATATGTGACTAGATACCTGAAATAGCAATAATGAAATCTATCTCCAAATAAATGGAAACAAGCTCTTAATAGCTTGAATAATCAGCTCCCTTTATCCCAATCTCTGTGGGAAACAAGCCTTTAAATAAGGTCTTGTATAATCAACTGTGTACCTCTAATAATAGCAATTAATCATCAGTTGATTCTTTCTAATAAGTTCACTACACAGCTAGTAGTGTATGATCAAGTATATTTTATAGTATATGTCAACCAACAACATAAACAAAAGACAATCAAGAAAGACAATACGAAAACATTCGCAGAAATCAAATAAGTTAAATAGAAAACTGAAGAAAATAATCACAGAACCTGTGATGATAACCGCGAGGAAATAAACAACACAAATGACGTCACAGTGTATAAATATAAATGTGTATAGAACTAAATTTTAGGAAAGGGTAGACCTACAAATACAAACAAAAAAACAACGATGGGACAGATCATCACAGCTAACAAAAATAGCAACAGATGTTGCGTGCAAATTTTCAATTAAGAAAATTGCTCCCTACAGAACACTAATATAGGACCTATATGACTTGGTATTCCCTATATTAGTCACCTCACCAACCTCCCACAGACATATACATAACACTATAACATGTAAACATTAAACATAAATACATATATGTCATATAAATGCAATGTAATGTGTTGCAGATAGAAGGCTCAGTTATAATAGTACCGTATTATGGGTCAGTTTCCAATCAACATAAACTGCCACTTTAATAAATCATATTTCTGTCTTAAACTATTACAAAGTTCAACAATATGTAGCAGAACACAAGAAGATCCACCGTTGACGTGTAAGACCTGTCAGTTCCATAGCACTTCTTGCTAACACAGTTAATTCTTGTAAACAAACCTGCTGTGTAACGCTGTCTGTTCTATCAGAAATGTCAACAAACGCTGACCTAGATACCGTATACGCTGACAGGACAGGTCATGCTGACATCGTCTGTAGAGTTGTACTGCTGGCGTTCACGTGTGTCGTAACAGGCCACAGTGAACGGTCTTGTCTCAGTAGCTGACTTCTCAAAATGTCCACTGTGCAGGTTGACCCAGAAAGCTGGCCTACCACGTTGATAAAGACTGCTTTTTGTGATATATCTCGTCTAGTCACAATGTTCTTGAAATGGGTCAGGTTACCGACTGTTGGGGCCCTGACAAGAATGTATTGCTGACAATGAGTGTTAGTATGAGTGTCAATACGCGAATGCATAAATGGTTCTGTAGAGTTGACAAGTTGGTAATAATACACTCATACCCTCACGGCTGGAAGTCAATGATAACTGGAACTATTGTAGACGTTTCAGACAGTTTAATGGCACACACTCTGACAGCACGGTTGACAGTCATTGGAACAGGTTGACACAACAAATCACTGGATACTTGACAAATGGGTGGCAAGAGCAATTTGGCAATCTCATAGCATGAAAATATAATCGGACGATAGGAGCAAATATATATTTATGATAGTCTATCGTCTCATACCTCCACTGACTAGTAGCATAAGTTTGAGTTAACAATAATAATGGTCATCACAATGCTCCCTTACAGACCCTCTGCTGACTACGTCTTTCAGGCTAAGTCTTTTAGGCTTTAGCTTCAACAGGGTCTTTCTTTTAAGGTTGACAATCTCAAATAACAAAGAGTAGACTTCAATACAATGTAGGTCCTGGTATCGCCATCAGGTAATAAGATATCTCCGTTCTCCAATTGACAATTCAAACAGACCAACAGTGGGATTCAAAATGGCGCCGGTCCAAGTGAGCGACGTTCATCCAAAAAGATATCCTCTCTATAAATGAAAGTTCCGTTCATTTGCTCAACTAATGCCTTTGGGTTTTCCATGCCCATAAGGAATGTTACATATGTCCACTCATAGTGCTGCTAGTACAGGAAACGTCTACATACGATCCATCAAATATATAGATAGATGATATAACATCTATGGCGTCGTTAGGCCTAGGTAAAGTTTTAGAAAATGTTCCTTCTTTACCTTAAGTTCATGAAATACTAGTAACTAGCACACTAACATATATATTCTGGGAGAAGTATCGACCATCATAGTAACTGAGAGAAAACTCCTCTCTTCCCCAGAATCAATCACAATGATGAAAAACTTCGGACTCTCATTTGTCCGACAGCCTTCAAGATCCGTCCGTCATCACGGAAGCGCCCACGACGACTCATCGTCTCATTGGGCATGCGCTAATGTTAACCTTTCAACTATATTCAAGTGGGGCGACTATATATATTCACTTTCACTCGAAGCAAAACATGAGTATTCGCCCTTTGACTAGGGTTCTAATCTCAGACTCAAAATATTATTACCAAATATTTCCAAACATAACAAGTATACAAACAAATAAATATCTTCCTATATATATACATCTCTCTCTTCATTGTCACCAGTAATCTGTTGGTAGCAGACTACCGCAACCCCCGGGGGGGGGGAAAATGAATTTTTTTTTTTTCATCTGAGAGCAACATACAATAGGCTCACAACGCACGAATAATGCGCAGATGACTAAATAAGAGCAATTTATAATGTCAAATTAAGGTAAAGTCATAGATGGACTCGTGAGAATATATCTCAACATCTCAGAGAAAGCATTTCTCTTAAGTATAAATATTTCCAGGGAGGTGCCACCAACGTATACTACAATGCTGGCAATGTCACAATGCATATAACAATTTCATATTTAAGCACTATAAGTACATGATTGACAAAGAAGAAAAATCATCAAAGAACAGCGGTGAATATATATATCAATGAACGTAGTGATAGTAGTGATACAATCACTATATTACAAATTACAATGTGTATCTATCTTGATATAGAGAAAGAACTGTTATAGACTTAGATGTGTTAAGAAATCCAAGACCTAACAGTTAGGTGGAATCATGTGGGCATCTAGACAAAATGTCTGCCATCACATTATCTGATCCACGGATAGCTCGTACTGAGAAATGAAAAGGTTGAAGAGCAATTGCATATCGAGTAGACCTCGAGCTCTTCAAATTCTTACTCTGTATAGCTGTAAGAGCTTTCTGGTCGGTTTCTACTATGAAATGTGCACATAGAAGGAATCTTTGTAGTTTGAGAATTGACCATACCATAGCCAATAGTTCACGGTCTAAAACCGAATAATTCCTTTATGCAGCATTATGTTTTCTGGAGATATACATTACAGGATGCAGAGTTCCAGAGTACTCTTGCATTAGTGCCGCTCCAATCCCAGTGGATGAAGCGTCACTACGAAGAACAAATGTCTTATCTGTAGTAGGTAACACTAAAATAGGTGGTGTTGAAAACAAATTTTTAATCTTATCCAAAGAGGATTGGCATTCCTGTGACCAGTGGACCATATTAGGCGACCCTTTCTTTAGTAGTGTAGAAAGAGGTGCCATGATAGAGGATAGATTCGGAATGAATCTTCCATAAAATTGAATAAGACCTAAGAGACTTCGCACTTGCTTTTTAGTCTTAGTTATATTATGGTCCTCTGTCTTTAGGAAACCATGACCAACTCGATGGCCTAGGAACGAAATTTCGCTAAAACCAATGCAGGCTTTAGAGGGTTTTGCTGTCAGGTTATACTCGCGTAGAGTAGATAGTAATTCAACTAACCCTGAATAGTGATCTTCCCAAGTATCGCTGAAAAGACAGTTGTCGTCTAGGTACGCAATGACATCTGACCGATAAGATAGGATTCGACGCATCATGCGTACGAATGTAGCTGGTGCGTTCATAAGACCGAAAGGCATAAAATTCCATTGGAACAAACCTCTAGGTGTTGAAAAAGCCGTGAGAGGTTTGGCGCGTTCAGATAAAGGAACTTGCCAATATCCTTTAGAAAAATCAAGTTTAGTGAAAAAATGAGATTTGGAGAGTCGAGTAAGTAGCTCTTCCAGTAAAGGCATAGGTTTCATAAACGGACCAATAAATGTCTATTGCCTTTTTTTTTGAAACGGCCGAATAGGAATGTTTCCGCCTGAATGGGTGCAGCATGGCGTGGACCTTTGGATTTGACCTCTTGACATACTTTACAAGATCGACAATAAATCCGTATGTCCTTGTTCACAAAAGGCCAAAAGAAAGCCGCCAGAACTCTTGACTTTGTACGGGAAAACCCCATATGTCCAGCACACTGAGAGTCGTGAGCGTGCTGCAAAATTTTAACTCTCAAATTCTTGGGAACAAGAATCTGAGAATGGCTTGACTTAGTGGAGTCTTGCACCATACGTACAAGTACGCCATTCTTCTTTGTAATCCACGATTTACGACTTGTGTCTTTATTCGGATCACCTTTAGTTGCAAGAATGAAGAATTTCTTCAGAGTGGGATCATCTTCTTGCTGTTTTATAAACGAGTCACGAGAAATTACCAAGGGATCATCTTGGTTATGCACTTTATTATCTCAGTAGATTGAAGTTTGAGGCATATTAAGAAGAGCATTAGCAGTTTTTTTATTTGCATATTTTGTTTTTCCCAAACGGAAATTTGTTGTGGAGTGCAATCTTTGACTCCGTGAATACCACCGATGAAAAGATCAGCGATCGGATTCGGCAGAAGACATGCGTGTACATCTCCTGTAAAGAAAGGAGTAGCAATCTTAATGATAGTAGTAGAGTATTTCTCTAAGGTGCCGCCAAATGTCACACATTTGACTACTTTTCCGGTGGCACGAGAAGGATCTACAAGTGATTGCCTAACACCAATTGTGGTGCATCCAGAATCAAAAAGAACTGAGACTGGATTGTCATTTACTAAACCTTTATGTAAGACAAGAGAACCTCTTCCATCATGCGCGACTGACGCAGGAAGAGCGGGAAGAGGATGGCCACAACTTAAAGTGGACACCGTAGTTGGTTCAAATAATGTTTTGCATTGGGGGCACTGAGATGCTCTCCCAAAATCAAAAGCGGAACATGCCATATTATTAGCGTCATTATTATCTTTAGTCTGTTTATAGGCTTCATGTGACTCTTGCTGTGCAGAGTTTGCCTGATAATGTGATTTATGTTTTTTGTATTGTGATCTACCTCGATTATTATTGCCTCTGTAATCATTATTATTTCCTCTATTGTAACCCCTATTTGGGTTTGAGTCATAGTTCTCATGGTTACCATTATCATATTCATTATAATGAGTATCTCTATAACTATGGTCTTGTTGTCTCCATGATGGATGACTTGGATAGTTCCTATAATGACTTCCTCTGCGGAAATTCCTATAATTATGACCACCTCTGTATCGAGGGCTGTCGGCTCGTCTCCAGTTCTTCGCAGAAGAACCCTGAAATGATTGGTTACCTTGGTTTTGATAACTATTATGGTTACCCTTTTTTATCAAACCTGTTTTGTGGTCCCCCTGAAATTTGCGTGAATCATTAAGGTGGTATGGGTTTGCTGAAGCACCTTGCATACTTTCCTTAACCTTAGCATTGCTAAAAGCTACGTCCGGATGTGCCGTGACGTATTGGGTACAATATTCTTCCATTTCTCTTTTAGTGTCTTGGGTTTACGCTCATGTAGGAATTCAAGGAATGGTTTATTTACACTTGACATAATCTTTGTCTCTGAGCAACAAGTCCATAAGGGCTTCATATGTCTTTTCTGTTTTGGACAGCTCAATCCAACGATTAAATGTAAGACGTGTCCTTGCAATGAATTCTGAGGAATTCTACCCCTGATTCAGGTACCATTTTCTTAAACAAAATACGGTAACCTTCCTCTGTTTTAATTGATATTTTCTCAATAAAGCTGCCCTATAACATGCATAATTATCTTTGTCAGTCTCTTCAACCAACTTAAACTAGTCAGAGAATCACCTTTCAAATTTTCTGATAACTGGTTAGCATATTGTGATTTATCCACATTATGAGCTCGACAAGAGCGTTCAAATCTATCCAGCCAGAATGTTATGTCATCACTGGAAGGATTGAACGCTGGTACCTTGACCTTGTAAGTAAAGGGTTTACACATTACCACTAGAGGACTGATTAACATTACTCCATATTTGTCTATTTCAATTTTTCCAACTCAAATGCTAACGGGGAGATCTTTTTTCTTCATGTTCCTTTTTTTTTGCTTTTTCTCTCAGGGAGGCGGCTTCGAGCTTCTCTATCTAATCTCTTTTGTTTCAGCCTCAGCTTTCTGTCTAATCTGCGCTTTTGTTCAGCTTCTTTTGTCTAATCTCTTTTGTTTCAGCTTCTATGTTATCTAGTTTTGTCAGCCTCAGCTTCTCTGTCTAATCTCTTTTAGGTTTCAGCTCTTTTCACTACTCTCTTTTGTTCGAGCTTCTTTGTGATCTAATCTCTTTTGTTCAGCTTCTTTATTTTGTTTTTCCATGTTCCTTTTGGAATCTCCTTTAGGGGTACGGGGTCTACTTGCATCTGCCAATTTCTTTTGCTCGAAATTACTAATTCCATTCTTTTATCCTCGGCTTTTGTTTTTTCTCCTCACCTTCAGTTTTTATCAATTTCAAAATTTTTGTGCTTTTTCATATTGACTGGTAGCATATCCTATCCCCAACATATCTCCAGTCCATCTTGCCTAGGGATTTCCCTAACTCAATGAAGTAATCTAAAGTCGTCGACATAATGTATACTAATATGTGACTAGATACCTGAAATTGCAATAATGAAATCTATCTCCAAATAAACGGAAACAAGCTCTTAATAGCTTGAATAATCAGCACCTTTATCCCAATCTCAGTGGGAAACAAGCCTTTAAATAAGGGTCTTGTATAATAATCAACTGTGTACCTCTAATAATAGCAATTAATCATCAGTTGATTCTTTCTAATAAGTTCACTACACAGCTAGTAGTGTATGATCAAGTATATTTTATAGTATATGTCAACCAACAACATAAACAAAAGACAATCAAGAAAGACAATACGAAAACATTCGCAGAAATCAAATAAGTTTAAATAGAAAAACTGAAGGAAAATAATCCACAGAACCTGTGATGATAACCGCGAGGAAATAAAACAACACAAATGACGCTCGTCACAGTGTATAAATATAATGTGTATAGAAACTAAATGTTAGGAAAGGGTAGAACCTACCCAAATACAAAAACAAATAGAGAAAGAATCAAAACAAAAACTGAAAACTAAGAAGAACAGAAAAAATATATACAAAAACAAAACAGGATGGGGGACAGATCATCCACAGCTTAACAAAAAATAGCAACAGATGTTGCGTGGCAAATTTTCAATTAAGAACAAATTGCTCCCTACAAAAACGAGAACACTAAGTATAGGACCTATAATGACTTGGTATTCCTATAATTAGTCACCTCCACCAACCTCCCACAGACAATATACATATTCACTAACATAAACATGTAAACGATTAGGCAAAACATAAATAATATATGTCATATAAATGCAATGATAATGTGTTGCAGATAGAAAGGACTCAGATGCTTATAAAATAGTACCGTATTTATGGGTCAGTATCCAATCCAACATAATCCCCTGCACTTAAATAAATCATAATTTCTGTCTTACTTAAAACTATTACAAAGATCTCAGACAATTCTCGTAGCAGAACACAAGGAAAGAACCACCGTTTGAACTGTGTCAGACCTGGTCAGTTCGATAACGCACTACTTGCTAACCACCGTAAATTCTTGTAAAACAAACCTGCAGTGTAACGCTGTCCTGTTATAACAGAAATTGACAACAAACGCAGACCTAGATGACCGATATACGCTGGACTAAGGAACAGGTCATGCTGACATCGTCTGTAGAAGTTGAACTTGCTAGGCCGTTCACGTGTGTCGTAACAAAGGCCACAGTGAACGGTCATGTCTCAGTAAGTCTGACTTCTCAAAATAGTCCACTGTGCATGTTGACCCAGAAATCTGGCCTACCAACGTTGATAAAGACTGCTTATTGTGTGATATATATCTCGTCTATTCACAATGTCCTTTGAAATGGGTTCAGTTTACGACTGTTTGGGAGCCCTGACAAGAAGGTATTGCTGACCAATGAGTGTTAGTATAGTGACAATACGCGAATGCATAAATGGTTTTCTTGTAGAGTTGACAAAGTGGTAATACTACCACTCATACCTCACGGCTGGAAGTCAATGATAACTAGGAACTATTGTAGACGTTTTTAAGAACAGTTTAAATGGCACCACACTCCTGACAGCACGGTTGAAGTCCATTGGAAACAGGTTGACACAACAAATCACACTGGATACTTGACAAATGGGTGGCAACAGCATTTGGCAATCTCATAGCATGAAAAATATAATCGGCCCGATAGAAGCAAATATAATAATATAGATAGTCACGTCGTCTCAAACCTCCCACTGACAAGTAGCATAAGTTTGAGTTAACAATAATAAATGGTCATCACAATGCCCCTTACGACCCTCCTGCTGACTACGTCTTTCAGGCTAAGTCTTTTAAGGCATTAGCATCAAACAGGTCTTTCTTTAAGGTTGACAAAACTCAAATAACAAAGAGTAGACTCAATACAAGTTAGGTCCCTGGGTATCGCCATCAGGTAATAAATATCCACCTCCGTTCCCAATTACAATTCAAAACAGACCAAACCGTGGGAATCAAAATGCGCCGGTTCCAAGTGAGCGACGTACTGCCAAAAAGATATCCTCTCATAAATGAAGTAGTCCGTTCATTGCTCAACAAATGTGCCTTTTGGATTTGTCCAAGCCCATAAGGAATGTTTTACATATTTCCCACTCAGAGCTGCTAGAATGTAAA